>CM060340.1:19003949-19091449 GCA_030674155.1 Stramonita haemastoma | reverse complement strand
TCTGCACAGAGACAGAGAGAGAGAAACAAACAGTGATGATTGTTCAATCATGACACAATGTACTGCTGTGGGTGTCTGCACAGAGACAGAGAGAGAGAAACAAACAGTGATGATTGTTCAATCATGACACAATGTACTGCTGTGGGTGTCTGCACACAGAGAGAGAGAAACAAACAGTGATGATTGCTCAATTGTGACACAATGTACCGCTGAGGCTGTCTGCACACAGGCAGAGAGAAAGAGAAACAAACAGTAATGATTGTCCAATCACGATACAATGTACTGCTGTGGCTGTAGGTGTCTGCAGAGAGAGAGAGAGTGAGACAGACAGACAGACACAGAGAGAGAGAGAGAGAGAGAGAGAGAGAGAGAGAGAGAGAGAGAGAGAGAGAGAGAGAGAGAGAGAGAGAGAGAGAGAGAGAGAGAGAGAGAGACAGACAGACAGACAGACAGACAGACAGACAGACAGACAGACAGACAGACAGACAGACAGACAGACAGAGAGACTGAGACAGAGACAGAGATAGAGAGAGATCACATGTGTGTCTACACACATGACAATACCCACCTTGGCCAGTAACGTGTGACAGTGATGGTGGCCCCTTTCATTTTCACCTTGTGGAAGATCCGCCCAATGCTCAGGTAGTACTCTTCCTGCAAGGAAAACATTAAGTAAGTCATTTCGGACAGTTACGTAAGTCATTTTGGACAGTGCCCACTATAATTATGTTCTGTGTTCTATGTGCAACTGTGAACAGTTGGGACACACCAGCCAGGAGAAACACTGTCAACCAATGCATAACTCTTGGCCCCCCCCCCCCCCCTCGAAATGACCATCCATGTCATTCAAGGGACTGATGATGATGACCAATGTTATGATCTTTATTTGTAATATTACTTTCCATAGCTGAAGCATAGAATAGACCATAATATATATGACCTCTTTTTCTCTTGCTGAAGCAAAACAAAAAAACAAAAACAGAAGAAAACATACCAAAAAAAACAACAACCCACCACCATCAACAAAAAGCAAAGTATTTTCATCTTAGGTGTTGCTTGCAAAAATAAGCAGTGAGTGTCTACCATTATACAAATATAACAGATATGTTGTTGTTGTTGTTGTTTTTGTTGTTGCTGTTGTAAGGCATTCTTGAGCATAACACCCTGAGTGTCACCCACAATACACACTGTCTTGCTCATCACATCAGCGAATCGCTGTGAGACTGCAAGCACACATTGGTTGAGAAGTTTGCATGCAAGGCCGTTTTTGACTACCTCCCCCCATAGGCAGCCATACTCAAACTTCAGAGGATATAGCTGATATGAGCATTTTCTGTTTTTCATCATTATTATCTCTCTTATTATCTATCTCATCACGACCATCTTTCTTCCCTCCTCTGTCCACTTAATGAAGCAAAACACTGGTCAAGCTGTGTGATGAGTGTTGCACAGAAAGAAAGAAAGAAAGACAGACAGACAGACAGAGAATTCAGAGGGTTTGGATCTCATTCAAGAGATTTTTCTCTTTAGTTAACATCAGTGCTGACTCCACTCCTGCCAAAGTCCTTTGGATGAGACTGTAAACAAAGATCCGATATGCGAACGCACCCAGAACATCTTGCATACACATTAAAACCCGTTCCACTTTTTGGAAGAGCAGGCTATTGTGTGCCGGTAGAATGAATGACAAGATTTACAAAACTGCACACACACGGGGACAGGATGTAAAAAAAGCACATGAGTGCTTATTCCATTTTCCTCGAAATAAAAGGTAAAGGTGTCCCATAACCTGTGTGGTGTAGGGAGCGAGGCGTCAGAGACCTCAGCTTCTCTAGGGTCAGCATGTTGAGGGGCACCCATCTCCTCTCCCTCGCTGCTTTACCTTCCCTGACCCTAAAAGGGCAGGTACCCATTTACAGCTGGGTGAACAGGGTAAACTGTACTGTAGCCAAGGTGCGCAAACGGTTACCCATCCTACAGGTAATCATGCTCGACGCTGCTTAACTTGGCTGAAGGAAAGCGAGCGCTCTGACTACTGAGCTATCCCGTCCCCATCCTCGAAATAAAAGACTAAATAAAGAATGATAGAGATGATATCATGCAGACGACTAACCTCAGGCTCTGAGCGATGCCTGGCGCGGCTCAGGCCCTTGGTGTACTGGTACTGGGGCTGCAGGGCAGTGCTGGAGGAGGACACCTCTGTCTTCTGCGGCTTTTTGGTCAGGATCCACTGAAAACCCTGAACACAACATCCACAACCACAGCAACAATAAGATAGGAAACTGAGGGGAACTAAATGATAGGAACACGAGGCACCAAAAATCCTTTGAAATCGTTTCGCGTTGATAATAATTCCTAGAATTATCTGAACTCTGAACGTGTTTAATAATTATGTACAATGGCCTTAGGCCACAATACACGGAGTTTGGGGGAGGGAGGAGAATCAACATACTGAAATGAAACATATCATTGAACATGAAAGAAATGAAACCAAGCAAACCACCAACCGATTCTTGTCAACCATGACCGCAGTGATCATGTCTTTATCGATACAATGTGTATCTGTAGCTTGATGATAAATCCTTAGATTTTACAATGTGACTCCATTTTTCAATTACTACGCTCAAAGAGTTTACCATCTAAGTTTATATTTCCATTACAATTTCCAAGATTTTAAATTGTGAATCAATATTTTGGATATTTACTATTTATTATTTATATTTACTAGATGAATCCATATTTTGATTACAATTCCCCAATACCTTAAAATGTAAATCAATATTTTGCTTACAATTCCCAGGAATTTACAATTCGGATCCTTATCTTGATAATAATCCCAAGATTTTACCATATGAATCCATATTTCAATTATAATTCTCAACATTCTACATTATGAATCTAAATTTCAAGAACAATTCCCAAATTTTACCCTGTAAATCCGGTAAATCCATATTCCAATACCCAGTTTCCAAGACTTTACAATGTATAATCCCTATTCCACAGCAGTTCCCATGATTTCAGTCCTGAGAAACGTACCTGCCCGAGGCGTTGAGACACTAGCTCCCTGAACACTTCGGCGGTGGTGAGAGGAGCACGCCTGTAGAACGCCAAGTTCTTGTCTTCCGGTGGTCTGGAACGAATTGATGTTGGAAACAGAAATGATCAAAACATCTATACCATGTTCTTATCTTTAGGTCATCTGTTCAACTGTTGGGGTTTGTGTGTGTGTGTGTTGTGTGTGTGTGTGTGTGTGTGTGTGTGTGTGTGTGTGTGTGTGTGTGTGTGTTGTGTGTGTGTGTGAGCGTACACGCGTGCGTGCGTGTGTGTGAAAGTTAAGTTTGTTGTTGTTTTTAGTTTCCATAAAATCTTCATCTAAAAAATTCACTGTCAGTAAAATATAAAAAAAACCCACTCTCAATGGTGAAAGTATAACTGGTTTTTTTTTCTCTCACAGAATGGAAAACAATAACTACAAACACAAGCACTAATAACAACAACTATTCCAGCCTGACCTCATCCAGTAGTCGGCGTTGTCGTCGTCAGGCAGCAGGTTGTAGATGGCCACCACGTAGTCCGTGTCCAGACTCTTGTCGTCGGGGAAGTAGTCAGTGGTGATGGGCAGCGAGGCGGGGATGGTCAGAGACTTCCAGTCCACACCTGCACAGTCATAGCCACACCTGTCCTCATCACACCACCCACACCTGTCCTCATCACACACCACACCTGTCTCATCATATCACACCAACCCTGTCCTCATCACACCACCCACACCTGTCCTCATCACACACACCTGTCTTCATCATATCACACCACCCTGTCCTCATCACACCACCCAACCTGTCCCATCATGCCACGCCTGCACAGTCACACCACCCTGCTACATCACGCCACCCTGCACAGCCACGCCACCCTGCACAGCCACGCCACCCTGCACAGTCACGCCACCCTGCACAGCACGCCACACTGTCCTCATCACACCACACCTGTCCTCATCATGCCACCCCTGCCCTCATCCACCACACCTGTCCTCATCACGCCACACCTGTCCTCATCACGCCACACTGTCCTCATCACGCCACACCTGTCCTCATCACACCTGTCCTCATCACGCCACACCTGTCCTCATCATGCCACACCTGCACAGTCACGCCACACCTGTCCTCATCACGCCACCTACACCTGTCCTCATCATGCCACCCACACCTGTCCTCACACACCACACCTTCCTCATCATGCCACCCACACCTGTCCTCATCACACACCTGTCCTCATCATGCCACCCACACCTGTCATCATCACGCCACCCACACCTGTCCTCATCACGCCACCCACACCTGTCCTCATCACGCCACACCTGTCCTCATCACGCCACACCTGTCCTCATCACGCCACACCTGTCCTCATCACACCACACCTGTCTCATCACACCCTACCTGCACAGTCACGCCACACCTGTCCTCATCACGCCACACCTGTGTCCTCATCACGCCACACCTGTCATCACACCACCCACCCCTGTCCTCATCACACCACACCTGTGTCATCATGTCCTCATCACACCATCATCACACCTCACCTCATCACACCTGTCCTCATCACACCACCCACACCTGTCATCACACCACACCTGCACAGTCACGCCACACCTGTCCTCATCACGCCACACCTGTCCTCATCACGCCACCCACACCTGTCCTCATCACACCACACCTGTCCTCAGCATGCCACCCCTGTCCTCATCACACCACACCTGCACAGTCACGCCACCCCTGTCCTTATCACACCACCCTGTCCTCATCACGCCATCCCTGTCCTCATCACGCCACACCTGTGTCCTCATCACGCCACACCTGTCCTCATCACACACACACCTGTCCTCATCACGCCACACCTGTGTCCTCATCACGCCACACCTGTCCTCATCACGCCTCCCACACCTGTCCTCATCACGCCACCCACACCTGTCCTCAGCACGTCACACCTGTCCTCAGCACGTCACACCTGCACGGTCACGCCACACCTGTCCTCATCACGCCACACCTGTCCTCATCACGCCACACTTGTCCTCATCACGCCACCCACACCTGTCCTCATCATGCCACACCTGTCCTCATCACGCCACCCACACTTGTCCTCATCACGCCACCCACACCTGTCATCACGCCACACCTGTCATCACGCCACCCACACCTGTCCTCATCACGCCACACCTGCACATCACAGCCACCACACCTGTCCTCATCACGCCACACCTGTCCTCATCAACCACAGCTGCACAGTCACGCCATGCCTGGCCTCATCACACCACACCTGTCCTCATCACACCACTTTCGCAAATTTCCACAACCATCACAGTACTTTCATCATCAATCAAAATAGTAAATACAGTCCCCTGTAGGGATGCCAGGGGGCCTGTCAGTAGAAACTGCATTCACATTTTTTGGAATTTGTTTGCAAGGAATTCCCTCTTTTCTATCCCTCTCTTTGTTTCTGCCTTGTTCCTCTTCTGCCTGTCACCACCTCCTTCTTGTCTGTTTTCTGCCTTCTTGGTTCATTCTCCTGCTTTTCTTTCAGAAAGACTTAAAAGATAACAATTATCTCCCACACTGAAGTTGATGGTACTGGTATCAGTGCAATGGATTTTTGGTCATATGGTAGATAACAAGAAGTAAGCACTGGATCAACAAGAACATCTGAAGAGTTGAAGATCCTCTTTAACAGTTATGGGACACACAGAAAAAAAACCTAGACCCCACATGTATCTCTCAGGTAATGTTAATGTTTTAGAATCTGCTAGGATAATGCAAAAATAAATAAGTGTGTGTGTGTGTGTGTGTGTGTGTGTGTGTGTGTGTGTGTGTGTGTGTGTGTGTGTGTGTGTGTGTGTGTGTGTGTGTGTGTGTGAGAGAGAGAGAGAGAGAGAGAGAGAGGGAGAGAGAGAGAGAGAGAGAGAGAGAGAGAGAGAGAGAGAGAGAGAGAGAGAGAGAGAGAGAGAGAGTGGTGTGTTGTACTCTGAAATAGTTTAATAGTACACCAGCCTTAGGTCACAATACATCAATAGGGAGTTGGGGGTAGCAACAGATGAGCGCGGTGGTTTCACTATGACAATATTGATTCAGATGTAAATTTGCACTCACATACATGTACATATACACGTTTTCTCTTCCTCTGTCAACGACATGATGGTTTTAACTTGGTACACTTACTCCATTCTGCTTCAATCACCTGGCACCAACATTTAGCTGATAAGTAACCATGATACAGAGAAACATTCTGAGAGAAGCGATCATGTGCCATACATCTACTTTACTGTTAACAGTTCAACATAGCAATGCAATTATCTTCCTGAATGGATGGCAAACACATCCTGCAGTGTTGTCAAAACACATTGACACAGACCAACAACTCTTTTAAGACTTATGGCACACAGCAGATTTAGAAAAAAGTCAGTATCGTGTTAATGAGTAATGTTGGTTACTCTGTCAAAGTCAAGGCTATAAAAATTGTTGTTGATAAATGTTGAAAACTGAAAACCATTATTACCGAATATCCTACCTCATTACAGCAATTATACAACATTGGTTATACAGTAACACACAGAAAACAAGGAGGCAGGGTTCATATCCAAAGAAAGACACAGAGCTAATTCAAACAGTGATCCACACAGCAAAATGGTCCACAAGACTAAACTACAACATCATCTTGGTCCTTCAACGGTAGCATGAAACACATAATATTATCTGGATAAACTAGACCTATCAGTAACATTTCTGACTCTAAGCAGCACATTTAAAGAAAGCTAACAAAAGGGTCATTGTGGAATTTTTTTTTCTTAGATCATCATATGCAGTACACATAAACACAAAATGATGTTCATTTTTAATCAAAATATATACATTAGTTTTCTGCTCCATTGTCTTTATGTCATTTATCTGAAATTCTTTCTCTCTCCCTCTCTTTCCCCCGCTTCTCTCTGTCTCTGTCTCTCTCCCTCACACACACACACACCACGCACGCACGCACAGCACCACCACGCACGCACCACGCACGACACACACACACAGAGTTACTGATAGTACTTGCATCAATTCTATCATTGAGATTAGTTTGAAAAATGTTTGGGTTAATCAACAAGCAGGTCAATTTCTAAAACATCTTCCATTGCCTATATAGTTACAATTCTACCTTTAAAAAATAACAAAAATACACAAACAAGAAGATGCAGGGAGGAATCATGCACACGAAAATGACCACTGAGTTTTGTTCCACTCTTAAAAAAAAAAATCACCAAAAACACAAAACACCAGGTGAAATAAATGAATACATAAATAAACCTAGAAATGCACAACTACCCCCCCCCCCCCCCCTAAACATTAATCTACCCATACTTCTTACAATGATAAAAATTATTGGAGGACTGTAAAAATTTAAACAACGATGACTAACCCTTGGGTAAACACAATATTTCTCTTTTCAAGAGCTGCATGAAATCTGGACTGTGTCTTCACCCAAGAATTCATTTCACTGAGTATACAGACCACAATGATATCTCTCACTCTAGTTACAGTTTCTGAACATCTTAGCAAATGTTAATAAAAATGATATTTAAAGAGAAAAAAAAAAGAAGAAAGAAACAAAAAATCCCAACATACAAACAAAACATCCCAAATAATTAAAAAAAACAAAAAACCCATTTATTACTTTCATTATGATTTTCTCCGATATTTTTATTTTTATTTTATTTATTTTATACCACATTATGTCACAGCAGATTTTTCCGTGTGAAATTCGGGCTGCTCTCCCTGGGGAAAGCACATCGCCACAAGTGCAGCGCCTACCCCTTTTTTTTTTTTTCTGTCGGCAACTGTATTTGTTTCCCTATCAGAGTGGTTTTTTCTACAGAATTTTGCCAGAGACAACCCCTTTGTTGCTGTGGATTCTTTTACATGCGCTAAATAATTATGTGTAAACACATGGGACCTCTGTTTATTATCTCATCTGAAAGACAAGCACCCAGACCACCACTCATGGTCTAATGGATGAGGGAAAAGTTTTGGGCCCAAATGGGATTCGAACCACCGCACACTCCGACCCGGACTTTTTGCTTTCTAGGCAAGGTGCGCTACCTCCTAGACCACCAATATTAACAGTGGGGGTAGGGTAGGGTGGGATAGAATAGTGGTTAGAGTGATATGCATGCATTGTGATAACCTGGGATCAAACCCAGGTTCAAGCCACCACAAACACGCCCACTCAAGGGGTTTTTCCCCCTGGAGTGAACTGTACATCAGTACTGACTCCACTCCCCTTAAAGTCCTTTGGGTGAGGCACCATGTGCAAACGCATGCAGAACATTTTGCACACATGTTCAAATGTGTTCTGCCATTTGGAAGAGCAAGTCCCTCATGCCAATAAAAATGGATGACAAAAAGTATTTTAAAAAAACAACACATGCAGTGGTGTGTTTAAACATCATCCCTGGAGACGGAATCAATGTGGCTACCTAAATGATGGGCAAAAGTGGTCAAAACACGCAAAAATCTCACCATTGGTGAACTCTGAGATTAAGCCGAAGAATGATAAAATGCACCCAAAACAAAAAGAAGCAAAATATGAAAAAAAAAACAAAAAAACCCCAGTGTAATGTCTATCTCTCTTAAAAAAAAAAAACCTAAACAAAACTTTGTTTATATCCATTACACACTTCAATACCCTTCCCACCACAAGAAAGGTAATGGTGACAATCTTCACTGTTCCATAAAACATCTACAGCTGTGCATTTTTCTTATGTGTATTTACACAACACAGCAACTTCAATCATGCCAAACAAAAAAAAGTGCTACTACATTTTGCAGCATGCGGCACACTTCACATGCACATGCTCTATACACGTTACAAGTCCTGAAACAAACTAGGCATATATGCTTTAAAATTCTTGCGGCATCAAACCAGCAAACTGTGGAACCATGCTACATACAAGCCAAATTCTGTGACAACTAATATCTACAAGCAAAACAACTAACAACTACTGGCCAAAAAAAAAAAAAAAAAAAGAAACATTTCCCACAGCAGTTGTGCCCATATAAACAGAGGCATGCTATGTGGCAATCTGTACATGTATACAAAATGTGTTCAAATCTCCAGTATGAAACTTGTATACCCTTTTATTTTCCGAATTGTTCAAACCAAAACTGCAACTTCAAGCAGCTAGACTCAAAGCAAGGGGAGGGGTCAGGCGGCTAATGACAGCATGGTTAGTTTATCATAAGGATCAGACGAAGCGTCCAGGATCCCTTCTGATTCTGAAGCAAGCAAGATATGTTGTGTTGAAGCTATTCATTCTGCATGGACCTTTGTCAAGCCACTTTTTTGTTGTTGCCTGCAGAGCATTTTATATCATCAAGACTGCCAAGGTTACTTCACTGTGTTGTATCAGAACAGCACAAAATGCATTTTCCGTAAAGTGAATATTTTTTAAAGATAGTCCAGAGGCTGCAATACTGCTAAGGTAGGGAATATCTTCAATGACTGATACAGCAGTCTTTGGATGGCTCATCAGGGCAAATATGTCCTCTGTCTGCATTACTGATATAAGGGCAAAAATGCCCTATGTTTGCATAACTGATATTAGGGCAAAAATGTTCTATGTTTGCATAACTAATATTAGGGCAAAAAATGATCTATGTTTGCACGATTGATGCCATGGCAAAAATGTTCTATGTTTGCATAATTGATATTAGGGCAAAAATGCCCTATGTCTGCATAATTGATATTTGGGCAAAAATATTCCATGTATGCATAATTGATATTAGGGCAAAATTGTTCTATGTTTGCACAATTGATACCAGGGCAAAAATGTTCTCTGCCATGATTTTTATCAGGACAAAAAATGTTCTATGTCTGAAATAATATTTCAGGGCAAAAATGCCTTAAGTCTGCATTATCTAATACCTGGGCAAAAATGTTCAAGTGGTGTTGTCTTAGCAATCTGAAAACTGACACTTTATATGACCTCTGAGAGAGAGAGAGAGAGAGAGAGAGAGAGAGAGAGAGAGAGAGAGAGAGAGAGAGAGGAGAGAGAGAGAGAGAGAGAGAGAGAGAGAGAGAGAGAGAGAGACAGACAGAGACAGACGACAGACAGACAGACAGACAGACAGACAGACAGAGACAGACAGACAGACAGACAGACACAGAGAGAACTAAAACCCTAAAACTGATCTCTGTTGTATACACACTGTTTAGGTAATGACCCCCCCCCCCCACTCTAAGTGCATGCAATCCAGAATCACACACACACACACACACACACACACACACACACACACACACACACACACACACACACACACACACATTCTCGGTTGTGGAATACTCCACACAAGTAGTAAAGGCTGATGCAAAATGCTTCCCTTTTACATCTGACAATGAAGATCCTCCACTCTCCTGTGAACACTTCATCATTATTCACAGGATTCAAATAATTTCTTGTATACCATAAACTTATATCTGTGATATTCAATCTTCTAAAAGACACATCTTCAGCCTTTGAAAGTTTTGAGAAAAT
Source organism: Stramonita haemastoma (assembly GCA_030674155.1). Classification (NCBI taxonomy): domain Eukaryota; kingdom Metazoa; phylum Mollusca; class Gastropoda; order Neogastropoda; family Muricidae; genus Stramonita; species Stramonita haemastoma. Next base: position 19,080,885 of record CM060340.1, on the reverse strand, counting down.
GCTGGTTTTGTTATGGTTGTTGTTTCCCAAATATGATGCACATTTTCTTCTTGGTTTTTTGTTGTCTTTTTCTTCTTTTTTTTTTTGCTCATATATATGAATAAAAGTGCAAGAAAACATCTACAAAAAGAGCAATTTGAAATCCACACTTAAGATTAAAATGGTTTAATGAAATATAACAACCCACAAAACAAAAAAAAACCCAAACCTATGGACAGGCACCCCTTGTTGTTTATTAGTCACAAAAACACTTCACCACAGTTAAGATTTAGTACTGCAAAGAGGGAAAAAAAACATAAAAACGTAATTATAAGTGGAAAATATAAAGCTTGGGTGGGGTCAGTGAGCATTGATTAGATGTTTCCAGGTGAGAACTCCTCAATCAAACAACACACCCTGTCTTTAACGAAGAAAACATTCATAAACTGTGAATAAAAAAAAAAGAACAAAATAATTCCTGTCAATGCAAAACTTAAACTCATTAAAGTTATTTGCAAAAACAAAGGTCAGTATATCATTGTTAAATGATGTTTGAACTGCTTAGAAATCAGTCATTCTGGGATAAGTGCAAACCCCTATTATTAGAGATCAAAAAAAAAAAAAAGGAGAAAATGTGAGATAAAGGGAAAATTTAACTATATATGCCACACACACTAACAACTTAAACTCATTGGAAAAAAAAGCACACTGATAATTTATACTCATTAGAAAAAAAAGCATAGAGTGTCTAAATGATTCATTCCATACAGCTTGAAGTATTTGTTGTACAGGAGCCTCATCAGTTAATGCAAAGAACAGAGCTAGCCCTGTCTGATGCTACATGCGTGTGTAAGTAAAATGATATTAACCAACAGACCTCCTGCAGAGTGGAACAACTGCCTGGTTTTGTGGCTATATCAAGATAAATCCTGGCAAAAAAAAAAAAGACTCTATCATGAACCATCTGAAGCAGCAAGGGACAAGGTAAGCAAAATGATTTTTATTTCTCTCTCCTCAAATCGCGCTATATATAGCCTTTTCTCTAAAAAATGAGAATCTGGACGAAGCAGTATAAAAACGCAGGACCTTATAAAGTATAGCAAGCTGAAAGTCAAAATAGATAGCCAAAAAAAAAAAAAAAAAAAATCCAAATCAAAATGTCTACGCTGCTCATTCTCCCTCTCTTCGTCTTCAAAAGCACAAAAGCGCAGCAGCAGTTACAGTCCATCCCACCGGGTTAGCTGTTTTAGAGAGAGATAGAGAGAGAGAAAGGAGTGTAGATTACATTACAGACTGGAGATTATGTACACAACAGCGGTGCAGATTTACTGGTCATTCCATCCAACAACAGAAAAAAAAAAAACCAAAAAAAGGCTGAGACTACAGCAAGAAGAAGAAAAAAAAAAAAAACCACAACAGCCAAATGCCAGCTTTCTCACTTATTCCCGGACAAAAATCATCGGACTCAAACGCTGGTGCAAACACAGGCTTGACAAGGCGGGATACCGTGGAGTTGGCCTCATTCTGATCCAACGGTCTCCAATCCCAGCCTGCAAAGGACCACACACATAGACAAGGCGAGAGAGTTAAGCAGCTGTCCAACCAATGCCGTGCAGTGAGTGTCTCAACTGGGGTGCAGCCAGCCACTGTGTGGGAAGCGTAGTACATCGGAGTATGAAGACACTCTCACACACCCATTCACACACACGATGCTGTTGTGTTTGTGCATGTGCATCACCTGGACAAAGACTCAGGTATGTTGTTTTTGTTTTACCCGTACGTTACGATGTTGTATCAACAGCAAAAGTTTTTTTTTTTGTTGTTTTTGCTACTGTTGTAAGCACACACACTAGGTTTTTCAGAAGACAAGGTGTGAGTATGATCTAAGTTTGTGAGCGAGTGGGTGAATGAGTGTGTGTGTGTGTGTGTGTGTGTGTGTGTGTGTGTGTGTGTGTGTGTGTGTGTGTGTGTGTGTGGGTGTGGTGTGCATAGTGTGAGTGAGTGCAAAGGCATATCCAAACACAGAACAGCACAAAAAGCACAACCAGGTAAAAAAACCCCTTCCGTGATGTTTAGTGTCACAAATCAATTTCATTTTCAGGCATCTGAGATTGTGCCGACAGCCATCTCTCTGATCTGGGAGAGCAGTGACAAGCTACCTAATATCTACCAAACACTGATGTCTCAACAAACACACAAACAAAAGCTAATAAAAGCTGGGGGGTAAAACCCCTATACAACATGCTCTTCCCAACACGGTTTTTGATAAACCTTCCATGAGGAAAAATCAAAATCTCACACACATTCTGAGCTACATTTCTGACAGTGAAGGTGAGAATTTCGTGTTCATTAAAACAGAGAGATCAGGTAACCATCTCAGTTCAATACAGCACCTTTCTTTACTTTTTTTTCTCCATGTGTGAGTGTGTGCACATATGGCTTTATTAAAACTCTCAATTCTTATTGGTTGCATGTGTAAGAATTGGTTGAATGGAAACGCTTTGATTTGTTTTTGCAAGATATAGCACTATATAAATTCCATTTATTACTTTTGTTATTATTATTTTCTAATCAGGCTTTCAGAGGATTTGAAGGCAAGGCTTGATCATTTTAAGTTCAATGACACACTTGAGCTATGGTTAATGATAATGACTAACATATGTTGAGGTTTGTCAACTTGATTCAGCATCCATCCTCTTCAGTTGCGTGTCATACAGTTTTCCCTGGATCCCCTCTTTTTCTCATGTAACTAATGCACTCCCTGGGTTTCTACAGTTCTGGAGGGATGATACACTGTACCATGATTAATTGTGTTTTACAGGATCTTGCACAAGAACAAGCCACACATGTCACTTTGCTTTAAATTTCACTTCACTTCAAAGTTCTGGCTACCAATTATCCCATATCTCCATAAAAAAAAAGATAAAATAAACACCGACACAGATACACCCACAAAATAACACAGAATGTTGAACAATTTGCACACTTCTGTTACAACTGACAGATCTAGTCTCCATAGGCAACCCTGATGGTAAAGAAATCTAAACATGAAGCCTGTAGTCTAACATCTGAATGCATGATTGATAACCAAAGCATAGTTCTTGGGGTACAAGACTGAGAGTAAAAGTAAGCGAGGCATTGTTTGTGTGACAATAATCTACACAGATTACCATAACAAAAGAATTCATCCACAACAGGTAGCAATAAATAACAAGCTTGGAAAGAATGAACGAACAAATATAAACTGACTGTGAGATTTGAGGTAATGATAAATAAATACGCATTTGGAAGGGGTGGGGGGCAGGTATGAACTAATTGTGAGTCTCACCCTAAACTTAATGGATCATTTGACAGTTGAAAAACAGTTGACACAAAACTGGTTTTTGCAAGCCAAGTCATGGATCCAGAGCATGCATTCTCTTATAAAAAGTGTCTTTTATACACAGATTTCATGGATGGCTCCTTCAGTCCACAACAAGTTCACTCCTGGAAAATACATGTAACATTCTTTTCAAATTCTGCTGGTGAATTCTTTTTTACAGGTTTCATTTATTGATCATGAACCCATAACCCTGTAATGCTGATAACGCCCCAACCTACAGGGCTGTGGAAGCAGACCCTGAATGAGAAATCTCCACTTTAGACATATTTACAATCACAGCAACAACAGGGTACAGAAGCAGACCCTGAATCGGAAATCTCCACTTTAAACATACATACAACCACAGCAACAACAACAGGCAGACCCTCAATCAGAGATCTCCACTGGGACATACATACAATCACAGCAACAAAAGAATATAGAAGCAGACCCTAAATAATCTCCACTGGGACATACATACAATCACAGCAACAAAAGAATATAGGAACAGACCCTAAATAATCTCCACTGGGACATACATACAATCACAGCAACAAAAGAATATAGGAACAGACCCTAAATAATCTCCACTGGGACATACATACAATCACAGCAACAAAAGAATATAGGAACAGACCCTAAATCACAGATCTCCACTGGGACACACATATAATCACAACAACAGGCTATAGACGCAGACCTTAAATCAGATACCTCCACTGGAACATACACACAACAACAACAACAACAGGCTATAGATGCCCACCCTAAATCAAAAATCTCCACTGGGACACACATAAAATCACGACAACAACAACAGGCTGTATAAACAGACCCTAAATCAGAAACCTCCACTTTAGACATACATACAAACAGAGCAATAACAATAACAGGCTATAGAAGCAGACCATAAATAATCTCCACTTTAGACACACATACAATCACAGCAACAACAACAGGCTATGGAAGTAGGCCCTAAATCAGAAATCTCCACTTTAGACACACATACAATCACAACAACAACAACAGGCTATGGATGCAGGCCCTAAATCGGAAATCTTCACTGGGACACACATACAATCACAGAACAACAACCACAGGCTATGGAAGTAGGCCCTAAATCAGAAATCTTCACTGGGACACACATACAATCACAGCAACAACAACCACAGGCTATAGAAGCAGACCCTAAATCAGAAATCTTCACTGGACACACATACAATCACAGCAACAACAACAGGCTATAGAAGCAGACCCTAAATCGGAAATCTCACTGGGACACACATACAATCACAGCAACAACAACCACAGGCTATGGAAGCACCCCTATGTTTCTGAAGTTCTGGCCTGTTCAGAGCCCACTCCCCTTTGAATGAGGCCTGAGGGTACTTGTGTTAGGTCACATACCCTGCCTTGTTACAGGCACACTCACAGGGTGCTGCTCTACTCTTCATGGGGTGTGACTATGTGGTGACACATGTCCCTAAAAAGACAGATTTCAATTTGAAAAATGAGCAACAAATTCTGAATATTGTTTTCAGGTGACTGCAACAAGGTCAACCATTCACTGTCTTCTAAGCCAAAAATGTTGGCTGTAGCGCAGAGTACTACAACAGCTATCATCTTCAGGAAAATCCAATAATTTGAACTTCTAAGCTAAAGTAAATTTGTTTGCTAAAATTCACAGTAATACTTTCACAAAATATGATTACCTCTTGGCTACTAACTGAATTAGATACACACTTATTCTATTCAATTCTTACCTAGTTTTGTTCTAGAGAAAGGTGGTGGGAAGGGGGGGGGGAGAGAGAAGCTTATGATAAAAATGAACTCTTCACTATGAGTAATGAGAGGAAATATATGATATTAAATCTGGAACTACTTAACAACTACTCGTACTAATATTCATGCAGGCACTTTGTATGAACTGTGGTTAACCACAACAAAAAAATGACTTTGTCGATAGCTGTCCAATCCAATCCTTTCCCATCCTTTCAACAATATGACAGAGTTGGATTTTTAAAATATATTTTAGTTGATGACAAATCTACATTAAAAAAGAGTAAACGATTTGCACGTGGTCAAAACACAGAAATCATTAATACTAGCACCAAATAATCTTTAGATCAGCAACAAAAAAACAAACAAACAAAAAAAGACATCAATTACATGATCACAAAAGTTGGATGACTAGCACAGGGGGGCATGCAATATTCCTTTGTTAGCATAAATACATACATAAAAAAATATCAAAGATGATTAAAAAAAAGAAAAAAAGAAATGAAGTAAAATAAAAGACAAATGCTATTGTTTCAAACTCAGCAACAGGTCTTATTAGAGATGACCAACTGACCAGTCATGTACCCCTCTCTCTCTTTGTACCCCTCTGTTTCTCCCACACATGCATGCCCGCATGCACACACGCACACACGCAAAGACACACACACACACACACACACACACACACACAGCTTTAGACAGATTCTACATAAACCCTGCTACAAACAGCTACGGACTATATGTGAACACAAAATATCCATAGACAGCTATGAACACATAAACATGCTACAGACAGCCATGGACTATATGTGAACACAAATCATGCTAAAGAAGCTCTGAGCTATATAAACAATACTACAGGCAGCTATAAATAATAAAGATAAATAAGTAATAATAAATAACACAGGCTGACTACAGACAACTATGAACACAAAAACATGCTACAGATATATACGAACTATATACGAACAGAAAACCACACTACAGGCATCTAAGTACCTTACATGAACACAAAAACATGCTACAGACATCTATAATGAATTATGAACCAAAAAACATGCTACAGTTTTGAACTATATATCACGAACACAAAACGATTCATGCTGCAGACAGCTATAAACCATCCACAAACACAAAACAATGTGACAGACAGCTACGAACCATAAATGAACACGAACTCATTCCACAGGTAAATATAAACTCTATGAACATGAATGCATGTTGCTGGTACAGTGGTAGCTATGGAGTCTCTATGAAAACATAAGCCATGCTGCACACAGCTGTGAACTATGAACACAAATCATTGTGCACAGCTGGCTATGAACTATGTACAAACTATCACAGAAAAAAACAACTAAGAAATTGTAAACAACTATGCAGTATATATATATATATATATATATATATATATATATATATATATATATATATATATATATGAACACAAAACCATGCTATAAATAGCTATGAACAAAATATGATCATATGCTGAGGGAGGGGGGGGGGGGGGGGGGGGGGTGTGCCACAGACAGCTTTGAGCTATCTATGTACACAAAGCATGCTACAGAAAGCTATAATCTAGGTATGAACACTTTAAAAAAAAAACACACACAACCTACAACAAACAGCTTGTGAACTATGTATGGACTATAAAAAAAACAACCCAACATGCTACAAACAGCTATAAACTATATATCTACTTAAAAACCATGTTACAGAAAGCTTCAAACTATCTCAACCGAAAACTGTGCTACACACAGCAATGAACTAGGCATGAACACCTAAACATACTACCAACCGTAGACAAGGAGGAACTACATGTGAACACAAAACCATGCTCCACACTCACAGGTTCACACAACAGCTATGAACTCTCTAAGAACACAATCCACATGACAGAAAGTGACAAAAAGCTAACACTATCTAAGCACTAACCCACGCTAGTTATGAGCTATGTACGGCCGCAAAACCCCACTACAGGTAAGTGTAAACCCTCTATGAGCAAATAAACCTCTACTACAGAAAACTTCACATTATTTTTACACACAACAACATGCTAAAAAGGGCTATGAATTCTCTCATCACATGCTATCAACAGTATTAAACACTTCCTCTCTACACATACACACAAAAATCCCAAAAAGAGAACTACAACCTATCTCCGCATAAAAAAGTGTGACAGAGCTATAAAATATCTACCCCCCCCCAAAAAAAAAACCCCTACCCAACGACACATAAACAGACAAACAAACCAAGCCAAAAATAGCAAAACATCTTTAAAGTCAGAATGAGGCTACCTTAATGATGGCAAAAAAATGGTCGCCCCCACAAAAATCTTACGATTGGCAAACTTCACAGCAAGAGCTGAGGAACAAATGACAACAACAACAAAAAAACCCAAACCAAACCACACTGAAAGACCACACACAAAAACCAACAACAAAAACAACAACACAACAATGAAAAAAGCCTACCAACAACTGTAATTTATCTCTTTAACATACCTAAAAACGTTACACAGACAGATGTAAGCTATCTCTTTAAAAATAAGCAGAGCAAAATCAAGAAGACAGTGAATTGTACTAGCTGTTCATAGCAAGATTTTGGTTATGGTTAGAACATAGCTATACAAACAACATACCACAAACAGGTGTGCACTATCTTTATCCATAAAAAAAATACAACAAATGGTTAGGTTATCTTCATCTACCCACACTATAACATGCAACAAACAGCAAAGAGGTATCCATCTACAAACAAAAAACCCCAAAACTAAGCAACAAAGAACTGTCTCTGAACCTATTTCATCCCCCCACCCTCCTGAAAAAAAAAAAGAAAAAAATCCAGACTCACAAAAACCCACCATGCTGCTACAAAGCGGGTGTACAGTGCACATTATGCAAAAAAACCATGCTAGTATAAGCCATCTCAGCTAAAAAATGCGTGCATGCACGCACGCATGCACACGCACACATGCACACACACGCATGCACACAAGTATGCACACACACACATGCATGCACACACACACATGCATGCACACACACATATGCACACACACACACCGCAAAAAAACCCGCAAAGTATTTCTGCACAATGTCACAACATATTATGGTTATCAAATAAAATGGAACCATTTTACACAATCATGGCTTTTTAAGAGAGCAATGAAGAAGGTGATTAGAGAGAGAGAGAGAGAGAGAGAGAGGGGGGGGGGGGGAGGTGGGATAGGGAGGGACAACTGAAGAGAGGAGGAGAAATGATAAATTGAAACACTCGACTTTTAAAGTACCAGATAATGCTGAAATAGTAACGATACTAACACTTATCATCCTTATGCTTGGATTTAGATCACAAAGGGGTCAGGTTTGAAGCTTTTCATCCTACTTTCCAAGACCTTGTGTGACAGATTTCCCCATGTAGGGATACTGGGGGGCCTGTCAGTGTAAACAGCATGTCCACTTTCTGGAAATTCTGTGATAAGAATTCCTTCTTTTCTATCCCTCTCTTTGTTTCTGCCTTGTTTCTTCTCTTCCCATTGTCTCCTGGTTTATTTGATGCCTTCTTTGTCAACTCTCTCCTGCCACTTTTCCAGACAGATTAAAAAAAACAAACAATTCTCTCCCATATCCAAGGTAAATGCACTGGGCCTGACTTGTCAGGCACTTATTGGGAGTGTAATGCATATTTGTTCATATGACAATAAACAGTAGCTGCTGTGTGAGCATTCGAGGAAAAAGAAGAAGAGAAGTATGACAGTTTGAGACCAAACCCCCTACACCCTTCCCCCCTCCTCCTTTTCTTTTCCAATGAAATGACAAACACTACAGTTCAATACAGTCTTCACAACTATCTGAGGCCTGCCTGGCAACATTTTCCAGTGTAGTCTTTTTTTTCCTTCTTTTTTTGCATTCCTCAGCTAGAGCTCTGATGTTCACCAATGGTGAGATTTTTATGTATACAACCATTTTTTCCCCCTCCCACTGTTTAGATAGCCACATTCCGACTTTGGAGATGGTGTCTAAACACGACACCTGTGTGTATGTGGGTTTGGGTTTTTTCGTTATCTGTTCCTACTGGCACACAATGCCCTACTCTTCCGAAGGCAGAACAGGTTTTTAACGTGTATGCAAGATGTTCCGCGTGCGTTCACACATAGGGCTATGGTTTATAGTCTCATCCAAAGGACTTTGACATTCAGTTTTATTTTTTTTGTCAAACTTGGAAGAAAGGGTGGTGCTGGGAATCGAACCCAGAACCTCATGGTTTACTTGTTGTTAGGTGAATGACTTAACCACCCTGCCACTTCCTCTCTTCAGTATAGTCTGGCTCTAAGGTAAAACGAGTCATACAGAAAAATGATTGTTAAAAAAAAAAAATTAAAGTAATTATAAATAAAAAGAAGACTGAGCTTTTGTTACATATTCACAGTAGATAATACCACAGAAATTTCAAGCAAAACAAGTAATAGCCATCCATTTACTTCACAATTATGAAAGACGCTACAGGCGAGCGGTTCAGACCATTCAACTTCAATCCCACGGGTCCATGAGATTGTGGGTTTGAATCTCGGCAGCATCAGGTGAATTAAGGGTGGGGATTTTTACAATCAACTTCAAGTGCAGATCTGCCAGTGCCTTAATTCCCTTTATGTATATACACATGCAGAAGATTAAATATGCACATTGAATTGATGATCTCTTATTTCATGTCAGCGTTCAGTGGGTTAAAGAAACAAGAGCATACCCAGCATACATCCCTGAAGTCAGAATGTTGCTACCTTCATGGAAGAGGGCAAAAAATGGTTACAAACTCAAAATCTCAACATTGGTGAACCTTGGAGGTCTAGCCAAGGAATGAAAAAAAAATCTTTTTCACAATTACCTCATGAGGCAAATGGATGCCTACTACTTATTACTACTTCTAATGCAGCTAATGCTAACACTACTACCACTACTACTACTTCTACAAGACAAGGGACAAAGCTATTCACATATCATGCAAAAAACCCTAACAGAAAGAAAAACAAATAAAACACATCAAAAGCATATAAAATGAACTGTTCTTTTTTTTAAAAATGGACACACAGCAAACATCTAGTACAAAGAACACAGAAATTGGCAAAATAGATAAATATCACATCTTTTCTTAAACACGTAATTGAGACAGTGACGGACTAAATCTATGAAAAAAATAAGTTGATAAAAAAGATTTAAAGGAGAGAGGGATATGTGTAATATATATATATGTATATATAGTAATATATATAAAATATATATATATATATATATATATGAGAGAGAGATAAGAGGAGACAGACAGAGAAAAATTTAGAATAACCAACCATTGATTAAACAAAACAAATCTTACAAACAACCCCCCCCCAAAAAAAAAACAAAAAACCCCCAAAAACCCCTACAGCTAATACTTTAGGATATTAGATTATAAACTCGATTCTACTCAGCCAAACTGTCAAAATCCCAACCAACAAACAGCAAAAAATATTCATTCACCACATAATAAGAATCATGAATAATTAAAGTTTAATGAACTTGTAACAAATATGTGGTCTTTCACAGGGCTGTAGCCTAAGATCACTTATGTTGAAAAACAGCACTGCCGATGGAAGTGTGGGGTGGTGTGTGTGTGTGTGGGGAGGGAGATATTTACAAACTAACACCCCAACTAATGATATCTTTTCAAACCTGGTAGCTTTTCAGAGATGTCAGGTTTTGATGATACATTACAAACAAACATTTGTGCTGGGTACTTGAGTTAAATAAACAAACTTCCTTCCCTTTCCACATACAGACAGACAGACAGACAGACACACACACACACACACACACAAACAACACTCTCCCCTCTCTTACACACACACTCTCCCTTTTCTTACACACACACACACCACACAGCCGCCGCTGTGCCTAGTGTTAGGGCTTTACTCGATCTAAAGGTTGCGGTTCGATCCAGCTATTCCGCTATGGCGTTGTGCCTTGAAAGGCACTTACGGCATTTCTACCCCACCAGGTGTAAAAGGGTACCAACCTGTGTGGGGTTAACCCTGCGATAGACTGCGTCCTATCCAGGGAGTCTATGATCTCAGTCGCTAACGCCACAGAAACCGGGATAAGCACCGCTGATGAGCCTTATGGCTCGGACAGACTTAACTTTAACTAACACACACACACACACACACACATAATATATAAACACATATATATATATAAACACACACACATAAACACACACACACACACACACACACACACACACACACACACACACACACTCTCTCTCTCCTCTCTCTCTCTCTCTCTCCTCTCTCTCTCTCTCTCTCTCTCTCCACCCCCCCCCACAGACACACCCCATCCCTATCACATATCCCCACACAACAAATACCCACACAAACAACACCCCTCCCCTGCCCCCCTACTCACACACACTCCAACAACCGTCTAATATCAAATTTGTGAAAAGACGTTAATGAATTTGAACTCCAACAACCCCGGTAAGTGACCAACTGACCAGTGGTGAGGTCAGGTGTCCACTCGATGTTCCCCTGTGGCCGCCCAGGGCACATACTTCTCCCTCATGTTGTTGAACAGCCGCTGAGCGTTGGACACCGACCTCTGAAACGCTGTAACATAACACCAGTAATAATATAGCTATGCGTCAATACGAAAAAATCAGATGTGAAACATGTATAAGAAATTTTGCCTTCCCCCATACCCAAAACAATTTTGGTGACTTGCCTTCCACAGCGCACAAATCCAACATCACTCAGTCAAGTGTGCTAAATTTAGCGCTCCCTTTCCTTTTACATAGTCCAGGTGTGGTCAGTTCCTGCTATCAATAGCACAAGCTGGACCCCACTTAGGCTGGGATGAGATGAAATAATTAGCAGCTGAGAGGAGCTGAAAGTGGGGGAAGCTGACATCTGTGAGCTTCACTGCCCTATTATATATTGCAAAACGGAATGGTTAAAACAAGGTCCCTTCTCAGGTGTTTGATAGTAGCACAGCGCATTTTTGTACACATGGCAGACAACAGTTCCTGTCTAAGTATTAGACGAAGAAGAAAGAAGAAGAAGAGGAGGAGGAAAAAGAAGAAGAAGAAGAAGAAGAAGAAGAAAGAAGAAAGAAAGAAGAAGAAGAAGAAGAAGAAGATGATGATGATGATGATTCCAACAAGTAAAGTACTGATGTAAAGTATGCTTATCAGTTTTTGTTAGGGCTGATTTTGTTATATTTTTTTAAACTTGTCATTACGGCAGCTGTAATTCACCTTCAAAGAACTTGCATTTCTAATACAGTTCAAACACGCACGCACGCATGCACACACGCATGCACGCACGCACGCACGTGCACACACACACACACACACACACAAACACACACACACACATACACCACACACATCAATACAGAAGTAAAAAAACTCACAAATTTGTATGAGTATACACAGATCTTACAAGCTAAACTTGTTAGTGAGGTGGGAAAAATTCCACACAAGCTGCTCCGCAGAAACACCCTGTGCCTGATGGGGTTTCTTCATTTTCAACAACTTTCATTACATTCCTAATACATTACACACACACACACACACACACACACATCTTCACTACCTTCACTAGTCACTACCTCCACCACCAGTACAAACAAATTTACCTCTTTTCAATCACTTGGACCCCACACAAAATAGTTAAGGTGAATGTATTCCTTACATTGTAAACAATCTATCTATCTATCTATCTATCTATCCCTTAGTCTGGCAACTGTGGGGGCACCCCTGAGGGCATGACAACCAGTTCCCTCCATTCCTCTCTCTGTTCTGCCTTTCTCAGGGTTTTGTTCAGTTCTAGGCCTGTCCTTTCGCTGATGTTGTCCTCCCATCTCTTCCTTGGTTTGCTTCTTTTTCTTCCTCCTTGGACAGATCAGGTAACTTTTTTTGATTTTTTTTAATACTTGTGCTGGTTCAAGGTTACAGTATGTCCACAGACTACTCTAGCCTTGCTGTAACCTTCACAAAGCATGTCGGGGAATTGAGTGACTTTGCAGCCTTAACAACTGAAAAAACTCATCATGAAAAAGCTATACTATGATTTTCTTCAATACTGAAAAAGGATAAAGAAAATCCTTGAAATTCTTTTTCTTTTATATCAAGGATAATGGAATAAGCACTCATATGCTTTTTTTCATCCAGTCCCCATGTGTATGCAGATTTTGTAAATCTTGTCATCTGTTCCCACTGGTACACAACGGCGTACTCTTACGAAAAGCGAAACAGGATTTAACCTGTGCGCAAGATGTTCTGCGTACGTTCACACATGGGCCTCGGCTTAGAGTCTCATCCAAAGGCCTTCACATAGCATGTTGGGAACAGAGTGACTTTGCAGCCATATAACAACTGAAAAGCTTGTCATGAAAAAAGCTAAACTATGACCTTCTTCAATACTGAAAAAGGATAAAGAAAAACAACAGCAAAAAGCAAGATGGTGGGAAAAGCCACAGACCTGGAGTGATGTCTCCCCCACTCAGCTGTCTGCTAGACAGGCTGGACATAGAACGCAGACCCGGGGATGCCCCCTCCCCCTCTGCCATCCTGCAAAACACCGTTTTCATCATGTCAGAAGGTCTCCAAGTATTGATTAGTACTTCTGCTGCCATGGAAATATAAAACAAGCCAGCCAGCCAGCCAGCCAGCCAGCCAGCCAGCCAGCCAGCCAACCACCCACCCACATATTTTCCTATTCATAAAGGCTAGAACTAAATAAACCATTATTGGTGTTGTCATTGTTATAAACACACATGCACAGACACACACAGACACACACAGACACACACTCACACACACACACACCACACACACACACACACACACACTGGAGACACAACACACACACACACACACACACACACACACACACTGGACACACACACCACACACACACTGGACAGACACACACACACACAAACACACACACACATATACAAACACACACACTGAACACACACACACACACACACACACCCACACACACACACACACACACACACACAGAGGACACACACACACATACATATCACACCAGACCACCCACCCTTCTCCCTCAGTACTGGCAGACATGGAGGCAGTGGTGGATTTATGTCGACGAGCTTCCACAGCTAGCTGAGCTGCCTGTCAGGAGAAAATATATATTAAAAAAAATATTATATATATATGTGTGTGTGTGTGTGTGTGTGTGTGTGTGTGTGTGTGTGTGTGAGTGTGTGTGGTGTGTGTGTGTGTGTGTGTGTGTGTGTGTGTGTTGTGTGTGTGTGTGTGTGTGTGGTGGGTGGGTGGGTGGTGGGTGCGTGTGAGTGTGTGGTTTTTTTGTTGTGTTATGTAACTGTACAAAGGTGAGAAGTTTGTATGTATGGCTCTTTTCAACTACTTCACTAGAAAGGCAGCCATACACCAACTTCAATTTGGTTTGGTTGGTTTTTATCTATTTTATTTTATTTTATTCTTTTATATCAAGGAAAATGGGATAAGCACTCTTGTGCTTTTTTACATCCAGTCCCTGTGTGAATGCAGTTTTGTAAATGTCATCTGTTCTAACTGGTACACGATGGCCTACTCTTATGAAAAGCGGAACAGGATTTAACGTTTGATTTATTAGAGTCCCAGCGGAGTTATACCAACAACCAACCATCACCTAGCAATCACCGACTTAGCGGAGTTTTTTCTCCTTTTAGGGAGAGTGCAGATTGTTATTCTTGGAACTTGGCATGGCTGAAGACTATCTCAACACAACATTTCACAACATAACACCATTTCAACGTAGGACTTGTCATTTTCCTTGCACCAGTATCTGAGGCAACTTCTGGCCTAGGCCATTACAAGGTCATGAAGTATTGGTATATCTAAAAAGAAAAAAAGAAAAAAAAGAAAAAGAAAAGAAGAGTCTTACCTGAATAACCTGCGGGGTAGGGGGTGGACCAGGTATATTCCTCTGCTTCCTGGCTCACAGCGGACAGGGATGTCTGCACGTGGTGAGGCTGAACAGTCACACCTTTGCCATCTTTGGGAAATCAGCATCAATCATACGTCAACAATGGATGCTATAAGTGTGCACTTAGGACCGTATGACTTCAGTTATCTGTCAACAATGGATGCTATAACTGTGCATTTAAGACTGGTTGACTTCAGGTATCTGTCAACAATGGATGCTATAACTGCATTTAAGACTGGTTGACTTCAGGTATCTGTCAACAATGGATGCTATAACTGCATTTAAGACTGGTTGACTTCAGGTATCTGTCAACAATGGATGCTATAACTGTGCATTTAAGACTGGTTGACTTCAGGTATCTGTCAACAATGGATGCTATAACTGTGCATTTAAGACTGGTTGACTTCAGGTATCTGTCAACAATGGATGCTATAACTGTGCATTTAAGATTGGTTGACTTCAGGTATCTGTCAACAATGGATGATATAACTGTGCACTTAAGACCGTTGTTATCCGTCAACAATGGAGGCTATAACTATGCACTTAGGACCATCTGACTTCAGTTATCTGTGAACAATGGATGCTATAAGTGTGCACTTACCAAGACCGTTTGACTTCAGTTTTATCTGCAAACAATGGATGCTATAAGTGTGCACTTAGGACTGTTTGACTGCAGTTATCTGTGAAGAATGGCTGCTATAACTGTGCACATAGGACTGTTTGACTTCAGTTATCTGTGAAGAATGGCTGCTATAACTGTGCACATAGGACTGTTTGACTTCAGTTATCTGTGAAGAATGGCTGCTATAACTGTGCACATAGGACTGTTTGACTTCAGTTATCTGTGAAGAATGGCTGCTATAACTGTGCACATAGGACTGTTTGACTTCAGTTATCTGTGAGGAATAGATGCTATAAGTGTGCACATAGGACTGTTTGACTTCAGTTATCTGTGAAGAATAGATGCTATAAGTGTGCACATAGGACTGTTTGACATCAGTTATCTGTGAAGAATAGATGCTATAAGTGTGCACTTAGCTGGGATGGGATGGAATGGAATGGAATGGACAGCAGCTGAGAGCAGCAGGTAAAAAGTAAGGGAGAAATGAACACCCGTGCCTTGTCTAAACTCAGAAATTTCCTCCATCTACTAGACCTTGAGAAGCATTCGATTTTTTCCAACGTCGTTCTGAACAAATAAAAACTTGATAAAAAAACCCATCAAAAGAAACTGACCTGTGGGAAGAGCATGCACCCAGCGTCGGCGGTTGGAGGTCATCTTGAACTGGAGGCGGGAGGGGGCGAAGGGGTTGATGAGGGCGCGGTTGCGGTGGAAGGTGGTCATGGTGCGGGAGTGGCCCACGGGGGACCCTGCACTGCCCACCACCGGCCGCTGGCACGACCAGTCCTCGCTGCCCGACGACTCAAAGGACTCCCGGCTGAAGGTCTTCTCTGGAACATTCACTACACACCTGTATTTTTCTTTGTGTGTGTGTGGAGAGTTAAAGTCTGTCCCGAGCCATAAGGCTCATCAGGCCGGTGCTTATCCCGGTTTCTGTGGCGTTAAGCGACTGAGAGTCATAGACTCCCCCCTGGATAGGACGCCAGTCTATCGCAGGGTTAACCCCCAACACAAGGTTGGTACCCTTTTCACACCTGGGTGGGGTGAGAAAATAGCCGTAAAGTGCCTTTTCCAAGGGCACAACGCCATAGCGGAATAGCTGGGATCGAACCCGCAACCTTTAGATTACGAGTACAACGCCCTAACCACTAGGCCACAGCGGCGGCTCGTGTGTGGAGAAGTGGTGGGGAAAATGCCCAGTTGTTGTGGTGATGATTGGTGGTTGGTGGTGGTGGTGATGGTGGTGGTGGTAGTGATGGTGGTGGTGGTGGTGGTGGTTGATGATGATGATGGTGGTGATTGATGATGATGATGGTGGTGATGGTTGACTATGTTGATGATGATGGTGGTGATGATAATGATGATTATGTTGATGATGGTTGGTGCTGATGATGTTGTTGATGATGATGTTGATGATGATTGATAATGATGTTGATGATGATTGATGATATTGATAATGATTGATGTTGATGATTTTGATGATGGCAATGGTGGTGATGGTGGTAATGGTAAGGATTGTTGTGGTGGTGGTGATGACGATGACACAGCACATAAATCGAACATCACTCAGTCAAGAGTGCTAAATTTAACACACCCCTTCCTTTTACCATGTCCAAGTGTGGTCAGTCAATTTTCGGCTATAATTAGCACCATCTGGCACCAACTGGGCTGAGATAAGAAAAAAGACACAACAAAAACTGTGACAGAAAAGAGAACATTTAAAGAAAAAAAAACGTCCAGAAGATAAGGGAGGCTATATAGCTCTCTACTGAAAGAGCCCCTGAAGGGAGGAGAAGCCAGGCTGGGCACAGTGCACAAATCCAACATCACTCAGTAAGGCCTAGTCGAGAGTGCTAAATTTAGCGCACTCCTTCCTTTTACCTAGTCCATGTGTGGTCAAGCTCCTGCTATAAATAGCACCAGCTGGCCCCCAGCTGGGCTGGGATGGGATGGATGAATTAGCAGCTGAAAGGAGCTGAAAGTGGGGAAAACTGACAGCTGTGATGATAGTGGACAGGACAGCCTATTGGTTAGAACACTGCGCTCGCAATCTAATGTCCCAGGTTCAAATTCTGTTCAAGGGGACATTTTCCCCTGGAGTTACCATCAGTACAGACTCCACTCTCCCCAAAAGTTCTCCAGACGAGACTATATTCCAAGGCCCCGTGTGCAAACACACGCAGAGCATCTTGTGCACACGTTAAAATCCTATTCCACATTTTGGAAGAGTATGCCATCCTGTGACAATGGGAACAGATGACAAAATTTACAAAACCGCATGCACACAGGAACCGGGTGTAAAAAAAAAGCATGAGTGCTTATTCCATTATCCTCGATATTAAAGAATAAATAAAATAAATAGATAAATAAATAAATAGGTGCTTATTCCATTATCCTTGATATAAAAGAATAAATAAAATAAATAGATAAATACATAAACAGGTGATGATGATGATGATGATGATGATGATGATGATGATGATGATGATAATGATGACAACGACGACAATGATGATGGTGGTAACAATGAAGGTGATGATGATCGCCCCAAAAGGGAAGGAAGAAGCCTGGCCCCGCTGACCAGCACTCCCTCACTCACTCACTCCCTCACTCACTGACTCACCCATGATGGGGTAACAGCCCACAGAACTGGACATGTCCTCCACGTATGCAGGCACGCTGGGAATGCTGATGGCAGACGACGACAGCCTCCTGGCCTCTGGGGGGCGGGGGGGTACCTCGTCTGAGATGTGCCGTGTGCGGGGCCCACACATTCTGCGGGCATCGGCGAACGTCTGGGGCACGCGCTTGGTGCCCGAGCCCTTCAGGCCGTAGCAGCTGGTGCTTCGCACTGACCTGAGAGGGTAGAGAAAACGGGATGTACGTATAAAGACTTTTTTTTTTTTTTTGTTAGGGGGGTAAGACTGTTGAATACTGTTCATGAAATTCTTAATAAACATCCTTTCTTTTTTTGTTAGGGGAAAAGACTGTTGAATACTGTTCATAAAATTCTTAATAAACATCCTTTATTTTTTTGTTAGGGGAAAAGACTGTTCAATACCGTTCATGAAATTCTTAATAACTGCTTCTTTCACTTTTGATATTCTTCTTTCTTTGCTGAACACTCAGGCAGCAACTACCGTTGTTTGTCATATGAGTGAAAATGTATTGTGCTGCCGTTAAGCACCTGAAAAGTCAGGCCCAGCACATCCAACTTCAGCACGGGAGTTTGTTTTTAAGCCTTTTTGGGAAAAAAAAGGCAGGAGAATAGACCAAAGAAAACAAAAAAATAGATAAGAAGGACATGACAGGAAGAAAAGGAGCAAGGCGGAAGCAAAAAGAGGGATAGAAAAGAGGGAATTCCTAGCACAGAATGTCCAGAAGGTGGAGATGCTGTTTATCATACTGACAGGCCCCAGCATCCCCATAGGGGAACAGATGATATAACATGCCTAAAAAGCGGATAAACCATACCCACATTTTTAACCACACAGGAATGTGTGAACAAAAGATAAAGGTGTCATGAGAAAGCAGGCTTAGTAGTAAGGCAGGAAAGGTACACTCAAAGCATAACATGAGTTTGTTCATTAGCTCTATTACGCACGCACGCACGCACGCACGCACGCACACACACACACACACACACGCACACACACGAATCAATGACCCGAATGCACCTACATAATAGCATAACAAACCTCTGGGCTGTGCGTGACGGAAGCCTGAACACCTGGGCATCGTATTCATCATAGTTGACAAATGGAAAATTATCGTCATCACTGTCTGTTGTCCACTCAGGTGTCACTGCAACAACAACAACAACAACAACAACAAGTCAGTAATTGCAGGAGATGAACTCTTCCTTTGCTGTTTCTGTCTTTGTCCTTTTTTGTTCTTTCTTTTTTTTTTTTTTTTGCAATGTCACTGTCCTGCTGCTGTTTCTGTGCTGCTTATTTTGAACAATCTCTCTGCCCTAGCCATTCTCAGATTTGTTATTTCACATCCTCACGGTCAGAAGTCCACAGGGAGCATAATCATGAATGTCAGGGTTTCACACATACATGTCTTTAAAAAATTTTTTTAGATAAGATTTTCAGTTTTTTCTGTCATCAACTATGATGTGATAGTATCCCATATATATAGCCTTTGGAGTACTGAATAGGGAATCCCTGTTTTCTCACACATACACGTCACCAACAGCGCAACACACAGAAGAATGTTAGGCTGCCACATGGCAATCAGCTAGAGTGGCCCTGCATTGCTGCTGGGTCACTTGGGTGGAGCTAATAAGTCCCTCTGATGACCTTCTCATGCCAGCCTACAACTCTGAAGGCTTCACAGCTGTCAGTTTCCCCCACTTTCAACTCCTCTCAGCTGCTAATTATTCTATCCCATCACAGTTCAGCTGGTGCCAATTATAGCAGGAACTGACCACACTTGGACTTGTTAAACGAAAGGGGTGTGCTAACTTTAGCACTCTTGACTGAGTGATGTTGGATTTGTTCACTGTGGCTTTGACACAAACTCATTACAGGCACCTATTTCTGTCTTTTCTTTCAAAAGTGTCCATCACATTATGAATGATTTTGTAATGGGAAAGCAAAGTGGCTTCAATGCTCATTCCCAACAGCTTTATGAAAGGGTACTACTACCATGCTTGCTTGCATCCCAAAACCTTACCATGGCAAAGAAGAATGCATAGGGCACATTCAAATATTTCTGTGTTTTCAAACAAGAAGCTACCTTGTTTTCTAAGGCTAGTTCTGTTTTTTCAGCATCTGTTTCTGTTTTGGGAGTATTTTTATCACTTCTTCTTCTCTTTTTTTGATTTAGTCATATATGTGTGTGCATGCACGCGTGCGTGCGCGTGCACACACACACACACACACTTTTTACCTGTTTTCACATATGTTTGCATAGAGCAAATTCTAAAAGACATTTCGCTAATGAAAGAAATTGTATTGTCATTAAGTCATAGTCCTATTATCAGGTTTTTATAGTTTAATGTTGGGGTTTTTTTTCTGTTTTTTTTTCTTCTTTTTTTTAAACTAGTTATATGAATTGCAAAGTTAGTGTTTAAGATGTTATTTCTTTCATTATTCTTGTTCTATGGTTTTAATTTTTGGTTCTTATAGTTGTTTAATGCAGAAATTTAGCTATGTGCTCATCCCAACCCCCCCCCCCTCCCACCCCCTCCATACACACACTCACTCACTCATATACACTTTCCCGTCTGATATCACTATTTAGTGGAAGGACGTTAAACTGAAGAACTAACACACACACACACACACACACACACACACACACACACACACACACACCATACACACACACTCACACACCACACACACACACACACACACACACACACACACACACACACACACACACACACACAGAGGAAATCAACATACCCAGAGTGAGCGTTTTGGTTTTGTTTCTTTCCATCATCTTCATCTGAAACCAAGTCAGTTCAGCCACACTATTCACAGCGCCAACTCTTCCACAATGGTAAAGAATAAGGTAAAATTGTCCCATAACCTATGCTGTCGTTAGGGAGCGAGGCATCAGGCCTCAGCTTCTCAAGGGGCCAGCATATTGAGGGTGGCGCCCATCTCCTCTCTCTCACTGTTTTACCTTTCCTGACCCTAAAGAGGGCAGGTACCCCTTACAGATGGTGAACTGAGGGACTGTATTGAAACCAAGGCGCGCAAATGGTCACCCATCCACAAGGTAACCAAGCTCGATGCTGCTTAACGTTAGCTGGGGGAAAGTGAGTGCTCTGATCACTGAGCTATCTTGTCCCCACAATGACCAAAGTAATACAAAAGATGTAATGTTGAAGGTTCTTCTCCAAAACTATAACCATATCATTTCCTAGGAAACAAGATTTAAGCTTAAACATCCTTGCAGTCTATCATAGTGTGTATTTTCAAAGAAATTCTGTAAATTTCTTATGAGATAAACATCCGTAAAAGTTTATATTACAAGAAAGGTAAATAAATAAAGAATACAAAAGATGAACTTTTCCCATTTCTATATTGTCATAAGTTAAGTGAATACAAGCTAAGAACATCTGGTCAGTTCAATGAAGAGTGATCATATCACTGAGGCAGTGGCAAATATGTTCAGATTAGATTGTATCCTATATACTGGGGTTGCCCCACTGACTTCAGTGGTCTACACATGCCAACACACCCAGTACACACATGTGTCTACATACACCATATTATTTATTTTATTTATTTATTTTATTTATTTATTTTTATTAAGATAATGGAATAAGCTATGTGCTTTTTATTTACCAGTCCCCGTGGTATGCAGTTTTGTAAATATTGTCATCTTTTCCATACAATACATACCTATATACATACTAATTAACATACATCATTACATCAACATACATACATATACATACAGAACTGCACATACATGCATGTACACATGAACATGCACATATGCATGCACACACGCACACAGACAGACACACAGACAGAGACACAGACAGAGACACAACAGACAGACAGACAGACAGACAGACAGACAGACAGACAGACAGACAGACACACACACACACACACACAAAACCCTGAACAAGACACACTCTTTTCAGTGTGTAAAAAGAAAGCACACTACTGCAATGTAAACATGAAACAAAACCTTCGCCTTCAAAAAAAAAAAAAAGCAGCAACCTCCACACACATCACATCCATCCCACTGCCTACTTACAAACTCTGGGGGAGGCTTGATGCGAGGCACAAAGCTGGCGTTTTGCTGGTTCTGAATCTGGTTCTTGGAGGTGTAGAAACTGTTGACATATGAAATATCTGTCATTTGTGTTTTTGTTTTTTTCATTCCTCGGTTAGAGCTCGAGTTCACATGGTGAGATTTATCGTATGGACCATTATTCCTCCCCCCCCCCCACCACCACCACTTAATAGCCGCATTTTGACTTCTAGGAATCTGTCATGATTCATATCTATATCATGTCAAAATTTTTTTTTATAAACAAATTTTTATCAAGGAGAATGATTTTTTTTCAAGAAACCACAACTGGAGGGTCTATACAATGGTGGTATTTGCTTTTCTTTTGTCACATACTTTCATATATATATATTGATACAATGGAAAATTTATTTTTGGTTGGTGTGGGGGTTTATTTTTGGTCTTTTAAAAAAAAAAAAAAACCCATCCCTTGCATGTAAAAGAAAGTGACCCATATTATCCCCTCGATACATGAGCTGAGAAAAATAAAAACAGTGTTTAACAGCTTTGACAACAAATCCATGAAAATGAGGAAAATCAAGAACATTTTCAAACAGTGACTCTGAGCCACACATTAAGAAGGTTTTACTTGTAACACTCTCCCCAAGTCAAAATGAAACTACCTTAATGGTGGACAAAAAACTGTCTCATACACAAAAATCTCACATTGGTGAACCTCAGAGCTACTAGCCAAAGTAAAAATAAAATGTTAACACTGAGAATCAGTGGGGGGTTTTGGGGTTTTTTTTTTGGAGGGGGTTGCTTTTTTTTATTCTTTTATATTGAGCATAATGGAATAAGCAATCATATGCTTTTTTGCATCCAGTCCCTGTGTGTATGCAGTTTTGTAAATGTCATCTGTTCCCACTGGCACACAATGGCCTACTCTTATGAAAAGCGGAACAGGATTTAACGTGTGCGCAAGATGTTCTGCGTGCATCCGCACAGGGGCCTCAATTCAACAATTCAATTCAACAGCAGGAAAAAGATAAATAAACAATGGCTTTCAGCAAATGTAGCATCTTTTCTTCATTGCCTATATTCTACAGCATACACTTTGTGTGTGAGAGAGCGCTTAGTTTGCTTATCAGTCGAAAGAATCTCTCGGCATAAGAAAAGTAAGAAACAAGGCAACACAGTTAAGGCACGCTTTATGCTCAAGGACAGAAGAACTTCAAGTGTTCTTGCTCCCCTTCCTTCAATGCATAATAAGTATATAATAATAATAATAATAATAATAATAATAATAATAATAATAATAATAATAATAATGGAATTTATATAGCGCTATATCTTGCAAAAACAAATCAAAGCTAGCATTCAACGATACAACACACAAACAATCAACACAACAAAACACACACACACACACACACACACACACACACACACACACACACACACACACACACACACACATGCACACACTCATAAAGGTTTATACACTCTGGCAGGGTAAAGGGGATTTCTGATGTTGAAGACAGGGTACAGACAGGAGATGGAAACAGAAGGCAAAAATCTTAGGCTTTTAAACAAGTGCTCTCGAGGTTGGATTTAAAAGTGTCACATGTAGGCTTACAAACTAGAGAAGACACACAGCAGAAAGTGCCCTGACCTGTGGTTCATCCAGTGAGGAATGTTGTAGTCGTCACCAACCTCCACCAAGCTCTGGACATTCTTGCTGCGGAACTGGTGGAAAACATCACAAACCAGCACTGTAGCATCTACGATGACTATAGAGGCACACAGGCAAGCATGTTTTAATGACCAGACTTATGATTAAAGGTTTAATTTGAAAGCAGCAGAGATATTGATTCCGTATGTTACTTGCTTTTTGTAATTGTGTATCTGTACATATGCTCTCATACAAAATGAATGAACGAATAAATTTCTCATTTATAAGGTTCTCTCTTTCTGTCACATCAACTAACGTTGGTTCTCTCTTTATGTCAACATCAACTGATGTTAGTTATGTCATTACGTCACATCAACTGATGTTGATATATCATTACATCACATCAACAGATTTTACTTATATCATTATGCCATATCAACTGATTTTGGTTATGTTATTACATCAACGGATGTTGGTTATGTTATTACATCACATCAACTGATGTTGGTTATATTATTACATCACATCAACTGATTTTACTTATATCATTATGCCATACCAACTGATTTGGGTTATGTTATCACATCAACGGATGTTGGTTATGTTATTACATCACATCAACTGATGTTGGTATATTATTACATCACATCAACTGATTTTACTTATATCATTATGTCACATCAACTGATGTTGGTTCTCTCATTACATCACATCAACTGATGTTGGTTATATCATTATATCAATTAACCGATCTTAGTTATATCATACATCACATCAACTAATATTAGTTATATCATTACATCACATCAACTGATGTTAGTATGTCATTATATCACATCAACTGATGTTAGTATGTCATTATATCACATTAACTGATGTTGGTTCTCTGATTATATCCCATCAATTGATAGTTCTCTCTTTATGTCACATCAACTGATGTCAGTTATATCATGTCAAAATCAACAATCCATTAAAAATTAAACAAAGTACAATACAAAAAAAAAAGCTATAGAACTCAAAATGGCTCTAACCTTGAACAGTGGCACAGCGTGAAGTGGCTGTTCTCCCATACACACCAAATCACTGCCCACACCTGCACAATAAGTGCATTGATTTTTTTTTTTTTTTTTACACAACACAACACTGACTTGAACTAGCTTTGAATGACTGCTTAGAGAATCAGAACAGCTCAGTGGTCAGAGCTGTTGTCTGGCGGTCTGAAGTTATTTGTGTTGTAGTGCCTGCCTTGACTTATTGTATTGATAGAATAGATCCATCTCCCATTGCATGCATTGTACTGTATTGTATTTATAGGAAACAAATCCCATCTCCTTTCCCTCTCATTATTCTTGCATGTGAGGAACTGGGTTCGAATCTCGTCCAAAGATATTTTTTCCCCTGGAGTTATTGACATCAGTGCTGACTCCACTCCCCCCCAAAGTCTTTCGATGAGACTAAAAACCAAGGTCCCATGTGCAAGAGCATACAGAACATCTTGTGCACACACATTAAAACCTGTTCTGCTTTTCATAAGAGTAGGCTACTGTGTGCCAGTGGGAACAGATGACAAAATGTACAAAACTGCATACACACAGGGGCTGAATGTAAAACATCATGAGTGCATATTTATTATCCTCAAAATAGATTAATAAACACACACATCCACACTCAACGCACACCTCACATGCACACCCTCACATGCACACACTGCGCACACAACAAAACAACACACACACACACACACACTGAACTGGATGTAAAAAAGCAAATGACACTTATTCCATTATCCTCGAAATATAAGAATAAATTAAAATAATACAATAGATTTTGAAAAAGTAGAATTAAACACACAAAACACACACACACAACACACCACACATCCACTCTCACACACACACATGCCACACAACACACACACACACACACACACACACACACACACACACACACACACACCAAGCCAAAATAAAAAATTAAAAAACATTGATTACTTATTCTAACACTGGAAGAGGCAGAAGATCTTAAACTCACAACCAATCTACATAGTGCATTTAAATGTGCCTTTTCAGTGACTTAAAGATTAATCTTTGGAGAAAGCTTTTCCCCTAAACATACCACAGTCGATGGTTCTCTGTTTGGTGATGAAGGTCAGTTCTCTGTCCACTTCGAACACTCCAGGCCCAGGAGTGATCACCACAGACACCTTGCCTGCGGTCAAAGTTCCGATCGATGTAGTATTCTCAAACACTGTAACACACACATGCACACATTGCAAAAAACATATGATTGCTTTCTCTATTATCCTCGATAAAAAAGAATGAATTAATAAAATAAACACAAACACACACACACACACACACACACTACACAACACACACACACACACACACACACACACACACACCACACACACACACACACCACCACACACACCACACCAACACACACACACACCACCACCACACACCACACCACACACACACACACAGTCCAACAAATCAGCTTCTCTGAATGCCTTTTAGAAGTGATTAGATTTTGTTTGTATTTTTTTGAATGAAAGTATCTCATAAAGAAAGATAAAGACAAACAAAAAGGTTACTTTTGTGTTCAGTTATTTCACTCACTACAATAGAGTTTTATCTGAAGATATTTGTGTAACTGGAATGGTTCTGTTCTGTACAATTTTTTGTTTCAGGAGTGTTTGATCTGATACTGTTCACTAAATTAAGTAATTGAATATGAACATAACAAATCAATTCAACAAACCACAACACATCAACCCTAACTCAAACCAGCCTACACACCATCATACCACATCACATGCCATCACAATATACCAAAAGGGCGGGATATAGCTAAGTGGTCAGAGCACTCACTTTCACCTAAGTCAAGTTAAGCACGTCGAGCATGGTTACCAGTTCGGATGGGTGACCGTTTGCGCACCTAGGCTTCAGCAACAGTCCCCCCAGTTTGTAAATGGGTACCTCCCTCTTCAGGGTCAGGGAAGGTAAAGCAGTGAGGGAGAGATGGTGCCACCCTCAACATGCTGGCCCTTAGAGAAGCAGAGTTCTCTGATGCCTCGCTCCCCTACGACCTTCTAGGTTTTGGGGGGGGGGGACACTATTTCACTAGCAATGTCACCACTTAATGATAATAATAATACATGGAATTTACATAGCGCTATATCATGCAAAAACAGATCAAAGCGCTTGCTTTTGACCTATACAAGACATGCAATCAATAACAAATAACACAACACACACACACACAAACACACACTCCTGCACGCACACACTTATAAAGGTGCAGTACAGTGCAGTAACACACTATCCTCCCAGCAGCCTTACCTTGGAGAATTGTCATCATCAGATTTGTCATACAATAATAATAATAATAATAATAATAATAATAAAATAATAATAAATAACAACAAACAACAATAATACATGGAATTTATATAGCGCTATATCTTGTAAAAACAAAACAAATTAAAGCGCTTGACAACTTTCACACACAACCTCAAGACTCTGAAAAGGATTCACAGATGGAAAAAAAAAAAAAAAAAAAAATTTTTTTTAAAAAGGACTCACAGTTGAGGGACATGTTGAGTGTCTCCAGGAAGTTGCCCTGGGCGGCGGTGGAGTTGCGGGCCCTGGGGATGGTCCAGTTGGGCCAGTGGGCGTGGTGGTAGCGCAGCACACAGTCCTGGTACTGGTTGAACAGCGCGCGCAGCAGACGCAGCGTGTTGTTCCACTCCTCGTAGTCGTAGCGCTCGTTCTGCACCACCAGTCTGCCAGGAGGAGGAAAGGACAAGTGTGTATAACTGCACTGTACTGCACTGAGACTTTAAACCGAAGCCCCATGTGCGAACACATGCAGAACATCTTGCGCACACACGTTAAATCCTGTTCCGCTTTTCGTAAGAGTAGGTCATCGTGTGCCGGTGGGAACGGATGACATTTACAAAACTGCATACACATGGGGACTGGATGTAAAAAAGCACAAGAGTGCTTATCCCATTATCCTTGATATGAAAGAAAAAAAAAAATAATAAAATAAAATAAAAATTAAAAAACTGACAAATCTGATGACGACAGTTCTCTGAGGTAAGGCTAAGGGGAGGCTAGTGTATACTGCGCTGTACTGTACTGACAAATCTGATGCCCACAGTTCTCCAAGGCACTGGGAGGATAGTGTGTATACTGCACTGTACTGCATTGACAAATCTGAGACCACAAATTCTCCAAAGTACTGGAGGATAGTGTATACTGCACGTACTGCACTGACAAATCTGATGCCCACAGTTCTCCAAGGTACTGGGAGGATAGTGTGTATACTGCACTGTACTGCATGACAAATCTGATGACCACAGTTCTCCAAAGTACTGGGAGGACAGTGTGTTACTGCACTGTACTGTACTGTACTGACAAATCTGATGACCATAGTTCTCTAAGGTACTGGGACGATAGTGTATGCTGCACTGTACTGTACTGCATTGACAAATCTGATGACCACAGTTCTCCAAGGTAAGGCTGCTGGAGGATAGTGTGTATACTGCACTGTACTGTATTTGACAAATCTGATGACGACAGTTCTCCAAGGTACTGGGAGGATAGTGTATACTGCACTGCACTGCACTGACAAATCTGATGAGACAGTTCTCCAAGGTACTGGGAGGATAGTGTATACTGCACTGTACTGCACTGACAAATCTGATGACCACAGTTCTCCAAGGTACTGGGAGGATAGTGTATACTGCACTGCACTGCACTGACAAATCTGATGATGACAGTTCTCCAAGGTACTGGGAGGATAGTGTATACTGCACTGTACTGCATTGACAAATCTGATGACGACAGTTCTCCAAGGTACTGGGAGGATAGTGTATACTGCACTGCACTGCACTGACAAATCTGATGATGCACAGTTCTCCAAGGTACTGGAGGATAGTGTATACTGCACTGCACTGCATTGACAAATCTGATGATGACAGTTCTCCAAGGTACTGGGAGGATAGTGTATACTGCACTGTACTGCACTGACAAATCTGATGACCACAGTTCTCCAAGGTACTGGGAGGATAGTGTATACTGCACTGCACTGCACTGCACTGACAAATCTGATGATGACAGTTCTCCAAGGTACTGGGAGGATAGTGTATACTGCACTGTACTGTACTGACAAATCTGATGACCACAGTTCTCCAAGGTACTGGGAGGATAGTGTGTATACTGCACTGTACTGCACTGACAAATCTGATGACCACAGTTCTCCAAGGTACTGGGAGGATAGTGTATACTGCACTGTACTGCACTGACAAATCTGATGACGACAGTTCTCCAAGGTACTGGGAGGATAGTGTATACTGCACTGTACTGCACTGACAAATCTGATGACGACAGTTCTCCAAGGTAAGGCTGAGGGGAGAAGGAAAAGAGGCAGACCTCCAACATCCTACACTGTCAACATCACTGAGATCAGAGTCTGGGAGGGCTACAGGAGATTGTAGAAATCAGCAGAGACAGAGAAAGATGGCAAACCCTGGTGGCATTGCATGGAGCTCTTACCAACGATGGTAGTGATTGAGACAGTTGAGCTGAGTTGAGTTGAGTGGGTTCTGCTGTATTGCACTGCAGTGTATTGAATTGTACTGTATACTACTTTCAGTCACTGCATATTTCTCTGTAAGAAATTCAGGCTCCTCTCCCTGGGGAGTGTGTCACCACAAGAGCACCACTACCCATATGTTGTAAAAAAAAATAATTTCCTGTCTGCATGTGTATTTGTCTCCCTGTCAGAGTAACTTTTTTCCTACAGAATTTTGCCAGGGTAAACTCTCTTTGTTGCCATGGGTTCTTTTAGGTGCACTTAATGCACGCTGCATTTGGAATCTTGGTTTATTTTCTCATTCGAAAGACTAGCACCAAGACATCAACATCTAGTGCATGGGGGGGGGGGGGGGGGGGGGGGGGGGTAAAATTTCGGGCTCAAACAGGAATCGAACCCACACTTCTCAATTTCTAGCCAGATGCATCACCTCTAAACCACTGATTCACCAAGAGGAAAACAGCAAGAATGGCAACAGTTACATTAGTCAGTTATGATGTGTACAACCCAAAAGATCACCAAACAATACAAAAGAAAAGGAGTTTGTAAGGAGGATGAGTACAGATGACAAAAGTTATAGTGGTAACAGTTACATTAGTTAGTTATGGAGTTTATAACCCAAAATACTCAAAAGAAAAAAAAAAAACAAGCACCAACAACAAAAAGAAATCTGGAGCTGAGGAAGGATAGTGCATAAAGACAGTGAGAGCAGTGACAGCCATATTAGGCAGTTAAGGTGTTTATAACCCCAAAAAATCACCACAATAATGACTTGAAAACACGTTGAGATTTTGGCTTTTTATAACAAAGAGAGAGAGAGACAAGAGACAGAGAGACAAAGAGAGACAGACACAGAGACAGAAATACAGACAGACACAGAGAGAGACACACAGAGATTTTGATTTGATTTTTTCTTTATAATCAAGATAATGGAATAAGAACCTTGTGCTTTTTTTTCATCAGTCCCCGTGTGTATGCAGTTTTGTAAATGTCATCTGTTCCCATCGGCACACGACGGCCTACTCTTAACGAAAGAAACAGATTTAACGTGTGCGCAAGGTGTTCTGTGTGCGTTTGCATACATGCCTCAGTTTAAAGTCTAATCCAAAGGACTTGAGAGAGAGAAGAAAGAGTAAGAGAGAGAGAGAGAGAGAGAGAGAGGAGAGAGAGAGAGAGAGAGATGAGAGAGAGAGAGAGAGAGAGAGAGAGAGAGAAAGACAGAGAGAGAGACAGACAGACAGAGAGAGAAGAGACAGAGAGAAAGATAGACAGACAGACAGACAGACAGACAGACAGACAGACAGACAGACAGACAGAGACAGACAGACAGACAGACAGATCCCATCTTCTCTGATCACCACTTACCTGTAGAAGTCTTCATAAATGTTTCCAAAGTCGTCCACTTGCAAACACTCTCTGATTTCTTGTGGGAAGTCCTCTGGAAACAAACAAACAAAAAGAAAAGAAAATCTTGATAACGCAAAAAGGATTCAAGTTTATCTTGCAAATATGTAAAATAAGTAATATAAAAAGCATTCAAGATTATTTAAGCAATTTTTGTCAACCATGTCTCTCTCTCTTCCTCTTTCTCTCTTACCTATATAAATGTATGCACGCACAAATGTGTGTGCGTGTGCGTGTGCGTGTGTGTTGTGTGTGTGTGTGCACAATCTCTCACCCATAATATTTTTTGCTCAGATTTTTTCCCCATTCCTCAGCTAGAGTTCCAAGTTCACTAATTGTGAGATTTTGCATATGCCATCATTTTTCTCCCCACAATTCAGATGAGATAACCACAATCAGATTAGGATAATGTCTAAACATGACACCTGTGTGCATGCGTTTTTGAAATGTTGTCATTTGTTCCTACCAGCATAAAATGGCCTACTCTTCTGAAAGACAGAACGGCCTTTTCATATGTGCACAAGATGTTCTGCATGTATTTGCACATGAGGCCTTGGTTTATAGTCTCGTTGGATGGACTTTGACATTCAGTTTGATCATCTTGTCATACTGGGAAGAAAGGGCAAGACTGGGAATCGAACCCAGAACCTAACGGTTTACTTGTTAGGCAGGTGAACGTCTTAACTGGCATGCCACCTTCCTTCTTTTAATCAGAATTTTATTTCTCTATTCCTTAGCTAGAGCTGCGAGTTCACCAATGGTGAGATTCATAAGCAAGTGACCATCCCCCCCCCCCCCTTCCCCCCACATCATTTTGGTAGCCACATTGAAACTTCAGTGCTGCTCCGAAATGACTCACGAGATAAAGACCATCATTTTTGTTTTAACCCTCTTGCATTTGGATTCTCTGAACACAAATTGCCCCTAGATTTTGCATTCCATCACGAAATCAGGTCAGGCACACATGCTCGCTGGCCTTTTCCTCCTTCTAAGTACATACCAGCAGCTATAATTACTTCCAGACACTCCACAGGGTTTCTCCTTCTAGCCTGATAGAGCTTTGACATGTCATAGCAATTAGCGATGGTCACAGCGTGATGGAAATCTACTGTGCGTAAATCCTGGTTCTGGGATTCAGGCAGGGGGGGGGGGGGCAATTTTTCAATCCCAGCAAATCCTGGTTTGGGACTAGGAGGGTTAAACCAACACTGAAATAACCCTGCACAGCTGTCAGAATCCCTCACTTTCAGCTCCTCTCAGCTGCTAATTATCCTATCCCAGCCCAGACAAGTCCAGCTTTGACCAGCTGATGCTATTTATAGCTGGAGCTGACCACACATGGACTAGGTAAATGGAAGGAGCGCGCTAAATTTAGCACTCTTGACTTAGGCCTTACTGAGTGATGTTGGATTTGTGCACTGTGTCCCATCATTCCTACCTAAAGACTGTGACTGGTAGAAGGTTCGGGAGAAGAGGACAATGGTCACATCGTGGGAGCAGTTCTGCTCCTTCCACTTGGCAAACAGATCCGTCAGAAATCCGTTGACGGCTTTCTCGAAGTACAGGTCGCCGTTGAGGTCAAACTCCCACATCTCGGAGCTCATCTGGATGAAGATCTGGACCACGGCTGTGGAGGACCGATACACCACCTGCCCAGGTAAAGTGCAATGCAGACAAAATGAAGAAGCAGGTTAGATCGTTCTGAACTAGATTAACCTTTTCAGTCATTTTCTTCTTTGATTTTTTTTTTACTATAATGAACCAAAAACTCTCAAAAAGGATTATTCTATTCTTTACACACAAGGCTTTTGTTAACATAGACATACCTCCTACTCTAAAAAAAAAGTTTGATATCTCTCTCTCTCCATATAAATATATAAAATATAAATATAAATATAATATATATAAAAAATATATATATATATATATATATATATATATATATATATATATACATATATATACATATATATATGTGTGTGTGTGTGTATATGTATATGTATATATATATGTGTATGATATTCTATCATATATATATTTCTATCTATATTTATATACGTGTGTGTGGGGAGAGAGAGAGAGAGAGAGAGAGAGAGAGAGAGAGAGAGAGAGAGAGAGAGAGAGAGAGAGAGAGAGAGAGAGAGAGAGAGAGGAGGGAGGGAGGGAGGAGGAGGGAGGGAGGGAGGGAGGGAGGGATAGATAGATAGATAGATAGATATAGATATGATATTGATATATATATATCTCAATCAGTTTTCATGGTAAGAGTCCAAACTAAGGGCACTGACCCTGGTTTCCTCAGTGATAAATCCACAAGTGACCTTCTCTCCCTTAGACCACATCTCGTTGACCAAGCACCTGTCAAACACACATACACACACACACGTCATTGTTGACAATATCAGTGACACTTTTGTCTAAAAAAAAAAACCCTAAACAAGAAAAAAAAATAGAAAGAAAAACTTTTTTTTTATTAAAAAAAAAAAGAAGACAAATCTTGGCTTATGTGATTTTCTCTCATACTAAAAATTAACACATCACATAAATATTATAAGTATTTCTAAAAACAAAATGTCTTGAAGAAGAGGCGCTCATGCTAACATACTTATGAACAACTCAACTTGCTATTTTCAGTGTCAGCACAGACAAGGATTGTATGCGCACAGGCATGGTCACACACAGACGCACACACAGACATACCTTACACACAGTACGCTGTGGTAAGAGCTTTCCATTTCACTCCACCCCACCACTAACAACCCCCCCCCCCCCCCCCAAACCAAAACATAACCTACATACAACGTAAAATGATACAATATATTAAAAATATTTTTAAATGATTCTTCACTTTAAAAAACAAAACAAAACCCACATACCTATAAATCAAGTTATCTAAGCTACTCAAAAATCAAATGTCAAGAATTACCTGATTTCAGCAAATTCAATCTTCTTGTTCAGGTAGACACAGGTTTTTTCTGTGAAAATGAAACAAGATGGGTGATGATAAAAATGAGATCTGAAGCAACACTATTGAAAGCAGATCATGCGATAATCCATCTCACCCCAAATCATAAAAGCGTACATAATTGTGTACACGACATAAGCATATTCACACCTTATCATACAACTATATATAGACAAATACATGCATATATTATTATATATATGTGCACACATACATACATGAGGACACATACATTATGTGTGAACGTACAACTACATAAGCATCAGAGCAGCTTTTTAATTAAACAAAAATTTTTGTTGGAAATGATGGGAGGGGAGGAGGGTGTTGTCAGGCCCCAAGGGCAATACTTTGCTGAAGTCAGAGGGCAGTTCATTTCGACCCACCCTCCCTCCCCACCCTTCCCCCACCACCATCCACCCCCACCATCACACATGCCTTGCTGTTCTCTCAGCCTCACGGTATAAGTAAACAATTTCTTAAAATCAAACACACCAACAAACAGCAAAAACAGTTCTTTATCAGACAACTCAGAAGCACCACATGAATTTCAAATTTTAAACAAACAAACACACACACAAACATAGCTTCAGCAGGGAGGGTTCTTACCAGAGAACTCTGCAAACCCCCCACAAATTTCTCCCCACCCTGAGGATGCGACATAACGACTATGGGTATATTGTGGCGGGGACTTATTCCTTATCCTCGAAATAAAAGATTTTGATTTAATTTGATTTGATTTGATTTGAGATTGAAATGAGCAGTGTGGGAACAGCACGACAAGGTCGTCACAGAAGATGAGGCAGCAAAAAAAAAAAAACCAAACAAAACAACAAAAAAACCCCATGAATTTGATTAAAAACACACAAAGCAACCAACAGCAGAAGGAAGTTAACATCAGTGCCAACTCCACTCTCCCCAAAAGTCTTTCGATGAGCTGTAAACCGAGGCCCCGTGTGCGAGCGCACGCAGAACATCTTGCGAACACGTTAAATCCTGTTCCGCTTTTCGTAAGAGTAGGCCATGTGTGCCGGTGGGAACAGATGACAATAGTTACACAACTGCATACACATGGGACTGGATAAAAAAAGCACATGAGAGCTTATCCCATTATCCGATATACAAGAATAAAATAAAATAAATAAAAAAGTCACCAGAGAACTGAGCAGACGCCACATGTCACTGCGGTGCAGGTACTGTTCTTTAAACAGCAGTTCTATCATGTCCACAGCCACATTCTGCACACATCAGGATTGCATGTGTACTACAGGCATGGAACACACACACAAGTCAGAGGTGTACACAGACATATCTTACACATAAGAGGCATACACAGACGACTGACAGATTTATACACATATATGCATGTGTGATTCCACCCCACAGAGGCATACACAGACAGAAGATAACAGGTATACAAACACAAACACACACACACAAAGACAGCATCATTACACACATACACAAAACAGAAGAGGTGTACCACACACACACACACACACACACAACACATACAACACACACACACACACACACAACACACACATCCTGTGCTTGCACACAAAACAAACATTTGCACAACACCACACCACCACCACACACACACCACACACACACACACACACACAACACACACAACACACACAACACACACACACACACACACACACACACACACACACACACACCACACACAAACTCCTAAAAAAAAGTTTTTGAAATAAACATCATACTTTCCTGTTCATGAAAATAATGTTCAGTGAAAACAAAGCAAAAACATATTTAAACCAAGTGATAAGACTGTTATCAGCTGGTAACGGCAATAAAACCAACAGCACAAGGTCTGAAGGTACAAATGATTTCTCCAATTTCACAAAACAAAAATTGCATGAAATTTTCTGATTTTTGAATTCTTAAGAGCTACATAGTTGGGAGTTTGCAGGGGAGGAAAGATGGAAGGGAGATGGTTAACTGAAAGTATGTGGGAACTTGATGTGGGATGTGATGTGGGAACGTGAAGGAACAAAGAGATGGGGGAAGGAAGGAAAGGCAACTGTAGTATCTCCCCCTTTTCACTTTTCAACTTACAGTGGGCTGAATTTTGCTGACGATGACATCTTTGTAATGCCGAAACTGGAACGTTGTGGCGATACTGTCAGCAATGCTGATGGTATCTGAAAAGCGAACATGAAACAAATTTGAAATTTAACACATTCTTTAACCCCATCCAACTATAAAAAAAAAGTGGCAAAGTGACAATAACGTTTGTTGATCCTGTCCAACACAGACAGAAATAATTCATTTGAATCCAGCTTTGCCACGTATGTTCAGATTTACTTCAATGGCTTTGTGCTTGATAGGACAGCATTGGAAAACACCTCTCTTTCTTCACAATGACAAAATGCACAATTTTTACAAGAGAATAAATGACTTCAATCTTGTTATTTTGCCGCCGCCGCTGTAGTCTAGTGGTTAGGGCGTTGGACTCGTAATCTAAAGGTTGCGGGTTCGATCCAGCTTTCGGCCTATGCGTTGTGCCTCTTGGAAAAGGCACTTTACGGCTATTTTCTCACCCCACCAGGAGTAAAAGGGGTACCAACCTTGTGTTGGGGGTTTAACCCTGCGATTAGACTGGCGTTCCTATCCAGGGGGGAGTCTATGACTCCAGTCGCTAACGCCACAGAAAACCGGGTTAAGCACCGGCCTGATGAGCCTTAGGCTCAGGACAGACTTTAACTTTAACTTGTTATTTTGCCAGGGCATCGCATTTCTTTAGAGGAACTAGGTCTGAAGACAAAACCCTCGCAGGCAGGAAAAGTAGTGAATCAAACAGTACACTCGGTGGTGCAGGGGACGGGATAGCCTGGTGGTTAGAGCATTGCCCTCACAATCTCAATCTGATGGCCTGAGTTGAGCCCATGTTCAAGCCACTACCAAGACACCCATTCAAAGGGATTTGCCCCTGGAGTTAACATCAGTGCTGGCTCCACTCCCCTGAAAGTCCTTTGATGAGACTATAAACCAATGCCCTATATACAAACATAAGTAGAACATCTTGCACACTTGTTAAAACCAGTTCCGCCCTTTGGAAAAGTAGGCCATTGTGTACCAGTGGGAACAGATGACAAAATTTACAAAACCACATGCACATGGAGTCTGGATGTAAAAAAAATTTTTTTTTAAAAGCACGTGAGTGCTTACTCATTATTCTCAAAATAAAAGAATTCAAATTCAAATTAAAACAAGACCTTATACCTTTTTGCTGGAAGTCTTCTGAAAGTGCCTCCACTTGCAACAGAAGTCGGCTGAAAATGAAACAAAAAACATCAATCAATGAAATACAAAATTATCATTATAATCCATTCTGAAAAATCGACTTGTTTCCAAATGCAACTTGGTGAGTGCTCCCTAAAAAAATACAAACATTCATTTAAGCTGTTCTTGTGCTATCAAACAATGGCCCAACAAATGCTTGGTCACAAGAGTATAATTTGCAAGTTCTTCCTTGAAAGCAAGTTAGTTTTCGTCTGATGTGTACATGTAAGTGAATTAGAGTAAGGTTCAAAGACAAAGGGGGGGGGGGGGGGGGGGGGGGGAATAGGGCGGCAAGAGTGAGAGAGAGGGGGGGTGGGGCGTGGCAAGCAACTTTTTAATTTAATTTTATTTATCCTACTATTTTGAGGATACTGGAATAAGCACTCAGCTTTTTTTACATCCAATCTCCATGTGTATGAAGTTTTGTTAATTTTGTCATCCGTCCCCCCCAGCACACAATGGCCTATTCTTCCGAAAAGCGGAACGGCTTTTAATGTGTGCGCAAGATGTTCTGCATGCATTCACACATGAGAACTCAGTATATAGTCTCATCCAAATGACTTTTGGGGGGAATGGAGTCGGCACTGATGTTAATTCCAGAGGGAAAATCCTCTTGAATGGGAATCGAACCCAGGGTCAGCAGATCATGAGCGCATAACTCTTAGACTTACCACCAAGGTAACCCATCCCCCAGAGAGAGAGAGAGAAAGAGAGGGAGAGAAAGTGAGGGAGAGAAAGGGGAGAGGGAGGGAGGGGAAGGGAGGGAGGGAGGGAGGGAGGGAGGGAGGGAGGGAGAGAGAGAGAGAGAGAGAGAGGAGAGAGAGAGAGAGAGAGAGAGAGAGAGAGAGAGAGAGAGAGAGAGAGAGAGAGAGAGAGAGAGAGAGAGAGAGAGTGATGTGTTGTGTTTGTGTGTGTGTGGTGTGTGTGTGTGTGTGTGTGTGCGTGCGTGCGTGCGTGCGTGCGTGCGTGCGTGCGTGTGCGTGCGTGCGTGCGTGTCTGTGTCTGTGTCTGTGTGACAGTGGGAACGTATAACAAAATTTATGAAAATGTATGTGTACACATAAGGACTGGATGTAAAAAAGCACATGATTGCTTATTCCATTATCCTCAAAATAAAAGACTAAATAAATTTATTTTTAAAAAATAAATGTCTGTCACCTGAACTCATCTCCGGGTGGTAGATCTCCAACACATCTCCAATCACCACACCAGGGAAGTCTTTGGTGGTTATCAACAAGTCCTTCTGACCTGAAAAGACAGTAACAGCAAAGTTCATAAGTTATGTATCTGGCAGACTGATCATAAAGTTAAAGTCTGTCCTGAGCCTAAGGCTCATCAGGCCGGTGCTTAACCCAGTTTCTGTGGCGTTAAGCGACTGAGAGTCATAGACTCCCCCCTGGATAGGACACCAGTCTATCGCAGGGTCAACCCCCAACACAATGTTGGTACCCCTTTTACACCTGGGTGGGGTGAGAAAATAGCCGTAAAGTGCCTTTTCCAAGGGCACAATGCCATAGCTGAAAGCTGGGATCGAACCCGCAACCTTTAGATTACGAGTCCAACGCCCTAACCATTAGACTACAGTGGCGGCTAGAATGATCATAAGTTACATAACGACCACCTGTCTGATCTGAATAGACAGCAAGAGATGTATCACAAACACAATAATATTCATCTTACTGTTCAGAAAAAGTCATGATCAGATTTACTGTAAACATTATAATCATCTTTCTAAATTGAAAAAAACCACACCACCAAACAAGGGTAGATTTAATGTAAACACAACAACAATCATGTGGTTTGAATGCTTAGAATAAGGTAAATGGAGCCAGCATTAATTTGATTAAATCTGAAGAGAAAACCTCCATTGATCTGGTGGATGTGAGTAAACCTGGGCCCATGACATATGATATAGCAGACACCCAATGCCCCATCCTTGAAGCCTGTCAGGTCCTGCTTTTGAGGTCAAAATGGTAGCTGTGTACACTGCTACAATGCTGGAACTGTAAGTGAAACAAGTCTTTGTTGCATGTTTACAGTATATGATGGATAAGGAATGTATCAAGTCTTCTCTTCTGAGTAAAAATAATGTTGTGTACCACATTTATTTTATACCATAGTATTATGCTTTGTGCATTCAGTTCAGGGTTTTTTTGTTGTTGTTTTTTAGCCCTGTCTGGCTTTTCCCTACTAATTTTAGAAGTACACTTTCTATAGCACTTTATGGTTTTGAACATGATTAAAATTTAAAACACTTTGTGGAGTGTGCCACCTGGTAATTGTCTCATCTCTAATTTTTTTGTTTTGTGTGAAGAACTACAAATTGAGTTGCAATGTAGACAATGTGATATAACCGTGTTGGGTAAAACTAGTACCAGCAGGTCTACTAATACTGTTTCTAATTGGCTTAATCATGTCAATGCCTTCTGAGAAGTGTCGGTGGATAACATTTCTTTTCATTACACTGGCACGTCTGCCACTAGACGCCCATAGGCCTACAGGGAAACATTCACGCCTCTGTGGCTCACAACTCTTGTGATTCGCTCGAGTCGAGACTAGGGGGCCTATAGCCTAGTGTTAGCCTAGCCTACAAGTAGGCTTGGCCTAGGGGGCCTATCACTTGTCAGCTGACAGAAGATCGTTTTCTGCTCAAATACAGATCCCTTCGGCTTTCGTGCTTTATTTTTCCAGCATCATTATCTGATGCATTCAGATTTCTGTGACAAAATTCAGCTTATGTTTGGATACGCAAATAAAACACTTGCTCACTTGGATTGCTTCTGTGAACCCATAATTTGTATGTTTTCATCGTTTTCTCCCAACTTCTGCTGAGGTGCACTCTTTACAAATAAAGTTGCGAACGGTGGACTCTTTACAAATAAAGTTACGAACGGTTCAGCTCTTGCGAGAAGGGCAGTCACTCCAAGTACATAGCAGTTGCATGCAGACCTGTCTGTAAACAAGAAAGAATCATGAACCACCACGAAATTCTTGCAGATTTGGAAAAGAGATTGATCCGCAAGAAAATTCTTAATGCGGGCATTGGCGATCTGCCTACCTTTGTTGATGGGGGAAAGGTAATATTGATCATGACAGAAACAGATGACAAAAATTGTATCAAATTGATCATCATACCACCAATGTCGCCATAGAAAAATTTACAAATGACGAAAGTATGTTAGGCCTATTGTTACAGAATGAGAAAGTCATTATAATGCACAGTTTGTGAAGAGAGTGGAAGTACCTCCTGAAACTTGAACTATGCTGGTGGGTCATTCTTTTCAGATTTTCGGACTTGTGTAATTGCTGTACGTGACCACTGAAACTAATGAAAATGGAACAAATGTTGGCACTGTTGCCTTTGATTATAATGATGCTTTGATGGTTGCCAGGTTGGTTGATGGTATTGGTACAATCCCTAAATTGGATAACTCTGTTGGGACTCATAAATTAATACAATTAAACCAAAGATTTTATGGAAGCCCCTCTTCGAGGAGCCTTCAGATTTGACAGTGTTCACTACTCGCATTAGTTATGTAGTCAGTGGGGATAATGTATGATCTATGACCATCCACGCCCTCTCTCACAAAAGATACAGATATAACATAATTTTATATAATTACAATGTCACTGTGTTATTTATTATTGCTGAATCAGTGAATGTGGATTGTGGCGTGATTGAAACTACAATAAAACTAAAAGTCAAACTCTGCCTAACACTGTAACAGTAACATAGATAGTAACACTAAAACTAAAAGTATACAGTAAAACTGAAAGGCTACCTCTGTTTTTTTTTTATAATTTCATAACTTTGTAGATTGTGTAAGTGTGTGTGAATGCATGTGTTTGTGCATGCATGTGTGTGTGCATGCATGTGTGCGTTGTGTGTGTATGTGGTGTGTGTGTGTGTGTGTGTGTGTGCTGCGCGCGCGCATGCATGCAGGTGTCTGTCTGTGGGTGTGGATATCTGTAGCTGGCTGTTCTTTACTAATCTTTCAGAATTTAGTAAAGTTAATTTGGCAAACACAGTTGTAATTCTAGATGATTTTTTGTTTGGTAGAAGTTAAACTCAGTTTGCTGGTGCATGTAAGTAACATACTTGAAATTTGAATATTTTTTTTATTTAAATATAATAGATATATATTTCATTATATTAAACAAATGCCCATAATGTATGAAACTATTTTGTAGATAAACCCAACTTATCTGACTGACTTAGAAAGAGAGGGCCAGCCTTGGCCAAATAGTACTGCAATACAATAGTATTGATATTTAAATGGCCCAACCACATATACAGAAGTTACAGTCTGTTATTATATTTCATTATTATTTCTTTTATTTTGGTTGTTCCTTGGCTAGGGCTCTGAGGTTCATCCAATGCTGCAATGGTGAGGTATTTTTGTATGCAACGTTTTAATCCTACCTTCCATTGTTTGATAATCTATAATCAAGGAATGGTCTGCTTGTAGAGTGTGGAGTATGTATAGGATAGTATATATTATATCCCATGAAAAGATGACTTTAATTGGTCTATCCTGAGAGTTTAAAAGACTAGTGCAAAAAGCTGGTGTTGTGGTATTTCAATTTAATGGGGTTGGGTAAGCCTTATCTAGCTGGATTTTTCAGGTAGTTTTTCAGTATAAATCATGAGAAGCAATTTGCTCAATATGACTGCATTGTATCATAATCATAGCTGAAATTCTCCATCTCAACACTATTGTTGTACAACTGAGTGAGTAGGTCAGGTTGTAGTTAAAGTGTTTGTTTCTAAAGTTTTTTGTCTTCTTGCTTTTGTTGTATGTTATTGTTAAGTTGTCTACATTATATATTGCCTTTTCTATGAATAGAGACATGAAAATCACAACAAAATGTTACATATTTTGTTGCACCAAGATGTTTTTTTTTTAT
The DNA here is from genome assembly GCA_030674155.1 of Stramonita haemastoma. Lineage (NCBI taxonomy): Eukaryota > Metazoa > Mollusca > Gastropoda > Neogastropoda > Muricidae > Stramonita > Stramonita haemastoma. The sequence goes on along the minus strand of CM060340.1, from coordinate 19,038,568 downwards.
GTCTTTATTGTTCTCTTTTTTTTTTTTTTCATTTCAAGGAATGGAACAAGCACTTGTGCTTTTTTTTTTTTTTAACATCTAGCTCTGTGTGTATACAGTTTTTGCAAATTTTGTCATCTGTTCCTACAACACAAATGGCCTACTCCTCCGAAAAATCCAAACAGGTTTTAAATGTGTGCAAGAGTTTCTGTTGCAATTTGCACGCAGGACTTCAGTTTAGTAGTCTCATCCAAAAGACTTGTTAATAAAGCAAGGAGATAAATTCATCTGTGATTGCAGGTGACGTTCCATTACCATGCAGCCCTGGTCAATGAAGAGAGGACAGTGCTGGATGACAGCAGGACAGTGAACAAGCCGATGGAGCTGATCCTGGGCAAACAGTTCAAGCTGGAGGTGTGGGAAATGCTGGTCAAAACCATGAGGGTCAAGGAGATTGCTGAGTTCATGGTGGCCGACATCAAGGTGAGCTTCTATCAGGAATGGGAAGTTAAGAGTATGGCTGCATATATATAAGTTAACCCTCGTGCATTTGGATTCTCTGAACACAAACTGCCCCTAGATTTTGCATTCCATCTCGAAATCAGGTCAGGCACACATGCTCGCTGGCCTTTTCCTCCTTTTAAATACATACCAGCGGCTATAATTACTTCCAGACTCCCAGCAGGATTCGTACAACTAGCCTGATAGAGCTTTGTCAGGTGGTAGCAATTAGTGATGGTCACAGCGTGATGGAAATCTACTGTGTGTAAATCCCAGAAAATCCCAGTTTGGGATTCAGGAGGGGGGCAGTCCTTCAATCCTGGCAAATCCCAATTCGGGACTAAGAGGGTTAATTAAAGGCCAAGTACTTAAAAACAGCCATGCATGCATCTTCTCATCCACTGATCCAGTGTGTACTTAGGGTCTCACAATGATTCCCTGATGCGGTGAGTAAGACAGAGTGCATGTTCTGGGTGACCCTCTATGTGTTAAGCTGGGGTACACACCCAACAACATTAATAACAAATAAATGGAGGGCAATGTTTAAAAAATGTCTAACACATGTAACTTAATAAATTGATAATAGTAAATTGGTAAGGATGCCTGTACAGCTGCACTCAAAATCATTGCATTTTCAGAACCTTTACACATACAGTATTACATGTGCTTCTTCATTTTTTCAGGACACAGCGGTTTATCCCACAGTGGCCAAGAGTCTGCGAGACATCAACAAGGGACAGGCTCATTCCTCAGGCCACCATTGCTGCGGAATGGTGATGGACGGGGGAACTGGTTACGAAGATTTGAACGAACTGATGAAGAAACCTCAGCCACTCTTTTTCACCCTTGGTAAGCTGGTTACGAGTGCTTTGAAAGAATATATATATATGCTTGAGTGAGCTGAGTAAGGTCTAAAGTAATAATAATGATAATAATTATAACAATAATGCATGGGATCTATATAGCGCTGAATCTTGTAGAGTTCACAAATCAAAGCGCTTAGTAAAGTAAGAGAACAATGTTTTTTGTCTCAGGTATAAAAGTTTAGTGGTAGGGATTTTATTATTTTTTTTTACATGTTTAACATGTGCTATGTGATTTTTGGGGGAGGAGGGGGGGGGGGGGGTTGTATTGTGTATTGTATTTTAAATGTTTTTATCAGATATATGAATTTTTATGTGTGTTTTTGTGGGTGTGTTTTTTTTAAAACCAAAATCTGTGTTGTTCTGTAGATATTGAACAAATATATATGTGATTTTTTTAATTTTTTTTTTTACGGTGATTAGACTCTCCTATCTTTTGTTTAGGGGTAACTATGAGGTTATTGAATAATATTGTGTTAATTGAGGATATTGAATATATTTGTACTTCATGTACAGACAAATGAACACACACACACACAACACACCCCCACACACACACACACACACAACACAACCACACACACACTCACACTCTCTCTCTGTCTCGCTCTCGATCTCGATCTCGCTCTCTCTTGCTCCCTCTGTCTCTCTCTCTGTCTGTCTGTCTGCTGTTTGTCTGTCTGTCTGTCTATCTCTCTCGCTCTGTCTCTCTGTCTCTGTCTCTCTGTCTGTCTCTGTCTGTCTGTCTGTCTTTCTGTCTCTCTCTCTCTCTCTCTCTTCTCTCTCTCTCTCTCTCTTCCTCTCTCTCTCTCTCTCTCTCTCTCTCTCTCTCCCTCCCTCCCTCCCTCTCTCCCTCCCTCCCTCCCTCCCTCTTTGAACTCTGACATGAACTGGAATTCCAGAGCTACTGAAGTACCAGGCGCCTGAAGACTTTGAAAAAGAGACGTGGACGATGAGCCCCGAGGAAAAAGCCCTGCTGATTCCCAAACTGAAGGATCAAGGCAACGACCTGTACAAAGAGAAGAAGTTCGCCAATGCCAGGGAGAAATACGAAGAGGCTTTGGGACTCCTGGAGCAGTTGGCTATGCTGTATGTATACTGTGTGGGTGTGGGTGGTGTGGGTGGGTGTGTGTTTGTGTGTTTTTGGGACTCCTGGAGAAGTTGGCTATGCTGTATGTATGTGTGTATTTTTTAAATTTTATTATTTATTTTTATTCTTTTATATCGAGGATAATGGAATAAGCACTCATGTGCTCTTTTTTGTTCAAACCCCGTGTGTATGCAGTTTTGTAAATATTGTCATGTGTGCCCACTGGCACACATTGGCCTACTCTTACAAAAAGCAGAACAGGATTTAATGTGTGCGCAAGATGCTCTGAGTGCGTTCGCACACAGGGGCCTTGGTTTATAGTCTCATCCAAAGGATGTGTGTGTGTGTGTGTGTGTGTGTGTGTGTGTGTGTGTGCGTGTGTGTGTGTGTGTTAGAGATGGGTGGGTTTTGGTGGATGGGGAGTGGGTAGATGGGGAAGTAGTATGTGTGTTTGTGTAGGGGGGAGGGAGGGTCAAGTTTGGGGAAGGGGAGATGTGTTTGTGTAGAGGAGTCAGTGTGTGTGTATGTGTGTGTGTGTGTGTGTGTGTACACATGCACGCCAGTATTTTCTCCAAGGTAACAGTGTAATGTACTGTGTATACTTGCAGAGAGAAGCCTGGGGATGAAGACTGGATAGAAGTGGACAAAAAGAAAATCCCGTTTCTGCTCAACTATGCACAGTGCAAACTCCTGGAGGGCGACTACTACACTGTAATCACACACACCACTGATGTCCTGAAAAAAGACTATGGTTAGTACTACTGTTATTACACAAGCACACACAGATGCATGCACGCAAGTATGCATGCACACATGCACGCACGCACCCACGCACGCACACATGCACTCACACACGCACGCACACACACACACACACACACACACACACACACACACACACACACACACACACACACACACACACACACACACACACACACACACACCACATGTACATACACATATGCATTCACCTTCTCTTTCTCTCACACTTACATAGACACAGACATACATACAGTCCTTCTCTCTCTCCCTCTCTCTCCCTCTCTCTCCCTCTCTCTCTCTCTCTCTTTCATGAATAAAATTTCGTATTCGTATTCTCTTTCTCTCTCTCTCTCTCTCTCTCTCTCTCTCTCTCTCTCTCTCTCTCTCTCTCTCTCTCTCTCTCTCTCTCTCTCTCTCTCTCTCTCTCTCAGCACGCACGCACACAAGCACGCACACACACACACACACACACACACACACACACACACACACACACACACACACATACCCCCCCCCCCCCACACACACACACACACACACATGCACTGATTTTCTGAAAAAAGACTATGGTCAGTATTTTATACATGGCTATCACACACACACACACACATACACACACACATACACATACACATACACATACACATACACACAAACACACCACTGATGTCCTGATAAAAGACTATAGTTAGTACAACTGCTATTACACACATACACCATGATGTTCTGAGAAAGACCATGGTTAGTACTTTATTGTATAGAATTACCTTGTTTTTGATTATATCATTTACCTCCCCTCCTCCCCTCTTAACCCTCTTGCATTCAGATTCTCTGAACACAAACTGCCCCTAGATTTTGCATTCCATCACATAATTAGGTCAGGCACACATGCTTGCACGCCTTTTCCTCCTTCTAAGTACATACCAGCAGCTATGATTACCTCCAGACTCTCAGCAGGGTTTCTACCTCTAGCCTGATAGAGCTTTGGTATGTGGTAGCAACTAGTGATGGTCACAGTGTGGTGGAAATCTACCGTGTGTAAATCCTTGCAAATCTCGGTTCAGGTTTCAGGGGGGGCAATTATTCAATCCTGGCAAATCCCATTTCGGGTCTAAGAGGGTTCAACTAAAAAATCCGATTGTGCAATATATTGACAGTATCAGTTTTGCAATATCATTATTGTTATCATCATTATCATCTTTGTTGTTTTTTGTTCTTGTTTTTATCATTATCAATACTATTTTCATTACTACTGGTAATGTAAGTATATCATCATTACCATCTTCATTATTATAATTTTTATCGTTTTCATCATCATGATAATCGTCATCATCATTATTATTATTATTATTATCATTATCACTACTACTACTACTTCATTTTTTAACACGATAGCTCAGTGGTCAGAGCGCTCGCTTTGCCCCAGCCAAAGTTAAGCACCATCAAGCGTGGTCACCAATTGGATGGGTGACAGTTTGCACGCCTTGGCTACAGTTCAGTTCCCCCCAGTTCACCCACCTGTGAATGGGAACCTGCCCTCATTAGGGTCAGGGAAGGTAAAGCAGCGAGGGAGAGGAGATGGGTGCCGCCCTCAGCATGCTGCCGCCCCTAGAGCAGCTGAGGCCTCTGATGCCTCGCTCCCCTACAAGGTTATGGGACACCTTTACCTTTATTTTCATTGAGTTTAATTTGAAACAAACCAAAAAAACAAGAATGTACTACCAAACGTTATCTTTGCTTTATCCTCCCCAGCGACTCAAAGCGATCGCATCAAGGCACTGTACCGGCGAGGCAAGGCCCAGCGGCCGTGTGGGATGTGAAAGAGGCCCAGGATGACCTCCAGAAAGCTGCCGACCTTGACCCTTCACTCAGCAAATCGGTGACCAAAGAACTGAAAGAGCTGGACGAGCGAGTAGAAGGAGAAAGAGAAGCAAGAAAAGGCGTCCTTACGAGGCATGTTCGGCTGAGGGTGCGCTGCGAGCTGGAGTATCGGGTGGGTGTGAGCAGTGACCACTGTTGGGTTGTTATGGTTGTTATGAAAGACGACGTTTTGTTTATGAAAGACAATGGTTTTTTAGTGTGTTGTGATGGCGGCTGGTGACTGGAATGAGGGAGGTTGGGTGGGAGGAAGGTAGGTAGGTAGGTTAGGAGGGTGGAAGGAGAGTGTTGGAGATAAGAGATTTGTCCTCAGTGTACAGTTTTGTTTTTATTTTTATTCCTCGCTGGAGCTTGGATGTTCACCACTGGTGAGATTTTGTGTATGCGACTGTGTTTTGCCCACCTTAAAGTTGGCTGCATTTTGACTTCAGGGCTGTACATTGTTTTGTTTTCTTTTTTTTAGAAACATGACCTGACACAGTCTGTAATTGTTAGGACAAAGCATACGTGCATAGCTTTAGAGGAGATAGTGTTGTTTTAAAGCTGACATTGTTTTTAAGTGTTGAGTAGAAATTTTTTTTGGGTTAGAGTAGAATTTTTTCTGTTTTTTTTGGTTGGAACATTCTCTGATGAAGTTTCGTTTTGTTAGAAAATGTACATGAACAGTTATTTTTACCCCTGAGTGTATTCATTGTATCTAATAATATTATGTTGGTGTTATCAAAATGTGCGTGTTTTTTGTTTTTTTTTTTTTTTTACATATTTTGCATATCATGAAAGGAAATTATTTTGGGGGTTTGAACATGTAGGCCTGTAGGTGAAGCATTACAGATTTTCCTTGCTCAAGGTAGAACACAAATTATTTATTACTAGAGTGACTAGAGTAATACTCATCAGTTTCCTCTCCATGATGCTTGTCTGGCTCATCTCTTTTGCATTTGTGAGGGCGTAGTGTGTGTGTGTGTGGGTGAGCATGATGGTGGTGTGTGTGATTGTGTGTTTGTGTGTGTGTGTGTGTGTGTGTGTGTGTAGTGTGTGTGTGTGACTTGTTGTGTGTATGTGTGTGTGTGTGTGTTGTGTGGTGAGTTTGTTGTGTGTGGTGTGTGTGTGCTGCATGCATTGTTGATTGTGGTTGATACCACTCCGCTTTGTTCCATTGTTCATCGTCTCTCTTCAATTTCCTTCCCTCCCAGTGTTGCTGGCGATCACCGCTACGACTATAGAGAGTCTTATGCCCGTATAGATCATAGATTGATTGTCAAGTTATCTGGTATTGGAGGTGTACTATAGATCTATTTATTGTACTTGCTTTTTGTTGTTGTTTTTTTGTGTTTTTTTAAAAAAAAATGGTCTTCACTTCATCATTATCAACATTCATTGTACATCTTACAATTTATTATTTTTATTTATTTATTACTCTTTTATATCGAGGATAATGGAATAAGCCCTCAAGTGCTTTTTTTACTTCCAGTCCACGTGTGTATGCAGTTTTGTCAATTTTGTCATCTGTTCCCACCGGCAACAATCTGACAATGCCTACTCTTACGAAAAGTAGAACAGGTTTTAATGTGTGTGCAAGATGTTCTGCGTGCTTCGCACCGGGGATATCATGATACAAGCAATATATCATTATACAAGCAATTTCATGACTATTGCACACTGTGTAGGATGTAGGCAGCTAGCACAACACTGACAGCACAAGACCGACAGACAACACACACAGACATGATAAAACCTATTGCTGACAAATCTCAACTCTATACAGGTTTCATCATTTTTGTTGTTGTTTGTTTTTGGGTCATTCTTCACTAGAGTTCCGAGGTTCACCAACGGTGACATTTTGTGTTGTTACTGTTTTTTTGCCTGCCATTAAGGTAGCCACATTCCCAACTTTGGGGGGTGTTTTATCATTTGATTACTTCAAGAAGGAGGGTGGCAGGATTTTCTGCCAACAAGTAAACCATGAGTTCTGGGTTCAATTCCCAGCCTCACTCTTTCTTGCTAGTTTGACAAGAAAATTTATCTGAATGTCAAAGTCCTTTGGATGAGACCGTGAACCATGTGCGAATGCATTCAGAACATCTTGCACACATTAAAAACCCGTTCCACCTTTCGGGAGAGTATGCCATTGTGTGACAGTAGGAATGGATGACAAAAAAACCCAAAATGTGCACAAAATTACTAAAATAAACCAAAACGCACACACACAGTCATGCTCAGACACCATCCCTGAAGTTGGAATGCAGCTACCTCTGTGTGTGTGGTGTGTGTGTGCAAAAATCTCACCATTGGTGAACCTCGGAGCTCTAGCTGAGGAAGAAGGGGAAAAAAATTGATTACTTGTGTCATTGTTTTACCTTTGGGTTAACTGACCTCTGCTTCACAAAACTTGATCAAAGCATTGCAATGTTAAAGAAGTGTATCATCCAAGGATGTAAGTGAAGTGACAAAACCCTGTGGGATGGAAATCCACCTTTCTTATCCACTTTGCTGTAGCATCTGTACAGGGTGTAGTGTAAAAGGAGAGGAAGAGGCAGGAAAGAGAAGCAAAGGTACAAACTCTGGATGATAGCCCTCTCCTGCAACATACAGGGAAAAGTTATGGATCGTTATTGATTGCTTGTGTCAATGCAAGCGCTTTGGTTTGTTTTTACAAGATATAGTGTTATATAAATTCCATGTATTATTTATTATTATTATTATTATTTTAAAAAGCTTTAGAGAATGGGCAAAACTGTCTTCAGATAATTATTATGTATTGCAGAGTTGTTGAACAGAATCTTTTTTTTTTTTTTAAAAGTTTTTAATAATACATTGTAATGGCCAACATGAAACCTAGTCCTAATCTGTGATGAAAATTATGTTTAAAAAACCCATATGAGTTTTGTATGACTTATGATTTAAGATCAGATATGGTTGATGTTTTATTCTGAATGTTTGTGATTTTTAAGTAGTATTATGACCAACAACAAAAAGAAAAGAGAAAAGAAATATGGAAAATGGTATATATCGATGTTAGCACATATTCCTGAGCGCCCCTGCGCACACACACACATTAATGCATGCATTGGCACATTCTCAGAATCTACACACATTGTTGTCATAATCATCATCATCAGATGTAAAACTGTATGTCACATTTTTTACTTCTTACATTGATTTTGTTTTGGAAATATGGATGTCTCTGAACAAAACCTTTTAAATTATGATTATATGATCACCTGATGATTATAGTTTTTTCTGTATGGTTGGTTGTATTTCCCAGCCATTCTTTCAAGGTCATGTATAATTTTACCACTGGCTATTTCTGAACTTTTTCATGAATTAATTTTTATTCAACTATTTAGATTATGTCAGATTAGTCTTCATTGCTCAATACATCTTTGACAGTAGTATTCTGTTGATTCCGATATATTTGTCAGCCATTTTGTAAATATTCTGTGTACTGTAGTAATTGGCAGTTAAGTGAAACGGTGTGATATTGTTTTATGGTGTGTTAAATTGTATATTTGGTTAAGTAGTTTTTGTGGTTTTCATTCATTCGCACGTTTAAACCTTGTTCAGATCTGTGGTAATTATTTATTGAACTGCCATTTTTCAAAGGAAATGTGAACATTCAGAAAGAAAGGAAGAGAGACAGTGACAGACGGAAAGTGGATATAAGAGAGTCTTACTTTGAATGTTTGAAGTGTTGCTGTGTTTCATGTGATTGAATTCATCCTTTGAAATAAAAAGACATTTACCTTGGTCATGGTGGCTTCTGTATTATTTTATCATTTATTTATTTATTGGGGAGAAGGGGTGTTGTATGCTTTGGTTTGTGTTTTTTCATTGGTGTTGGCTGGTTGTTTATTTTACTGTCTGTCTTGTGTTTTCAATATATATGGGGGATGGGATAGCTGGTGGTTAGAGTGATGTGCTCGATGTGCTGACCTGGGTTAGAATCTCATTCAAGAGGATTTTTCCTTTGGAGTTAACAGTGCAGACTCCACTCCCCCTAAAAGTTCTTTGGATGAGACTATAAACCGAGGTCCAGTATGCAAACACACAGATAACATCTTGCACACATGTTAAAACCGGTTCTGCTTTTCAGAAAAGTAGGCCATTGGGAACAGAACACAAAATTTAGAAAACTGCATACTCACAGGGACTGGTTGTAAAAAAAAAAAAGCACACAAGTGCTTATTCCATTAATGATTATCCTCAAAATAAAAGAATAAATAAATTAGAAAAATATCAAGGAAGTTTACATGGTTACATAATGGGATGTAGGAAGGATACCATACCATACCATGCCATACCATATTGTTTATAGCCCTACTGACAACAAAAGCCATATCAGGGCTGTCACGTAATTCAGTTTCAGTGGCTGCAGTGACTTCCAACTTCAGGTTCAAAACCGACATCTAATACTTTCAAAATACCTAACACTGTCCATCTGGAGAGAAGAAAAAAACCCAACCCCAAAACATTAATGACAATATCTTAATCATTTCATTCCTTAAGGCTAATAAACCAGGTTGTGCTAAGGACGCCAGCCATTTTGCTTAAAGTATCATCCCCAAATTACAAAAAAAAGTAAAAAAGAATTACAATGTTAAAGTAGAAAAATACACATAAAAAAAGCCAAATTGGTAAACACCACTGCAGAATGGACATCCTGTGCCCATCCCAGTGTCTAAGCACACTACCTGGTCGCCAGAACAAAAAAAAAAAAAGGGGGGGGGGGCAAAATGGCATTTACTGAAAACAGAATATTGTTTGAAAGAGTGCTTGAAAAAAGGCAGAAGAGTGACTAGGGAGGCAGAAAATAAGCAAGAGAGATAATAGAAAGGTAAGGAAAAGACAGAAACAAAGTGAGACATAGAAAAGTGCAAAATTTCTTGCACAGAATTTCCAGATGAAGGTGGGGATGCTATTGGGATTGCTGGGGACTGTAGAAAGGAAGCTCTTCACAAACTTATAAGTACAGAATTCCAACATTTTGCACCACTTTCACTTCTTCCCTCTTGCACTCCAGCACTTGACAAACAACTTTAACCTGTGTTTTGTGTATATTCTTTATTCTGTTTCTTTAATTGTTATCGACTTTGTTGTTGTTTTTAATCATTACAAAAAAATGAAACGATGCCAACGAATCCTGAAAGAAAGCACAAACATTGCAGAATTTCAATCCAGTCAAAAAAAAAATATTTGCCAACCCAGTTGGAAAACAATCGTTACACTGAACCTTAACAAAATAGATTTGAAAACAAAACTGAAACCTCAAAGGCATATGTTTAAGTAGTTTTAAAAAAAAAAAGAAAAGAAAAGTGATTTAAGGACAGATTATCATTATATGTTGATGTGTATACTGTGCATGCAGAATTATTACATTACATTCCCTCCCATACTTTACAGCCCACATACATAATCAGTGCAAAGCAAACTTTTATCATCTGGAATGGATAAGGGTCAAAAAGAAAAAAAAAATAAAATGTCTGTGCATGTGAATATTTATATATATATATATATATATATATAATATATATATATATATTATATATATACACACACACACATACATATAAAAGCAAATGAATGGTACAAAAAGCATAAGGTGATATTTCACAAGTCAACATATAAATGAACACAAAAGACCAGATAACTTATTCGTGTGCATGTAACCATAGTTTCTATCTGTTGCTGCTGCTGCATGATGTTCTACTGTGTCAGATTTTTTTTTTTTTTTTTTTTTAAATTCATCAGAGATCAACAAATCTACCATGACACATATGATTCTACACAGAGCCTGCAGATTTCAAGCTATGCTTTCATTCCTAGATTGTTAACATTTATCAACAACAATCGACTCGCTACCCCACTGGTGACATGCCATAACAACAGCGTAAAAACAATACATGCTTGATGTTGACTAAAAAAAAAAAAAATGTGTTTACAGAAAACGGACAATATCCATTCCAATGATTATTAAAACTAACACGCATGCACATGACAAAGCTCGCAATGTATACAAGTTTCTTTTTGGCTCAAGCATACTTTTTTTTCTTCTTTTTTTCTTTTTTTTTCATACCTTAGAGATGTTTTTAACCACCCCAACCTCCCTTCCAAAAAAAAGCAAAAAAGCAGGTAACCATTATATACAGATTTCAACCATCCATTCACCATCTCCTCCCTCCCCTTTCTTCTCCCCATTCTATAAACAAACCACCATTCCAAAAACTCAAAGAAAAAGTATACATTCCTCTTTCTCCACTTTGGTATACATTAATCAACATACTACACACAACTGAGCAGTCAAGCTGCACACCTAGTCAGTTATTTGTTCTCAAGCCAAAGGGGAACACACACACACACACAACACACACACACTCACACAAAAGATAAACACAAATAAAAAGTATGGAATCAAAGTATAAACTGGTTTTAACTGGCTTCTACACATGAACTTTAAGCAGATCTTGTTTTAAAGTGCTAAAATTGGTGAGTTGTTAAAGAAGAAATCTGCAAGCTTTTGTCTTTTTAACCCAAGATTTGTTAGTCCAGTGTCTTTGCTTTAGGAAGCAACAATGCAAAAGGCAAGTGTTAAGTAGTTTTAACATCCTGTGCGCACGTTAAACCCATTCTGCATTTCAGAAGAGTAAGCAATTTGTGCTGGTGGGAATGAATGACAAAATTTACAAAATGCACGCAAACGGGAACCGGATGTGAAAAAGAAAAAGCAACAAGTGCTTACTCCATTACTCTTGAAATAAAAGAGACAAAAGAAAAAAAAAGAAAGAATAAAATCTACCTAATGGCAGTGCAATGCAGTTTTATCAATGACAATAGTTTCTGTCTGGGCGTTGGAGTAAGAAGAAGACAAAAATCTGCCCCAGCAAGAACATAATCGCATATACCTTAAATCAGTAACAGATTGGACTGTAGATTTCCTCCAGAGATTTATAGTAAAATCCCACAGCCACATCACTAGATTGAAACTCATCTCTTCAAAACTAAATATCTATTCCCCCCCCCCCAAAAAAAAAAAAATCTATGGCTTAACATGAATAACCACATTCTTTTTTGTTTGCAAAATAGTGTGACAGACATAGCCGAGTGCTTTAGACATTCGACTTCAACCTGATGGGTCTATAAAATTGTGGGTTCTAATCTCAGCATGCAGCATCTGGAAAATTAAGGGTGGGGATTTAAACATCTTCCAGGTCATCTTCAAGTGCAGACCTGCACTACCTTGTGAATGTACACATGCAGAGCAAGTATGCACATTAAAGATCCCGTATTTGATGTCAGTGTTTGGTAATGGAAGCACAAGACATACCTAGCATGCAACCTGTACAATGGAATGAGCTGCTTTGAAGTCAGAAGGTGTCGGCTGAGGCCAGCAGGCAAATGTCCTGCAGGCTTACAAATGCTGGAGAAGACCAGGCACTATGCACTACACCTAGTGTGGGAGCGCAGAGAAGAAAGAGTGCAGAGAAGAGAGAAGAGAAGAAATGATGTCATTCTTAAATAGAATGAACTACTGTAGAAGCTACCAAGAGTAGGAGTACAGAACATACAAGTTGATTGTTTTTCTTTTCTTCTTTTAATTTCTTGAGGTTTGTACCGCTGAATTATGCTTATTGAAGAATAAAAAAACTATTTCCATACATATGACCATTTTGTACAGAATAATATGAAAGCAGAAAGCATGGCCTGGCAAGTAAAACAGTGCAACCTACAGCATAAATATGGGTCTTCTTTACAGTATAATTGTTTACACAATATGTGTTGGTTTTTTTTTTACACTTGTGCACAATCTTATATACAACTGTGGACCTGAGCCCAACTTTTTCTCCTTGAAAGACAAAAAATGAAATCTCATCCATCAATGCTTATGTGCTTGGTTGCCTAAAATAACCTCATTTTTTTGTGTCTAACTCTTTGTCTTCAGAATATTTAACTTTCAGGTGTTGTAAATACTAGGTGATGCCAACAATTTAAAAAAAAAAAGAGAAATGAATACATAACCATTGAGTTGTAAATATATGATGTGAAGTCCATTTACTTATTGAACACCACGTAAAATCGTCACCTCTTAAGTGCTTGTGGATTTTTATGAGCTACCAATTGCCACATACAAATGTAAGTATTTTAAAGTGGCAACACCCTCACCAAAAGACGATAGAACCATTAGCTAAAACACAGACAAAAATCCACACTAACTGGAAACTGTACAATAAAGAGGTTTGGTGGAAAGGAAGTACCAGAGGGCTACTATGATTATCCCATGATTTGAGGGAAAGTGTAATCTCTCTCTCCATCTGCTGCAGTCTGGATGCTATATCATAATATATACACCTTTGTGACATACACAATGTATCCCTTTCCCCAGTGAGAGATACCAGGGACCGGTCAGTATGAACAGCATCCACACCTGGAAATTCTGTGCTAGAAATTCTCTCTTTTGTTTCTGCCTTGTTCCTTTTTCTTCATGTCGCCTCCTCCTTATCTATTTTCTGCCTTCTCGGTCCGTTCTCCTTCCTTTTTTTCCAGAAAGATTTAAAAGGTAACATTTCTCTCCCACACCAAAGTGAGTGAGCTGGGCCTGACTTGTCAGGCACTTAATTTAACAGCGTCTGTCCCGAGCCATAAGGCTCATCAGGCCGGTGCTTATCCCGGTTTCTGTGGCGTTAAGCGACTGAGAGTCATAGACTCCCCCCTGGATAGGACGCCAGTCTATCGCAGGGTTAACCCCCAACACAAGGTTGGTACCCTTTTACACCTGGGTGGGGTGAGAAAATAGCCGTAAAGTGCCTTTTCCAAGGGCACAACGCCATAGCGGAATAGCTGGGATCGAACCCGCAACCTTTAGATTATGAGTACAACGCCCTAACCACTAGGCCACAGCGGCGGCAATTTAACAGCAGCTCAGCGTATTTTCGTTCATATGACAGACAATAATAGTTGCCGTCTGAGCGTTTGAGGAAGAAGAAGAATCACCTGACTTTCAAACATCGCCAATGAATTCCACTCTCTAAGTTGACATGCTCTGGACGGTTAATTTTCTCAATTCACACACCTGGCCCAAAAATAATACTCTGGTTTAAACTTTTTGTCATCTTACTTTATTATGTGTCAAGACAGTCACAAAAGAAATGTTCATCTTTTAAAAATCTTCCACACTATTTATAAATCTATTCCCGTGGAGAGCAGTTTCCAAATATTTTGTTCTTGCAATCAACATGAATAAAAATTATGTGAATAGTACTCTGTGTTGAAATTGTGCTTTAATTGATACACTTAAAAAAAAAAAAATCCAAACAAAAATGACAAAAACACAAAACAATGGTTAATATTGAATGTAAAAATGGGTTTAAAACAAATAGAATCTTTAAAAAAAACAACAAAAAAAACAGAGGGAAAGTGTGAGCTTTAGTGGAAAGAAGGAAAAAATTCAGTTTGAATGCACCAAAAGCAAATATGCACACGCAGTGACTGGAAGAAAATGTCAAACAGAAGGGGATACAAATATCAACCGGATAATATCAAAGCAAACACATCAGTAACACCCATTACACAGGTATCCAGTGACACAGAGATGTCCAAGGGATACCATTTAAGCCAAGAAGCAAAATGTTGCAAACCTGCTGATACACATCACAGAAAAACACCTTCCAGCAGAGTGTGGGACTATTCTCACCAGCTTTTTCAACAATCATCACAGGGTCCTTTAGTTCAGTTCAGTTCAGTTCTGTTTATGTTGTTTATATCCGCAACAACTGCTACGTCCAAAAGGGTGTCACCTGATTTAGTTCCAGTAACTCGCATTAAACATTCAAGTTTACAATCAATACCTCTTAACTGACCTGGATTGAGGGTGTAAAAAAAACACTGAAGACCCACAACATCCCACCCAGGCCTTCAAACTTGCCGCAGACAGAAAGCTCTTTCTCCCCTCGACGCCCTAGATGGTACAAGAGGACGGATAAAGTAAAGTACCTCCTAATCCCCTAAAATAATCCAACATCATCAACCTAAAAAAAAGAAGAAAAAAATCATCCCCGGGTCTTGTCAGCTCCTTTTAATTTGGAGTGAATCTGCCAGTTAAGCCTTTTAAAAAAAATATAACTTTGAAGTTTTAGTTGCTCTGTGAAGATCTCCCTGTCTCTTAGGTCAAGACTGAACTCTGCAGTCTCATCTTTATACCACGTTAACCCTTTTAGTCCCGAACCAGGATTTGCTGGGATTTAACAATTGCCCCCTCCCCCCCAATCCTGAACCCAGGATTTGCCAGGATTTACACACAGTAGATTTCCATCAGGCTGTGACTATCACTAACTGCTACCACATGTCAAAGCCCTATCAGGCTAGAGGTACAAGAGGCCTGCTGAGAGTCTGGAAGTAATTATAGCTGCTGGTATGTACATAGAAGGAGGAAAAGGCCATCGAGCATGTGTGCCTGACCTGATTTCGTGATGAATGCAGAAAGCTAGGAGCAGTTTGTGTTCAGAGAATTGGAATACAAGAGGGTTCATGTGGGTGCTCCTTTGATGGGGGCATGACAGGGGCAGAGTGGGCACAGCCTCAGGTTCTGGCAAACATGGCATGGGCATGGACGACCAGCGCTGTAAGAAAACTTTTCTAAACATCCTTCACCAAGGGAGGCATGGTCCTTACTCAAAGATGCCTAAAATGCTGCCACTGAAAGACATTATTCCCTAGACTTTATTTTCTTCTTCTTTTTTTTTATTGAATCTTTGATAAGTCATTTTCAAATTGATTGAGAAGTAGGTACCTGCACTTGTTTTTCCTCCACTACTTTTTCCTCAACATCCTCCACAAGAGAGGATTGCAGGCCAGACTGATCATAAGCTGCTGTGAAATTGGAATGTGATAAACCTAGCTGAAGCCAGCACGCAGACCTCCCCAAAGATGCTGGCACTTGCAAATACCAGGCACTTTGAACCTCACCCAATATGACCATGAGAGAACACAGATGAAGAAGAAGAAATATTACTCTTTTTTTTTTTAAAAGGCAAACTTTGCAGAGTGCCAATTTTTACTGTTTAAACATGTTGACAAGCAGTGATGGAGCCGACACCTGGTGAGAATGATCACAGAATCTGTGGGAAGGTATTTTCTCTTTAACGCAAACCAAGTTATATATATATATATACACACATATGTTATGTGCAGCTTTGGGAGAACATCAATAAATCATAACTTATGATCCACATCTAGCACATGACTTGAAAGTGAATTACAAACAGTAATGTTTTAAATAGCTGCAACACACACACACACACACACACACACACACACACACACACACACACACACACACACACACACACACACACAAGTTCTATAAAGCGTCTGGACAATACATATAAATCATAGGCCCACAGATACAACACCCATGGTAAAACACACAAACACAAAATAGAACCAGTACAAACAAACAACCCAAATAACCAAAAACAAAACAAACAACAACAACAACAACAACCCAAAATGAAGAAACAACAACAATAACTTAAAAGAACACGCGACACAAAATCACCACCAAAAGTTACGTACGCCCGGAACTGTTTTATTTCCATTTCCTTTCCATGCAGAGTACTGATGATCCAAAATTTACAAAACTGCATACACATGGGGACTGGATGTAAAAAAAAAAAAAAAGCACATGAGTGCTTATTCCATTATACTCAAAAAAAAAAAAAAAGAATTTAAAAGAAAACATCCCCAACATTACTCATTGTTATGGAAATTAATTCACAGAAACAGGGGCAAGTCACATACGAACCGACTCTTTAAGCATAGCAGCATCCCTCACACTTCATACATACACCCAGACGTTAACGTGATAAATGGAGGCCAATGCATTGTCAACTAGTACCTAACCAACAGCAGAATCACTCAATGACAAGGAAGACAGGTTTAATGACAAATAGTTCGTGTATTTTAACAGTGTTACATACAAACAATTGTCAAACAAAACATACACATCTCTTCATGTCGTATGCTAACAATAACATGCTTTCAAACTCTTGTGCTGTATTTTCAACCTGTTCATAAATACTTTCTTTGTTTTTTGACCTTATTTGTTCAGGAAAGGTGAACACAAACACTGTTCTGCCTAGATGCATTTCATTTTCATGAACTGGGTACCAATCTCACATTGTTAATGTCACATTTGCCTTTCCAGAACCAGCCTGTCTGTTAGCAAATGGACAACTTTCCTGTCATGGTTTTTTTTACATACGCTAAATGCATGTTACACACAGGACCTCTGTTAACTGTAAAGGTAAAGTTAACCACGCTCGATGCTGCTTAACTTGACTTGGGAAAAGCAGCGCTCTGACCACTTAACTATCCCGCCCCCATCTCTTTACAGACTCGTCCAAAAATACTAGCACCCAGACCACAATACTCTAAAGTTAGGGAAAGGGTTTGGCTTTGAACAGGATCCAAACTCTCTAACTAAGCGAGTGTCTCTTACCACAAAACCACATTCTCTAAGCTGGGCCATGATCACGTGGATTCAGAAGATGCGGTCAATGGATTGACAATACCAGGCAAATGTGTTCATACATATGACAGACGTATGAATGCACGTCAGAGGATAAGCTTAGCACAGTGATGGAATACACAGTGTTCAAATAGCTGCAACACAGGAAGAAAATGATTGCACAAAGCAGGGGCACTAAGTCCCCAAGTACAAACAAAACCAAAACCTGACCAAAAACAAACAAAAACAACAACAAAAAACCAGCAAAACAAAACAAAAAAATGAATGACTCGAAAGAAAAACTGGTGACGTAGTGGAAGTAAGTTTCTTCCTCCTAAAACCACCCACACTCACAAAAAAAAAGGATACAGCAAAAACATTTTCCTTCTTTATAAAAAAAAAAAAACCACAACAAAAATTGATAAATAATAACGATAAATAAATACATGAAAAAAACACAAAAAATAACAAATCATGATAAGTGTCACATACAAACTTTCTGATACAAATCCAAAACTGGACACAAAAGTCACTCTCCTTCCACTTCCAAACAATAATGTCAAAATTCCTGATCATCCATTCACTGTTTGTATACTATTACTACTTTGTCATGACAAATTTCCCTCCCTGAAATGGGGGATGCTCTCTATGCTGTCAGCAGGTCACAAGACCAGTGCCACCTATTAGTTATTTTATTTTATTTATATTTTTTTTTTTAAAAGATTTCTCTCTGTATGTCTTCTTTTTCCAATGAGGCTGGCTGGGTTTCATTCACAAATTTTGTCTGAGACAATTCTTTGTATTGCAGCAATGTGGACCATCACTTATCATTCCACCCAAAAGGTAGCTAGCACACAGACCAGTAGTCAAGGTGTAGTGGACACAGGGGGGGGTGGGGGAGTTCAGGCTTGAACTGTTCCACTGTTCACTGAATAGCCTAGTGGCAAGAGCATTGTACTTGATATATAAAGGTAACTAAGGTTCCACTTAAGGATTTTTTTTTGTTCTGGGCGTTAACAACACTGACTCCACTCGCCTAAAAGTCTTTCAGATATGACCACAAACGAAGATCTCGTGTGTGGAAACATGCAAAAATCTTACACACACTTTAAAACCCAATCACCTTTCCTAGAGAATAGAACGGCTATGACCAGTGCCGTGGATGGACAAGCATACCCAGCATGCACCCTGCTGCCTGTAGATGGATGGGCTCCGCCAGGTTCAACTTGCCAAAGAGCACACTGCCTGAAAAAATGTGTACAGTGTCCCAACCACTCTTCATACTTCGGAAACACTATGTCCCTGAACTAGTATTCTTTTTATTTTTTCCAAGCAGGAAAAAAAAACATTTTTATAGACCAGATCTAACTCATAAGAATGCCTCTTTGTAGTAGAAAAGCCCAAAGAATTCTGTTAAGAGTCACCGGAATGCCTCTTTGTTGAAATGCCCAAGAATTCTTTGAGACTGAGAGTCACCAGAATGCTTCTTTGTGAAAAGCCCAAGAATTCTGTGAGAGTCATCACAATGCTTCTTTGTAGAAAAGCCCAAGAATTCTGTGGGAGTCACCAGAATGACTCTTTGTAGAAAAGCCCAAGAATTCTGAGGCAGAAGCTGAAACTGAAAGGGAGGGGGGGAGGAGGGGGGGGGGGGAAAGATGCAGATATGGAGTGGGATGACAGGTATTACTAAGAATGAAGGAGACTGTGTAACATATACTGTTACCTGAGATACTGGGTAAGACACCTGACCTCAAGCCGATGTAGAAAAATATCTATCTGTGGTCCCTATCAACTTCATGCATCTAAAGAGAGGGGGGTAGAGAGGGAGAGCGAAGGAGCGAGAGCGAGAGAGAGAGAGAGAGGAGACAGAAGACAGACAGACAGACAGACAGACAGACAGAAGAGAGAGAGAGAGAGAGAGAAGAGAGAGAGAGAGAGAGAGAGAGAGAGAGAGAGAGAGAGAGAGAGAGAGAGAGAGAAGAGAGAGAGAGAATGACAAGAAAACAAGATGAAAAAAAAAAAAGATGAAGAATAAAAAGGATGAACATTTCTCACTTTTACTGATGACTTTTTCAAATCTTTTGAGACAGCTCTGACGAAACATTCATTATTTCTTCTCTTTCTTTTTCATTATCTGCTTATTCATCACCACTAATGTTATCATCATAATCACCAATAAATACCATATCATTACTATCATCAAAATTTTTATATTGGCATTATTACTACGCCTCAAACTGGATTTCATCCTCTTGCATTTCATGCAGTGTAGTACCTACCTACCCCAAATTTCAACAGAATTACAGTTCATGTTAACAAGAGCACACTGGGTGCATGTCCATAACTTAACAGCTGTTAACCCTTTCAGTGCCTATACTACAGGCCATCAGCTGATGTCCTGTAAAAAGTGCTTTCCCGGTGCCATATGACCATGTACAGACCCCTTGCCATTACCAATACACTTCTCAATGCCAGAGTAGGTTTTTGCAATCAAAATATTTGAAAAAATAAGCCCAGATTGAGAATCCTCATTCAATTTTCTTCAAAAATGGTTTCTTTGCTGTATTTCTTAGCGTTCTGGCACAGTACTTTGATGCTAATTACCATGGTTCTCAAACTTCCCTGGGCACTGGGGAAGTGCATTTTTATTGGTTTCTCAGGCACTGAAAGGGTTAAGACCTCTTTTCATCAGGCACGAACGCTGTATTCGTACAGGTTAGTTTGTGCTGCTTTCTCCGTGTCTCTCTCTTTACTTTCTCTCAACAGTAGCATGACTAAAGAATCACATACAGTAACATTGAAATTCATTTCACCCACACATCTTCACTTTCTATAGTTTCCTTCATCTCATGTGCTGCAAGATGTGCATATGAAGCGCTCACACACATACATGCTCTCTCTCTCTCTCTCTCTCTCTCTCTCTTCCATCCTCCTCACACACACACACACACACACACACACACACACACACACACACACACACACACACCACACACACCACGCACAGCACACACATCACCACACACACACACACGCAGGCACGCACGCACATGCCACATGCATGCATGCACGCACACACATGCACGCACGCACGCAGCACACGCACACAGTCACACACACACCTAGACAATTTCAAGAAGACAAAAATGTCACTCTAGGCCTCAAAAAGTTAACATCCAAGTTATGACAAGAACACAAACGTTTCACACCATTCTTACAGTATTTCTTGTTTCGGATAAAACATTACTCTGACAGTTATCACGAAAGTTACGCACACAAAGCTCTAATGCACTAATTGATTTATTGCTAGTTTCAAGACAACAAACTATACAAACTGCAGTACTCTTTGCACATGATGATACACAACATTCACACTAGCTATTACATATGTACATCTTATCTCATATACTGGTTGCAGACTGCTTCTCAACAAACACGTATACATGTACGACAAACATGTAACCTCAAAAACATGTGACAAACCCCAATGCTACAAAACATCGCAACATGATAAGAACAATGAATACTGGTAAATACCTGTTTCTAGAAGGTGGGTTTTTAAAAAGTAACATTTTAAAGTTTTGTCACCGTATTGCAAAGCTCATTAAAGCATTTCAGTCATGGTACAAACTAGCTTGTTTATTTTTTTCCATAATGGTCAGTTATATAAATCAATAATTAATTGTGCAATAAAATGACATGTAATATGATTTTATTTCACTGAAATGTATTATGGATGTTACTGAAAACATAGATGGTACTTTTTCAGAGCATGTTTCAAAGCATGCGAGGGGATAAAAGACTGGTAACTACAGCTGATAAGAGCCAATGAGCAGAAATGTTAAGTTGTGGACATCCTCACAAACAACCAAGATTGTTTTGTTGATTTTAGATATTTCACTTAGATTGGTTTGTTGATTTTATACATTCTCACTTAGATTTTGTTGATTTTAGATATTCTCACTTTAAGCAAACTAGTTCTGGCATTCTTCTTTCTTGCTTTTTTTTTTTTTTTTTTTTTTTTAAATTTTGTTTTTATTTTCTTGTTGCAACAATATTAGATCAAAACAATGCTTCCTCCTAAAAAGAAAAACAACTTGTTTCTCTTTTAAACTGTTCACATATTATCAACATCACTTGTGTCATCATGTTCCCAAATATGAAATAACGAGATGATTTGTACAAACATCGACTGGATTGCCTGAAATTTCTTGTACATATTTGCACACAAAGGATGCCTTCTTGTTTGACAAAACAGTGTGTGTGTTGTGTGTGTGTGTGTGTGTGTGTGTGTGTGTGTGTGTGTGTGTGTGTGTGTGTGTGTGTGTGCGTGTGCGTGTGCGCAATGCGCAAGTGCGTGCATGTGCACACGCGCATGTTTCAGACATGTGCATGCAAGCATGCGAGTTTCCATGTGTACAAAGATAGACTAAAAGCATGCATCCTTTACACACGTACAATTTATGCATGAAGAACCAACTCTCTGATGTAGCATCCATAAACAATGAACAAACAAAAACCATGGTCAGTTTTGAGCAAAGCATAACTTGTACGCTCCAAGCAGAGACCAGAAAGAAGCACACTCACTGTCCCATGTACAAAATTTGTTACTTTTGCAAATCACCATAACTACAAGACATCAACAAATTACTTAGGCCCCCTTCCAAGCAAAACAAAACCGATAAATAATCAAGACCATGAAATATGGAAAAGTAAGAAAAATAAGGTTTTCTTGCTACAATGAAAACACAGGAGGTCGCAATGAATAAATATAGACAATAGTCTGAATCCATGAATGAAACATAAGTATCCGACAAACTAACCTTTTCCTTTCTATCTCAAAATGATATGTCAAACACAACAAATGTATACAGAACAGCAGCACTAAGACAACAAAAGTTCGTCCCTTTCATTTGGTCATTCCTGGGTTTTAAAACCAGGAATATTTCTATTCTTGTGGATCGTATCAAGTCATCATTTCACTTTACCAGACTATTCAAGAGGACAAAACAATCATGATATTATGCTATTTACAAGCTGTTCATCTTTCTTTTTTAGAAAGCCGCTGATAAAAATGATCCAACCATGTTGTTTACAGCCTTCACGGAAATAAAAATGTTCATTTTGCAGAGCTATGGTAGCTGAGGAGCAGTTGCATCTGCTTTAAACTGATCGAGTGACTTGTACAAAGTTACCAAACCCCTGGTTTACATGACAAAGGCATTTTGGGCCGTTTTTTTGTTTTTTTAATCATGACAGTCTTGTCTGTTCATGGTCCTGCTAAAAACGACCTTGCCCCCTGCCGTGTATGATAAATTACAACCTTCCCCCCCCCCCCAAATTTCCCCTTGGACATATACATTGCAGAATCATTATACATTTATTCATTCACTTATATGGCTTTTTTTTTTTCCTTTTTATTCTTTGAATGCTGGAGAACTCCCCAAAGTACGAAGAACAATAAATTAATTTACTGATGATTAACTGATGAATTTCTTCATGCAAAACCACAGCAAACACACCCTTCAAATTGCTAAAATTTAAAAATCCAGTGATCACAGATGACAGTCTGTGTCTCACACATACACACACACACACACACATACATGCGAAAAGCAACAATCATCTTTCCTGCTGATCTGATCTTTCAATATTTTTTTCTGATTTTACTTAGTCTAGGTTTCTTTCTTCAATATTATTTTGTTCCACTTCTTAAAAATTTACCTCAGAGTAAATATGTGACATTCCACCACAAAATGATTTGTTTTGCACCTGATCTACTTTTCCACTAGGAGCCATTTTCACTGCAGTCAGTTTCCCCCACTTTCAGCTCCTCTCAGCGGCTAATAATTTCATCCCATCCCAGCCCAGATGGGGCCAGCTGGTGCTATTTACAGCAGGAACTGACCACACTTCGACTAGGTAAAAGGAAGGGGCATGCTTAATTTAGCACTCTTGACTGAGTGATGTTGGATTTGTGTGCTGTGTTTTTGGCAGGTGCGGGTCAAGTTGTCGATCTGGAGATTGTGATTGATTATAAAACTAAAGCCATTTTTCTACTTTGTACTGAAGTATCTAGGTGTGATTTCCTTTCCTTTTGCTTTAAAAATGCATTTGAAAACTTCCAAGCCTACATTCTGACCATGTATAATTCTGATGCTAAACTTGTCCATTTCTCATTTTGTCTCTTTCTGCAGTATATCCTTTCAATTTGTAATAACTTTTCATAGCAATGTCTGACTTACAATCTGTTTTTTTTTTGGTATTGAATAGCCTTTTTAAAAAAAATTTTTAATTGCAGATCAATAACATGTCAACACATAAAAATAGACCTCTGGTGCAATGCGACTCACAATGTGGTGAAACGTCACATACACAACTCATCATTACACACCACCTAACCAAAATCAAAACAAAACAAAACAACAAACAAAACAAATCCAAACGATGCAATGAAGAACCCAAAACAAACGGAAACAACAGCGCGGGATGCTGGGGCGATACATGTATACACGATACTAGGCCTTGACTAAAGAGTACTTGTACTAAGAGCAGCATTTCTTCTTTCCTCCGCTGCGTCTGTCGGATAAGGAGATGGTGGCGGCTGGCTGCTCCGAGGCCTTCTTCTGCTGCTCCTTCTTCGTCTGCAGCACCTGCTTGGTGATGGCAAAGAACATCTGCACACAGGGAACAGGAGCATGCATTTCTTTCTTTTTTTTGTTTATTTATTCTTTTCTGTTATTTATTCATTTTTTTTAATTGAGGATAATGGAATAAGGGAAAAGGAGTATTTAGTTATTTTTGTTTTCATTTATTTATTCTTTTATATTAAGGATAATGGAACAAGCACTTGTGCACTTTTTTACATCCAGTCCCCGTGTGTATACAGTTTTATAAATCTTGTATGCATTACACACAGTGGTACAATATATTTGAAGGTGGCTTTTTTTTTCTTTTTTTTTTTTCCTCTCCCCACTGTCTGCTCCCCCCCCCTCTCTCTCTCTCCCCCCCTCTCTCTCTCCCTGAGTCTCTCTGTCTCTCTCTGTCTCTGTATCTCTCTGTCTGTCTGTCTATTTGTCAGTCGGTCAGTGTGTGCGTGCGTGTGCGTAGCTCTACATGTCTACTACATTTTGGCAAAAAGAAAAGAGAATGGGGTGTTTTTTTCCAAAGGCACAAGACAGCAGAAAGAAAATGCTTTTGTATTTTGGAAGGGGCGACATCAGTATTGGAAGACTAAGAAGGAGGATGGCAGGATGGTTAAGACATTTGCCTGCCAAAAAGTAAACCTCGAGGTTCTGGTTTCAATTCCAAGCCTTGCTCTTCCTTCTCAGATGAAAAAAATCAAGCTGAGTGTCAAAGTCTTTCAGATGAGACTATAAGCCAAGGTCACATGTGCAGAGGCATGCAGAAATCTTGTGTACATATTAAAAATCCCTTCTGCCTTTCAAAAGACTTGGTCATTGTGTGCCAGCAGGAACGGATGATAGAAAAAAAGAAAAAGAAAAAAAGAAGCATGCACACAGAGGCCATGTTCAGACACTATCCCTGAAGTCAGAATGCAGCTACCTAAATGGTGGTGGGGGAAAAAAAACGGTCGGATATATACATAAATCTTACCACTGCCATTACTAATTGCTTGGTTATGATTCCATTCCTCTGGGAGTCCTCCAAAGCAAATGCTGGCATAATACCATCTTCTTGACAAATTAATTCTTTGCGGTTGTGCCAAAGCAATACCTGCCATGTTCTTGTTGAAATGGTGGGGGTGGGGAAAAAAATGGTCAGATACTAAAAAATCTTACCATAGGTGAACTTTGGAGCTCTAGCCGAGGAACAAAAAAAAAACAAGCCCCAATACAACCCCCCAAACAAAAGACTGACTGTCCTGCTAACGACAAACCGGCTGTTTACCTCTTCGACGTTGATGTTTTCTTTGGCACTGGTCTCGAAGAGCTGAATACCCATCTGCTGAGCGAAGGTCTGCGCATCCTCTGTCACCACCACCTTCCTGTCTGGGTCGTCGTTCTTGTTCCCCACTGCACACCACCACAGCTCAAGTGCTAGACTGACTTTTTTTTTTTTCTTCTTTTATACTGAGGATAATGGAATAAGCATTCATGTGCTTTTTTACATGTGTGTACATACATACATGTGTGTACATACATACATGTGTGTACATACGTGTGTATGCAGTTTTGTAAATGTCATCTGTTCCCACCAGCACACGATGGCCTACTCTTACGAAGCCCTGTCAAGTAGTCTCAAAGCACATGCACCTCCACAGCAGCAGCATTACATCATCCTCATTCTCATCGATCATCATGCAATGAAAAAAAAAGCGGAAAGCGAAAAGCTTTTTTTTTTTTCATTGCATGATGATCGAAAAGCGGAACAGGATTTAACGTGTGCGCAAGATGTACTGCGTGCGTTTGCACACGGGGCCTCGGTTTATAGTCTCATCTGAAGGACTTAGGGGGAGAGTGGAGTCCGCACTGATGTTAACTCCAGGAGAAAAATCTCCTTGACTGGGAATCAAACCTGGGTCTTCAAATTGCCAGCGCAATGTTCTGACCACTAGGCTATCCCGTCCCCGATTTGATTTGCTTTGCTTTGCTCAGGGTGTGGAGGTGCACCCAACTTCTACGTGAGTGTGAGTTATACATGTATGCATGTGGTTGAGGAAGGGAGGTAGAGTGTGTGTGTGTGTGTGTGTGTGTGTGTGTGTGTGTGTGTGTGTGTGTGTGTGTGTGTGTGTGTGTGTGTGTGTGTGTGTGTGTTTTTGTGTGTGTGTATGCGCATACACACTAATGAACCTCAGAGGTTTAGACGAGAAACAAAAAAAACAACCCCCCCCACCCCCCACCCCAAACAGTCCTATGTTCCTTAGTTTTCTTCTATCAATTCATATAAGATTACACAAGTAACTAAGAGAAAATGTGTGACAAGGCTTTGTCATACCCAGTATTCTATTGACGACGTCACAGTTGTTGTCAATTTCATGCAGCCACCTCCGAACGTTGGCAAAGGATTCCCCGCTGGTGACGTCATATACCACAATGACTCCATGTGTGCCTCGGTAGTACCTGTCAACACAAACCAACAGCAATGGTTAGAAGTTCTATGAGTATGACTTCAAAGCCTTCTCCACCTTAGCATCTTAGGGGGTACCCAAAATATGTGGTCTTACTCTTCACATACGGGACATCCCTTAAGTTAGAATGTGGCAACCTTGATGGTGGGTAAAAAAAAAACGGTTGCATAGCCATAAACAAAATCTCACCATTGGTGAACTTAAGCATTCTTGTAGAGGAACAGGGACAAAAAAACCCAACAAAAAACATAACAAAAAAACAAACAAACACTCATGGGAATTGTTCAGAGACCAAACCTGTATACATGTATGGCTGGGTTGTTTTTTTTTAAGTATCTCACCTTTTTTTTCTCTCTCTCCTTTAACCCTTTTCATCCCACATAAAACTGATCATATCTCATTCTCCAGCCAAAGTAAATTTTGAGTGGTGACTGCTGATGGAGGGTAAGGTCAGAAAAATATTAATTAAAATTTTGTTTTTCAATGACTGGCATTGACCACAAAGTAACATGTGGTATAGGAAGAACGAAGATTAATCTCCCTTCATATCAACGAAAAATAGCGAGACAAACCGAAGCTATTCATCAAAACCAAAAGTAATGATCGAGACATGAAGTCCCTTGTTCTGCGGGCTCTGTGAAACAACAAGTAGGTGATGAGGGACTCGTGCCGTGAGAAGAAATGTGTTAATGAAGTATGCACTGACACTAGGAATTTGCAATGGATGAAGATGATCTCAGTGTAACATTTCAGAGCCAAACAGCATTTTAACCTAGTCCTGATGGTGGTCTGCTCAGTCTCATCATTAACTTCACTGACTTTACAAAGCCTTTGGTTTGAGCCCTAAACTTTATGCTGAATTTATGAAAGCATTATTTATTGATTGCTTGGTTATGATTCCATTCCTCTGAGAGTCCTCTACAACAAATGCTGGTATACCATCTTGTTGACAAATTAACTCTTTGCGGTTGTGCAGAAGCAATACCTGCCACAGTCTTGTTGATGTGTGTGTGTGTGCATGCGTGTGTGCGTGCATGTGTGCATGCGTTTGTGCGTGCGTGTGTGTGAGTGTGTGTGAAAATAATTTTTGCCAAGTTTTTGACAGCAAATTGCTCAAATAGTTCAAACAAATTTGTCTTCTTTCCTTTTGCTTTATTTGTTGTTTTGTTTTTTTGTTTTGCGTTTGAATAAATGCATGGTCCCTTCTTCTCTCCCTCATCCCCTCGCTCATAAACCATGGCACCTCTAAACATATTCTAAGATGTTAAAGAGATGCACATTTTAAAGATAAAACTACTAAAATGTTTCCCATTCCAAAAATCTATACAGATTCACTGTACTGGCATAAGGATTATACACATATGGGAAAAAAAACAACAAAAAAGCCTGAACTCTCAAACACACTCACTCATGTACATGGATCCTTACACAACACATGAAATCACCCTACCAAGGGTTTGATACACAAATGTAAATATGGGAGATTTTGGTGAATGACTCTTTCAGTACAAAGCCATAATAACATAACATAATTAAAGGAGAAGGAGGAGCAGAGAAGAAGAAGAAGAAGAGAAGAAGAAGAAGAAGACGAAGAAGAAGAAGAAGAAGAAGAAGAAGAAGAAAAAGAAGAAGAAGAAGAAGAATAGCGAAGAATTGGGAAGAAGAAGAAGAAGAAGAAGAAGAAGAAGAAGAAGAAGAAGAAGAAGAAGACGAAGACGAAGACGAAGAAGAAGAAGAAGTAGTAGAAGAAGAAGACGAAGAAGAAGAAGAAGAAGAAGTAGTAGAAGAAAAAAAAGAAGAAGAAGAAGAAGAAGAAGAAGAAGAAGAAGAAGAAGAAGAAGAAGAAGAAGAAGAAGAAGAAGAAGAAGAAGAAGCAAACAAACAAGCAAAACAACATGAAAAAAAAAGAAGAAGAATGAGAATCAGGATGAGATTGAGAAGAAGCAGAAGAAGAAGAAAAAAAAGAAGAAGAAATAAACAAGCCTGACTTCAGGAATGCACTTACGTGGATGTGATTGTGCGGAATCGCTCCTGCCCAGCGGTGTCCCAGATCTGTAGTTTCACCCGCTCTCCCCCCACATCGATGGTTCGAATCTTGAAATCCACACCAATGGTTGTAATGTAAGTGCCTGTCAGGACAAAAGCAAAACTGAACATCAGATACAGTCAGGGAACAAATAAAAAAACGGGGGGGGGGGGGGGTTAGGAACCCACGAAAAAAAAAAAAATCTAAACTGCCCAAGTTTCACATGAAAAACTTGCCATAACTAGAAAACTCATACAATACAGTTTTAAAACACCATATGAATTACGATACAAAGCTGTATTTTTATGAGAAGTGTCTTGGTTCTGTCTATACCTGGTCGTTCCACCTCTTGTTGTCTGACTGACAGTGTAGTGCTACTGTTTTCCTCTGTGGGGATGCCAGGAGCCTCTCAGCATAAATAGCATCCTCACCTTCTGGAAACGCTGTGCTCGGAATTCCCTCTTTTCTATCCCTCCCTTTGTCTCTGCTTTGTTCATTTTTTTTTCCTGTCACCTCCTTCTTGTCTATTTTTTTCCCCTTTCTTGGTCTATTTTACTGCCTTTTTTTTCAGAAAGACTTAAAACATGCAACAGTTCTTTCCAATGCTAAAGTCAGATGCGCTGGGCCTAACTTGTTAAGTGCTAAATGGCAATGCAATGCATTTTTGCTCATATGACAGACAACAGTGAGTTGCCGTCTGACCATTTGCAGAAGAAGAAGAAGTATTGTTGATTGTATGATCCCTGGTGAAATACTCTGTCAAGTCACAGTTTGTCTTACTCTTAGTGTCTTACTCACCACACTGAGACAGACACTCAAGCAGTGACAGTAAGTACTACTAACACTGTAACAGTCACTGAGTCACAGCACATTAATTGGAAGGCTGAGATTGTGTGTGATTCGTAAGTACCTTGCCAATACCATGCACTGATGTAGTGAGGTAGGCAGGCAGCTATATTCAAACTTCAGACAGCACATTGATTTGAAGGCCGAGGTTGTGTACAATTCTTCACCACCTTGCCATATGAATATGATGTAGGCAAGCAGCTATTTTCAAACTTCAGACAATATTTTTTCTCTCCCAATTAGTTAATCAAATGAAGAATAGTTGCTGTACTACTACTAGTATACGGGCTAATCAACAGTGATAAATTAAAATCCTGAAATTAAATTCCTCTTACACACTATAATAATACTGAGTAGTATAATTTATGACTTTTACTTTTAACTCCTAAAAACTTCTCTTAGTCTTAAACTACAATAAAAAATCATAATCATTACAGCTATAGCTCTACGACAGTCCTGATGAGAAAACTACTGTGTCACAGTGTGTGCAATCAGTCTTGTTCTCTTTGTGGATTAAATGGTGGATACAAGTTTACACCTTGTCAAGGTAAGCATATAAATAAATTTAAAAAGTGTTTAAAAAGTTTCAGGTTTTTCACTGACTTTACAGTCCAAAACAAAACACACACAAATCTTAAAAAAAAAAAAAAAAAAAATACTGGAAAAAAACTTGTGTACATTTTCATAAGTACACAAAATAAGCATATCTGGTTTCATCAATATTTACTAATTTTTGTAAGTTGTTTTTTAAAAGTATGCCAAATAGTTCATCACACACAGTACAGCTACAGCATAAACCTGAGTGTGACTCAAATGAGTGAAAGTGAAAAACGAAACAAACCAAAACCAAAACAAAACCAAAACAAAACTCTCAGCTAAGTCAGACTGGCATTTAAAGGATTATACTAGACAGCACTTACCTGAAAACACATTGTCTGCAAACCTGAGCAACAGACTGCTTTTGCCAACACCTGCAAACATCATAAATCACAGTGAGATTCATGGATAATTCAGTGTTTGAAGAATAGTGCCCTATAAAGCATTCTTGTTGTAAGTCTGCCACTGTGTCA
Organism: Stramonita haemastoma; assembly: GCA_030674155.1. NCBI lineage: Eukaryota > Metazoa > Mollusca > Gastropoda > Neogastropoda > Muricidae > Stramonita > Stramonita haemastoma. The sequence goes on along the minus strand of CM060340.1, from coordinate 19,007,960 downwards.
AAAAAAAAAAAAAAAAAAAAAAAGTTGCCACTGTGTCAGAGAGAGAGGAAAAAAGCAAATAAGCATGGAGCAATACACAGAAAAGCCAAGATTATTTTCTGGAAAGCACTGAGTAAACTTTTAGCATCATCATTATCAGCAACATCGCCATTATCTATCCTCATCATTTCAAGCATAAGATAATGACTGTTCAGAGCCACATCAGTTCTGACACTAGTGACAGCAGGAACCAAAGCTGAAAAAAACCCACCTGAAAATATATTATTCCTTATATTATATTATCATAAATCATAATTTACCCAGCAAACATTGAAACAAATATATTGAAAAATAAGATGAGCTTATGGGAGGGGTTTACATAACCCATTTTTCAAGATGAATAAAAATCAAACCAATCAACAAACTAACCAAACACAAAAGCATGTTTCATAACATACACACAGAAAGAACAATTACTGAATTAGCTCAATACTGAGCTAAAGAACAATTACTGAATCAACCAACATGCAAAAAAACCATCCTAAACAAACAAAACCTCAAATCTTCCTTCTCAGAAAAACAAAACAAAAAAACAACCCAACAACAAAAGATAAACCACAAGAAAAAGACGTTGCTTTTTTTTTTTTTTTTTTTTTTTTTTTTCTTTTTTTTTAAAGCCGAACAACAAAATTACTACTGCCTATTTAATTATCTTGGGTCCAGTATGGGAATTTTAAAACAACTGTGAGTCCATGAATCAACAGAGCTTTTAATTAAAAAATCAAGTGAAAAGGTATACAACACACAGTAAGAAAAACAAACCTAAATGTACTTGCAAACAAAAACACTGATGTAAATTCAACCCTTTTGACATAAATTGTTTAACTTTATCAATACTGCTGATGTTATGTTCAGGGCTATACACTATAAAATAATAAGTTATAGTAAAAGATGCCATCTATAATTTTCAACAATACTCAGAGTACTGACACTGGTCAATCATAAATTCTATCAGTATCACAGTTACAGTTATGATAAATATCCTCATTTTTAGTTGTTCAACTAGCACCTACCACACTCACCATTACAAATTACTGTCATCTCTACAAGTACAGTACTACAGTACTGAGTACACCATGAATACACAAATGTCTTTCATACTAAATCCATAAACCACTCAAGTATGCACACAATTGGGCCATGATATTTATGATTCATCTTGTCTGTGAACAATCAGTGCACTTAATAACCATAACACCCCCATTCACTGATTCAGTAACCCTACAGTAGTGAACTTATACAACGGTCTTCACACTCAAAAAGAGACTGCTGATGATACCAAATATATAATGATTAATAAATCTGGTTTAAATTATAAATTTATAAAACCCCACACACACACACCACACACACACACACACACACACACACACACACCACACACAACTTTTTTTTCTCTGTGTAAGCTTTTCAAGACTAGTCCTTTACAGACAGATCTACTTGGATTGGTTGATATGTCATGAGTTTTACAAATTCACAATCCTTTTTTTTTTCCCTCACACAAAATTAATAACCATTAAGTAGAAGGCCAGGGGTTCATAGCGCTGTCTCATAATGTGACAACCTTAAACAAAGTCTGTTCTCACAATGATCTCCTAAGTAAAAGTGTTTCTAAAGAAGTCTTTGTCTGTTCAAGAACAGTTGTTTCTTTCAAACAGTACTGTAAATTCTCTTCTTCCTTAACAACAAATAAACTTCTTGAGTCAATGAGTGAAGCCAGATACAACTACAGACAGGACAAACAAAAACAAAAACAAAAAAAATGGGTAGGCGCTGCACTTGTGGGGACATGCTCTCCCCAATTTCACGCAGAGAAAAATCTGCTGTGACATTAAGTGGTATAAATAAATAAAATAAATAAGTAAAGGGTTGTTGGGGCACTGCACTGCACTGCAACTTGTATTTAATATAAATAGTTTCAGGACGTGCCTACAGGGCAAGCTGAACCTTTTGGCGCCAATCCCTCTCCAGGGACAGACTCACAGAGAGCATGTTGAGCATCTATGCTTCTGTAACCCACTTTGGGCTGACATGATCTCCTGGCCCATAAAATAATTTATTTTATCATCAATACACTGGGAGTTTAGTGAGGGTGAGACTGAGAGTTTGATTAACCCTTTCTCAGTTCGTGAATCCATACAACAAAACTGCAGATTTGACTTAAAATTTTTTTTTTTTTTAAAGAGTACTAGTTGTTTACTTGTGAAGATGAAGACTTCACAGGTGAAACAGAATTCACCACTTCTGACCTTGACTAGGTTCCACTAACAAGTTCTTTGAACCTAAAGACTACCCCCCCCCCCCCCTCTCCCAACCATTTCAAATTCTTATCCACAGCATTGGGATACCAAGTCCAGTGCAAAGAAATTGAACAAAAAATTACTTTTCATGGAGCCAGCAAAAAAATAAAAATAATTATGGATAAACAAAACACACCTCAAATTTTGATTTAAGCATGCAACAAGCCCAATCTTTCAACCCTGAGACTAGACTAGACTGAATCTAAAAGTTGACTACTGCCAGTACTGGCCATTTTCTGCAGATCTTTCTGCAGATCTTTCTATCATAAATATTTATCAATCTTCACATTTCATATTAAATCAATAAATGTGGATATATATATATATATATATATATATATATATATATATATATATATATATATTATATATATATATATATATATATATAAATCACATATAACATAATACAGGAATTAAGGCACTGGCACTGCACTGGCAGATCTGGTTGACCTGGGAGATCTCAGATTATAAAAATCCACCCTTAATTCACCAGATGCCACAACTTCACGCACCCACAGGATTATCTACAAACGGACTTTAAAACAGTTATTGAGTTAACCACGTGGCTAAAGTGTCTAGATATTAAATCCCTGTATCAACCAGATCAAAGCAATATTACTATTACAGTATTAGAACTATGCTGGCAGTAAGGAAATATAGAAAACGCTTTCAAAGACAAAGGTCAATCATTGCATAAGAAAATGGGACACTTGTCTACATTACATAGTCAATGTCTTTAGTTTACACTTACACAAGTTACAGTACACTGAGTCTACAGCACAATTTAAACTCTAGAGTAAGCCAGCCGGAAGTCAATGCTATTTTTTTGTAACAGCTGTATAGATCTGTAGAAAACTGGTAACTTTCTTCACTGCACATTCAGTACTCATTTTTCAACTGTATAGTGTATTACTAGTTATTACTATTACAATAATAATTTTGGATTTTTGCTCATTAAATAACTTAATGTACTGTAGTGTTACTAAATCACATGTTACCACACTCCACAGGCAATTAATCTTGTCTCAATGCAATTATTTACAAGTAGGCCAATAATATATAGCAGCACTTAAAAAAAGAAAAGAAATTGTACTTTTTAAAGTTCTTAATTACCAAAAACTGAGGCAAACCATCTCTTTAAAAAAAAAAAAAAATCTTCTAGATCATACATGTCCACCTTACGAAACGTTCTAAAACTCATAGACATTGTGTTATTTTATCAATACAGCAGTATTAATAATTTGATTAAACTCTCAGGATTTATTTATCACTAAATGACAGAATCTTCAACCTACTTTTATTAGTTTTAAGGAACATTTTCACCTATGAAAATAAAGATAATGGCTGAAATAAATGTATTCACACTTCTAACACATCTTTTCAGTTTTGAAATGTTCAATATTGAATATTTAATGTGTGTGTGTGTGTGTGTGTGTGTGTGTGTGTGTGTGTGTGTGTGTGTGTGTGTGTGTGTGTGTGTATCACTGTGTGAGTGTGTGTGTGTTTTTTTATTTTTCCATTTATTTATTATTCTTTTATATCGAGGATAACAGAATAAGCAATCATGTGCTTTTTTTTCATCCGGTCCCCGTGTGTATGCAGTTTTGTAAATATTGTCATCTGTTCCCACCGGCACACGATGGCCTACTCTTACGAAAAGCGGAACAGG
>CM060340.1:18976449-18996449 GCA_030674155.1 Stramonita haemastoma | reverse complement strand
CAAACTTGATTTAAATGGATACCGTCTAAATGTGCCACACAACTCCATTGCCTGGGTCAAACTTGTAAAAGAAGGGGGAAAGGGAATGAAATATCTCCTGAAGAAGACGATTGAGCACTGATTGAAATATCTTTGCTAGCTGCCAAGGAAACATAAGTGTTCAGTGTTGATTCTAGGGTGTGCCCTTGTGGGATTACCACATTTTTTTTCAACTTTGCCCCAAAAGAATGTGACCAATGCATATTTGAACAAATGGTGCACCATCCCATCTGCTGTTTGTATTATTTCTAAATAGCACTAAATGGGTTGGTCATTACGTTGATACCCCAGGGATGGCAAGATGCACTATTTAGCACCTAAAATTGTCACAATGAAGGGCTGGTCTGACATCATTTTCTTACTCGTTAACATCATTACATTATTTTCCAAGAAACCTTGCACTCCTGAAACAAGTGACATCATTGTGACAAAAGAGATCGATTGAGGAGATAGCAGAAGAAGCCATGTCCCACAAGGGTTCAGAGCTGGTAGACCTAAGAGTTTTCAAGACGGTTTTCCAGATCTGGCTTGACAAATGGCCCTGGCTTGAGAACAATGATGATGGCATGCGGTAGACTATCAACTGTGTATAAAAAATGAAAAGAACATTGTCTTCACTAGAGGACGATGTGCTAACTCTGATCAACAGGAGTCTGTACAATATGAAGCTCTTCAGAAAGACTTCCATCAGTTAGCCCCACCCCCTCTCTCTCTCTCTCTCTCTCTCTCCCCCATCTGAAGAGAAAAACAAGACTTTGATATTGGCTTTCACGTCCATTCTCATCTAGATCTAGATCTCTTGCTCTCTAGTTCAGAAATTGCAAATATATACTAAATTGACTTTGAGTCCTACCCCCCCCCCTCTCTCTCTCTCTCTCTCTCTCTCTCTCTAGGGGGGGCTCTCTTGAATTTTTCAAAGGTGGACATGTGTTCAAAGTGCTCCTCATAAATGATTAAAAAATGGACTCTTTTCTTCTTCAAATGTGGAGATTTTTTTTGTAGGAGTATAGTTCTGTGATGTGTGCAACTGGTGGTGATGTCTGATTACTGAAGTGAAAAGGTCAGTCATAAAGGAATAATTAGCATTTTGTAAATTACTATGAATTAAAGAAGGACATGTAACCGTGGATAAAAATCAAATCTGTCCAGAAATACCACGGGTGTGTCATCGTACCTGCATGTGTGTTGCACGTGCAGTGTTGTAAATTATGCTAGAGCACGCCTGCACTGCAAACAAGGGACAGCACTCCATAACAGTCACATGAGTCAGTTCTCAAGAGTTTTTTCCCTTTTGACTTTTGGTATTACATAGCATTGCTAAACACAGGTATTGAAGGAAGAAAACAAAGTCACTGGACACAAGCATTGTAATTGGAAGAAATCCAAGTTAGGCTATTGGGCACAGGTATTGCAGGTGGAAAAAGAAATGGCTCAGCACGAATTCTTACCACCCCCAGCAGGTATACTGCAAATGCTTGACTGGCTTCTTACACAGATTCAACAGGGATTTCATACGCACACAAATGGCATAAAAAGTAGTATTGAAGAAAAATTTCAAAATCTCGATATCAGAATCTCAAGCTTCTTCCAAAAAATATACACATTGAAGGAATATGTTATACAACAGCAAAAAGACATTCAAGAAATACGAGCGGACAGAGAGCTTATTCTTGACAGACTTGAAGATGTTGAGAGACAGATTAAATCCACAGAACAAGCTGCTAAAGCATGTAATGTGAAGTTCATCAATGTGCAAGAACCTGATGGTGAAACTGAATACATAACTGCAAAGTATGTTATTAATATTCTCAATGACCATTCCCCTTACTTGAACTGGCAACAAGAAGACATTTCAAGAGCATACTGAGTTGGAAGACCAGGCTCTTGGAGAGGAGAACCATAGCCCATCATTGTCCACTTTTGCAGATGGTCAGACAAGATGGCCATATTGGGAGACCGGGAGCTATGAGATATCCTCAGAGGGAGTGGCATCAAAGTAGCTTCAGACCTTACCATACACCAGCAAGAAACCGTGGATTGGAATTGGGGGCAGGGACAAACTGCCTTCTATCACCATGGAAAGCTGCATGTCAGGGATAAGCAGCCATCCCCTTCATTCCATGAGGGAAGAAGACACTTCAGCCAACCACCTCATGCTCAAGAAGAACACTGGCTCCCAGTTCAGGATGGCAGGTTCAACAGAACAGCAGATAATGTTTCTTTCAACAGCAGCCAGTCGGAGAAGCAAAAGACACTGCCAGGCAGGTTTTATTCACGCCACTGTGAAGACAGTCCTCAGGGTCAACTGCAGTGCGGCAGGTCATTTTTTTCATTTTTAATTTGATTTTTATTTTATTCTTTTATATCAAGGATAATGGAATAAGCACTCGTGTGCTTTTTTTCATCCAGTCCCTGTGTGTATGCAGTTTTGTAAATATTGTCATCTGTTCCCACCAGCACACAATGGTCTACTCTTACAAAAAGCGGAACAGGATTTAACCTGTGCACAAGATGTTCTGCGTGTGTTCGCACACGGGACCTCGGTTTACAGTCTCATCCGAAAGATTTTTAGAGAGAATGGAGTCAGCACTGATGGTCTTGGCCAAGGCAGCCCAGAGGGAGCGTGTCACCACAGTCACATCAGGGGGTCCAGGCAGCAAACAGAGGGCAGCCTGTTAGCTACCCCTACATTGCAATGAGGGACAGCCAGCGAAGGATGCAGAGAAAACCTGCTGGCCGAGCAAACAGAAAAGAGGAGGGGAGCGTTCCAGTCAGTCCAGGACCTTACTCCTACAGTGAAGCAGCAAATCAAGGGAGAACGGCCCAGCCCAGCAGAAGAATTGTCTTTGTGAAAGATGGGAGCAGGAGATCTCCAATATCTCCAGGTCAAAGCGGCATATCTGATGTGTGTGTCTATGGTCAGCAGCAAAACAGAAAGTACAATGCAGCACAGCCACAGAATGTCATGTCAGCAACCGTGAAAGAGACACACCCGAGGGAAACAGAAGACTTGGTGGACACATCATCTTCCTAGTGAAGATGTCAATATGACAAGACAAAGGACCATAGTAGATGAAACTGAAGACAGTGACAGAGATAAGCCCGATGTAGCAGAGGACAATGAAGAAGACAGTTACAAGGAAGATCCAAATACAGTAGAGAACAATGAAGAAGACAGTTACAAGGAAGATACAAATACAGTAGAGAACAATGAAGAAGGCAGTGACAAAGAAGATACAAATACGGTAGAGGACATTGAAGACATACCTGATAACTATGAGAGCAATGTCGACATGTCTGACAAAGAAGGTGAAGACGACACATTTAGCAGGGGAAGACATAAACAGCACAAAGGGACTGATGAGGGGACTGATGAAGACATTAAAAATGACCATTTCAATAACCCTGATAATAAAATTCACTTTTAAGTTCAAGATAATTCTAAAGAATTATAGACTGGTTTTTAAGCTACCTTTTGACTCCAAAGCACTTCAGAAAGCTGTTCTGAAACAATTATCCAAAATTCGATTTTGATGAGTAAAACAAGTTACATATTGTTTCAAAATGCAGTCAAACCGTATTTTCAATCTTTCTTGTTTTTCTTGTATTTTCATCTTTCTTGTTTTTTGCTTACTTGTTTTCTATTTTTTCTATATTTGTTTTTGTTTGTTTGTTTTTTTCTTTTTTTGTGGTTGGTTCAATTTGGGAATTTTTTTTCTATATAGATGGCTTGATGAAAAAGGAAATCTATTGCATACTCAATGTACCATTTGGAAATAAAATTTTCAGTTCAAGATGGCCGGCAGCGAGACACTGTCACTGTGATCGTGATTTCATCACACTTTATGGATGCACATGTACGGGAAATACTCCCAAAGCCACATTGTTTTCATTGTTAACAATTCTTCTTTCGATCAAGTAAGCTGGTGAATTCAATTTTTTTTAAGTTAAGGTAGGGTTGAAGTTTTAATGTTGCTAACCAGCTAGGGGGACGAAATGCCTGGCGGATGAAATTGTCAGTAAAACAAGTTACATATTGTTCAAAAGCAGTCAAACCATATTTTCCATCTTTCTTGTTTTTTTGCTTGCTTGTTTTCTGTTTTATCTATATTTGTTTTTGTTTGTTTGTTTTTTGTGGTTGATTCAATTTGGGGATTTTTTTCTATATAGATGGCTTGATGAAAAAAAGCCAATCTACTGCGTACTCAATGTACCATTTGGAAAACAAATTTTGACTTTGACATTTGACTTGACTTTGACATTCACACAGACACATTCCACAGAAACAGACACAGACACACATACACTTAATTTATTTTTGTTAGATTGTTTGCTCTATTTTGTTTGGTTCTTTTGTTGTTGTTGTTTGGTTGGTTTTGTTGTTTTTGTTGATTTTTTTTTTTTTTTTTTTTGGGGGGGGGGTATTTTATTTTTAGAGAGATGGCTTGATGAAAGAAAGCTAATTTATTGCTTACTCAGTGTACCATATGGAATAAATTTTGACTTTCACACACACACTCACACACACACACACACACACACACACACACACACACACACACACACACACACACACACACACACACACACACACACACACACACACTAAACCCAACACATACACACACACACACACACACACACACACACACACACACACACACACACTCTTATTCAATATAGTTTAGCAAGTAAAAACAACAGGTAAATATCTTTTTTTTTCATCCAATACTTATGGCTTGACTACATAACTATTACACAGGTAAAGGAAAATAACTGACAATCAAAGAATGTGAAAAAAAAAAGAAAAAGAAAGATGAGTTACCCCCCTTTTCCGCAAATTTTGGGTGAAATACCATAGAAAAAACAATGGGTATCCTGTTGAGTATAAAAAAATCCACTATGTAAATTTAGCAACAAAATAACGGAAAGCATGATCTTTATAACAGTATAAAAACAAGTGCTTAAATGTCTTTTGAAAGACTGAAAAAGATTTGATTTCAAAATGCATAAACTATAAAGCCATTTCTTTGCTGATCTACAATGGACGCACTTATAAGATGGCCCAAACCAGAGACAGTTGAGGTAAAGTCAGCCAGCTCAATGAAGGCTGCCGAAACAACATGTGTGCGAAGAAAGAGTGTTGTTTATCTGATCAGCGAATAATGTGTACATGGACTGGTGGCACATGTTTGTTGTGAGGGTTGGTAATAGGTTATGCTACTGATCATCATTGACCTTTTTGTTTTGTTTTTTTTTGCTTTTGTATTAGGCCTAGGGTACACATGACATATTCAGACACTTGTTACAGTGCTCTTAGTCTAAGGCCTACTCTGGCCAACACACACAGCCAGCCAGCCTACTGTTGAGAAACCCAATCACTGAGCATTTTGACTGTTCCTTGGGTGCAACCTCATGAACATTCATTAAGAATGACCTAAACCTATGCTAGGTGTCCTTGTGACAATTTAAACCCCCTAGCAGGTAACTTCTTCCCCTCCATAAAAATGAGTGGATTTTATATATTCTAGGTGGTTTTTGTGGTTTGTTTGTGTTTAATGGCATAAAAGAGGCAAAAGAATGTGATAAAAGAGACAAAAAGGATAATACAAAATGATAGGAAGTGAGAAAAGATAAAGATAGAGAGCATGTTGCATAGCTGTATAGCTGTGCATGTATACACCTATATGTTAGTACCTGCAACACTCAAACACACACAACCATTTATTAATAGTGTGAATAATGCTTAATATTACTTAACACATAAATAAATCAACAGCTTGATTATTTGTGTTTTATAGATGACTAAAAGTGCCTGTCAGAATTTGCCTGGGTGCATTTTTTGGGAAGAGGGCAACAAAAACTGGTCACATTTTTATAAATCTTTCGTCATGAAGCATAAACATAGCAATAGTTACACAGATCAATGGTTTTTACAACAGTCTTTTACATAACCAGCTTCTACTCGACAAAAAAGAATCTTTGATGGAAATTCTAATGCAGAGGTAGTTTCCGCCAGAAGGGTTTTTTTCAGTTCAAAATGGTCGCCAGCGAGACGCTGTCACTGTGATTGTGAATTCATCACACTTTATGGATGTACATGTATGGGAAATGCTCCCAAAGCCACATTATTTTCTTTGTTAAGAATTCTTCCTTTGAGCAAGCATGCTGGTGAATTCAATTTTTTTTTAAAAGTGAAGGTAGGATTGAAGTTTTAATGTTGCTAACCATCTAGGGTGACGGAATTGCCTGGCGGACGAAATTGTCAGTAAAACAAGTTACATATTGTTCAAAAGCAGTCAAACTATATTTTCAATCTGTCTTGTTTCTTTGCTTGCTTCTTTTCTGTTTTTTCTATATTTTTGTTTGTTTGTTTTTTGTGGTTGATTCAATTTGGGGATTTTTTTCTATATAGATGGCTTGATTAAAAAAAGCCAATCTATTGCGTACTCAATGTACCATTTGGAAAACAATTTTGACTTTGACATTTGACTTGTATTCGACATTCACACACACATTCCACAGAAACAAACACAGACACACATACACTTAATTTATTTTTGTTAGGTTGTTTCCTGTATTTTGTTTTGTTGTTTTGTTGTTGGTTTGGTTTTGTTGTTGTTGTTGTTTTTGGGGGGAGGGTATTTTATTTTTAGAGAGATGGCTGGATGAAAAAAAAGTTAATTTATTGCTTACTCAGTGTACCATATGGAATACATTTTCACTTTCACACAACACACACCACACACACACCACACACACACACACACACACACACACACACACACACACACACACACACACACACACACACACACACACACATACAACCTAACAACACACACACACACACACACACACACACACACACACACACACACTCTCTCTCTCTCTCTCTCTCTCTCTCTCTTGTTCAATATAGATTAGCAAGTAAAAGCAAGAGGTAAATTTTTTTTTTTTTTATCCAATACTTATAGGTTGACTACATAATTATTGCACAAGTAAAGGAAAATAACTGAAAATCAAAGAATGTGATAAGAAAGATGACAAAATATGAAAGATGAGTTACCCCCCTTTACTGCAAATTTTGGGTGAAATATAGAAAAAATACCGGGTATCCTGTTGAGTGTAAAAAAATCCACTATGTAAATTTAGTAACAAAATAACACAAAGTATGATCTTTATAACAGTATGATAAGAAGTGTTTAAATGTTTTTTGAAAGACGGAAAAAGATTTGATTTCAAAATGCATAAACTAAAAAGCCATTTCCTAGCTGATCTACAATGGAAGCGTTTATAAGATGGCCAAAACCAGAGACAATTGAGGTCCGAAGTCAGTCAGCTCAATGAAGGTTGCTGAAACAACATGTGTGCGAAGAAAGAGTGTTGTTTATCTGATCAGCAAATAATGTGTACATGGACAGGTGGCACATGTTCGTTGTGAGGGTTGGTAATACATTATGCTACTGATCATCATTGACCTTTTTTTTTTTTTTTTTTTGCTTTTGTATTAGGCCTAGGGTAGGCCTACACATGACATATTTGGACACTTTCTACAGTGCTCTTAGTCTAAGGCCTACTCTGGCCAACACAGCCAGCCAGCCTACTGTTGAGAGACCCAATCACTGAGAGTTTCCTCTGTTCCTTGGGTGCAGCCTCATGAATATTCATTAGGAATGACATAAACTTATGGTAGGTGTCCTTGTGACAATTTAAACCCCCTTCCAGGTAACTTCGGCCCCCCCATAAAAATGAGTGGATTTTATATATTCTAGGTGGTTTTGGTTGTTTGTTTGTGTTTAATGGCATAAAAGAGGCAAAAGAATGTGATAAAAGAGACAAAAACGATGATACAAAATGATAGGAAGTGAGAAAAAATAAAGATAGAGAGCATGTTGCATAGCTGTATAGCTGTGCATGTATACACCTATATGATAGTACCTGCAACACTCAGACACACACAAACATTTTATTTTAATAATGTTAATATTGCTTAATATTCCTTAATCAATACATAAATAAATCAACAGCTTGATTATTTGTGTTTTATAGATGACTAAAAGTGCCTGTTGGAATTTGCCTGGGTGCATTTTTTGGTAACAGGGGAAGAAAAACTGGTCACTTTTTTTTTCTTTTAATCTTTCGTCATGAAGCATAAACATAGCAATAGTTACACAGATCAATCATTTTTACAACAGTCTTTTGCATAACCAGTTTTTACTCAAGAAAAAATAAAATTTGATCGAAATTCTAAAGCAGAGGTAGTTTTTGCCAAAAGGTTTTTTTTCAGTTCAAGATGGTCGCCAGCGAGAGGCTGTCACTGTGATCGTGATTTCATCACACTTTATGGATGCACATGTATGGGAACTACTCCCAAAGCCACATTGTTTTCATTGTTAACAATTCTTCTTTCGATCAAGCAGGCTGGTGAATTCATTTTTTAAAAATAAAGGTAGGGTTGAAGTTTTAATGATACTAACCAGCTAGGGGGACGAAATTGCCTGGCTGACGAAATTGTCAGTAAAACAAGTTACATATTGTTCAAAAGCAGTCAAACCATATTTTCAATCTTTCTTTGTTTTTTGCTTGCCTTTTTTCTGTTTCTTCTCCAATTGTTTTTTTTTTGTGGTTGGTTCAAATTGGGGATTTTTTTCTATATATATGGCTTGATGAAAAAAACCCAATCTATTGCGTACTCAATGTATCATTTTGAAAAAAAATTTTGACTTTGACATTTGACTTGTCTTCGACATTCACACAGACACATATCCACAGAAACAGACACAGACACACATACACTTAATTCATTTTTTTTTAGGTTGTTTGCTGTATTTGGTTTGGTTCTTTTGTTGTTGTTGTTGGTTTGGTTTTTGTTGTTGTTGTTTGTTGTTGTTTTTTTTAGGGGGGGGGGGGTATTTTAGATGGCTTGATGAAAAAAAGCTAATTTATTACTTACTCAGTGTACCATATGGAATATATTTTTCCTTTCACACACACACACAAACACAAACACAAACACAGAGATACACACACACTAAACCTAACACACACACACACACACACACACACACACACACACACACACACACACACACACACACACACCTACACACACACACACACACACACACACACACACACACACACACACACACACACACACACACACACTTATTCAATATAGAGTAGCAAGTAAAAGAAACAGGTAAATATCTTTTTTTATCCAATACTTATAGCTTGATTACATAATTATTGCACAAGTAAAGGAAAATAACTGACAATCAATGAATGTGATAAGAAACATGACAAAATATGAAAGATGAGTTACCCCCCTTTACTGCAAATTTTGGGTGAAATGTCATAGATAAAATACCGGGTATTCTGTTGAGTATAAAAAAATCCACTATGTAAATTTAGCCACAAAATAACATAAAGCATGATCTTTATAACAGTATAAAAACAAGTGCTTAAATGTCTTTTGAAAGACTGAAAAAGATTTGATTTCAAAATGCATAACCTAAAAAGCCATTTCCTAGCTGATCTGCAATGGAAGCATTTATAAGATGGCCAAAACCAGAGACAGTCGAGGTCCGAAGTCAGTCAGCTCAATGAAGGTTGCCGAAACAACATGTGTGCGAAGAAAGAGTGTTGTTTATCTGATCAGCGAATAATGTGTACATGGACAGGTGGCACATGTTTGTTGTGAGGGTTGGTAATACGTTATGCTACTGATCATCATTGACCTTTTTGTTTGTTTGTTTTTTGCTTTTGTATTAGGCCTAGGGTACACATGACATATTCAGACACTTTTTACAGTGCTCTTAGTCTAAGGCCTACTCTGGCCAACACACACAGCCAGCCAGCCTACTGTTGAGAAACCCAATCACTGAGCATTTTGACTGTTCCTTGGGTGCAGCCTCATGAACATTCATTAAGAATGACCTAAACCTATGCTAGGTGTCCTTGTGACAATTTAAACCCCCTAGCAGGTAACTTCTTCCCCTCCATAAAAATGAGTGGATTTTATATATTCTAGGTGGTTTTTGTGGTTTGTTTGTGTTTAATGGCATAAAAGAGGCAAAAGAATGTGATAAAAGAGACAAAAAGGATAATACAAAATGATAGGTGTCCCTATGACAATTTCGACCCCGTTCCAGATAAGTTCGTCCCCCCCATAAAAATGAGTGGATTTTATATATTCTAGGTTGTTTTGGTCATTGGTTTGTGTGTAATGGCATAAAAGCAAAAACCGAAATAAACAAACAGCTTTTTCACAAACAAATCAACAAAGTCAAAACCTTAATCCACTCAGCGAAGAAAAATTATTATTCTGCTCAAGTTCTCGATGCCACGTCCATGAAATCTCTTTTTTCCCTCACCTCAACTCTCCTGGGATCTGCAAAGGCTATCCCTCTGCCTACCGTCCACAGCCACTCTGAACTTCCTACTATATTCTCTTCATTCTTCTCAGACAAAGTTCGCAACATCCGCTCCAAACTGGATCAGACTTCTTTCCAACCTGCACCTCCTGATCCCCAATTCACTGGCACTCCTCTCCTTGTCTTTCACCCAACAAGTGAGAAAGAAATCAAGAACATTCTGAAAGAAATGACAATAAAATCATGCGATCTTGATCCTGTGCCTGCTTCTCTTTTCTTTCAGTGTATTCCGCAGCTTATACCTACTATCACAAAAATAGTAAACTCATCTCTTCTTTCAGGAAATTTTCCATCCGCTCTCAAAACTGCGATAGTCACACCTCTACTAAAAAAGCACGACCTCGATCCTAACATCCTGAAGAACTATAGACGTGTTTCTAATCTGCCTTTTATCTCTAAAGTCCTTGAGAAAGTTGTTCTGAAACAACTCAACAACCATCTTCTTTCCAATAATCTCTTTCCCCCTTTCCAGTCTGCCTATCGCGTCAACCACAGCACTGAAACCACCCTGGTCCATACCTTAAACATGCTTCTCCATAGTTCTGACTCTGGGAAAATCTCCCTTCTTACTCTTCTCGACTTATCTGCAGCTTTGACACTATAGATCATTCAATTTTTCTCTCCCGTCTCCAAAACATGTTCGGTATTAAAGGCACAGCCCTCACCTGGTTCACTTCTTACCTTAAAGACCGTGTCCATACAGTTGCAGTAAACAAGATTCAATCAGCACCTGCCAAACTGGAATGTGGTGTCCCTCAGGGATCAGTTCTGGGCCCTCTTCTTTTTATCCCCTATACTGCTCCACTGTCACATATAGTAGACCGTTATCATATCACTTATCACTTTTATGCCGATGACTCTCAGATTCAAAGCAGTGTTACACCTGAAAATCTACCATCTCTCTTGACAAATATGACCAACTGCCTTCAAGATATCCAACACTGTATGATACAAAACAAGTTACAACTAAATGCAGATAAAACCGAAGCCATGCTCGTAGGAACCAAACACAAACTCTCCTCCATCTCTACAACTTCAATAGAATTCGGTAATACGTCAGTTCCACTATCCACTTCTGTGAAGTATCTAGGGGTCGTTGTCGACAACACACTCTCCATGCAAAAATTCATTACCCAGACCTGTCAGTCATGCTACTATCAACTACAGCATATTAGTGCAATTCGAAAGTACCTGTCCACTGACGCAACATCCAAACTTGTCACTTCTCTTATTCTTTCACGTCTGGACTATTGCAATTCTCTTTTAGCTGGTCTGCCAGCATCATCCATTCACTCCCTCCAACGTATACAAAACTCTGCAGCTCCTCTGGTCCTAAGAAAGAAAAAATCTGAGCACATTACCCCTCTCTTGCAATCCCTCCACTGGCTGCCCGTACCACAGAGAGTAATCTACAAGATCAATACCCTCTGTTACAAATGCCTCCACAAAACTGCTCCCTCCTACCTCTGTGAATGTCTTCACTTGTACACACCTTCTCACTCCCTCCGCTCGGACGCAGATACTTTGTCCTTCAGAATACCTAGATTCAACCTATCTACCGTTGGCCGCAGCTCTTTCTCTGTTTCTGGTCCATTGATCTGGAACGACCTCCCTCTCTCCCTCCGGGAAAAGCCTACTTATGAAACTTTTAAATCCAACCTCAAGACACTCTTATTTCAAACCTAAGATTTTCTCCTTCTGTTTCCATCTCTTGTCTGCCCGGCCTTTGACATCTACCTGCCAAAGTGTATAGCCTTTGTTGATGTGTGTGTGTGTGTGTGGGCGCGCGCGTGGGCGCGTGTGCGTGTGTGTACGCTTGCGTGTGTGAGTATGTTCGAATTTGCTAGGACCATTGATTGTTATTAATTGCTTTTGTGATGTATAGGTCCATTGCAAGTGCTTTGATTTGTTTTTACAAGATATAGCGCTATATAAGTTCCATGTATTATTATTATTATGAATATTCATTAAGAACGGCCAAAACCTATGGTAGGTGTCCCTATGACAATTTCGACCCCGTTCCAGATAACTTCGTCACTCCCTTAAAAAGGAGTGGATTTTATATATTCTAGGTCGTTTTGGTGGTTTGTTTGTGTTTAATGGCCTAAAAGAGGTAAAAGAATGTGATGAAAGAGACAAAAAGGATGATACAAAATGATAGGAAGTGAGAAAAGATAAAAATAGAGAGCATGTTGCATAGCTGAATAGCTGTGCATGTATACACCTATATGATAGTACCTGCAACACTCAAACACACACAACCATTTATTAATAGTGTGAATATTGCTTAATATTACTTAACACATAAATAAATCAACAGCTTGATTATTTGTGTTTATAGATGACTAAAAGTGCCTGTTGGAATTTCTCGAGGTGCATTTATTCATAACAGGGCAACAAAAACGGGTCAATTTTTTATAAATCTTTCATCATGAAGCATAAACATAGCAATATTTACACAGATCAGTGATTTTTACAACAGTGTTTTACATAACCAGCTTCTACTCGACAGAAAAGAAGCTTTGATGGAAATTCTAAAGCAGAGGTAGTTTCTGTCAGAAGATTGTTTTTCAGTTCAAGATGGCCGCCAGCGAGACGCTGTTACCGTGATCTGATTTCATCACACTTTATGGATGCACATGTATGGGAACTACTCCCAAAGCCACATTGTTTTCATTGTTAACAATTCTTCTTTTGATCAAGCAGGCTGGTGAATTCATTTTTTTAAAATAAAGGTAGGGTTGAAGTTTTAATGTTGGTAACCATCTAGGGGGACGAAATTGCCTGGCGGACGAAATTGTCAGTAAAACAAGTTACATATTGTTCAAAAGCAGTCAAACCGTATTTTGAATCTTTCTTGTTTTTATGCTTGCTTGTTTTCTTTCTTTTCTCTTTTTGTTTTTGTTTGTTTGTTTGTTTTTTGTGGTTGATTCAATTTGGGGATTTTTTTCTATACAGATGGCTTGATGAAAAAAAGCCAAACTATTGCATACTCAATGTACCATTTGGAAAAAAAAAAATTGACTTTGACATTTGAGTTGTCTTCGACATTCACACAGACACATTCCACAGAAACAGACACAGACACACATACACTTAATCCATTTTTGTTAGGTTGTTTGCTGTAATTTGTTTGGTTCTTTTGTTGTTGGTGGTGGTTTTGTTTTGTTGTTGGTTTCATTTTGTTTTTTTTTGGGGGGGGGTTATTTTATTTTTACAGAGATGGCTTGATGAAAAAAAGCTAATTTATTGCTTACTCAGTATACCATATGGAATAATTTTTTACTTTCACACACACACACACACACACACACACACACACACACACACACACACACACACACCAACACCGACACACACACACACACACACACACGCACGCACGCACGCACGCATGCACGCACGCACGCACACGCACGCACACACACACACACTCTAAAACTAACACACACACGCACACGCACACACACACAGACACACACACACACACACACACACACACACACACACACACACACACACACACACACACACACACTTATTCAATATAGATTAGCAAGTAAAAGCAACAGGTATATATCTTTTTTTTCCAATATTTATGGCTTGACTACATAATTATTGTGCAAGTAAAGGAAAATAACTGACAATCAAAGAATTTGAAAAGAAACATGACAAAATATGAAAGATGAGTTATCCCCCTTTACTGCAAATTTTTAGTGAAATATCACAGAAAAAACACCGGGTATACTGTTGAGTATAAAAAAAATCCACTATGTAAATTTAGCAACAAAATAAGGCAAAGCATGATCTTTATAACAGTATAAAAAGAAGTGTTTAAATGTCTTTTGAAAGACTGAAAAAGATTTGATTTCAAAATGCATAAACTAAAAAGCCATTTCCTAGCTGATCTACAATGGAAGCATTTATAAGATGGCCAAAACCAGAGACAGTCGAGGTCCGAAGTCAGTCAGCTCAATGAAGGTTACCGAAACAACATGTGCAAAGATAGAGTGTTGTTTATCTGATCAGCGAATAATGTGTACATGGACAGGTGGCACATGTTCGTTGTGAGGGTTGGTAATACGTTACGCTACTGATCATCATTGACCTTTTTGTTTTGGTTTTTTTTTGCTTTTGTATTAGGCCTAGGGTAGGCCTACACGTGACATATTGGGACACTTTCTACAGTGCTCTTAGTCTAAGGCCTACTCTGGCCAACACACACAGCCAGTCAGCCTACTGTTGAGAGACCCAATCACTGAGCGTTTTGATTGTTCCCTGGGTGCAGCCTCATGAATATTCATTAAGAATGACCTAAACCTATGCTAGGTGTCCTTGTGACAATTTAAACCCCCTTCCAGGTAACTTGGTCCCCCCCATAAAAATGAGTGGATTTTATATATTGTAGGTGGTTTTGGTGGTTTGTTTGTGTTTAATGGCCTAAAAGAGGCAAAAGAATGTGGTAAAAGAGACAAAAAGGGTGATACAAAATGATAGGAAGTGAGAAAAGATAAAAATAGAGAGCATGTTGCATAGCTGTATAGCTGTGCATGTATACACCTATATGATAGTACCTGCAACACTCAAACACACACAATCATTTATCAATAGTGTTAATATTGCTTAATATTCCTTAATCAACACATAAATAAATCAACAGCTTGATTATTTGTGTTTTATAGATGACTAAAAGTGCCTGTCGGACTATGCCTGGGTGCATTTTTTGGTAACAGGGCAATAAAAACGGGTCAATTTTTTATAAATCTTTTGTCATGAAGCAAAAACATGGCAATATTTACACAAATGAATGATTTTTACAACAGTCTTTTACATAACCAGCTTCTACTCAACAATAAAGAATCTTTGATCAAAATTCTAAAGCAGAGGTAGTTTTTGCCAGAAGGTTTTTTTTCAGTTCAAGATGGGTACCAGCGAGACGCTTTCACCGTGATGGTGATTTCATCACACTTTATGGATGCACATGTATGGGAACTACTCCCAAAGCCACATTGTTTTCATTGTTAACAATTCTTCTTTCGATCAAGCAGGCTGGTGAATTCATTTTTTAAAAATAAAGGTAGGGTTGAAGTTTTAATGTTGGTAACCATCTAGGGGGACGAAATTGCCTGGTGGACGAAATTGTCAGTAAAACAAGTTACATATTGTTCAAAAGCAGTCAAACCGTATTTTGAATCTTTCTTGTTTTTTTGCTTGCTTGTTTTCTTTTTTTTCTCTTTTTGTTTTTGTTTGTTTGTTTGTTTTTTGTGGTTGATTCAATTTGGGGATTTTTTTCTATACAGATGGCTTGATGAAAAAAAGCAAATCTGTTGCGTACTCAATGTACCATTTGGAAAATGAATTTTGACTTTGACGTTTGACTTGTCTTCGATATTCACACAGACACATACAACAGAAACAGACACAGACACACATACACTTAGTTCATTTTTGTTCGGTTGTTTGCTGAATTTTGTTTGGTTCTTTCCTGTATTTTGTTTTGTTGTTTTGTTGTTCATTTGGTTTTGTTGTTGTTGTTTTTCTTTTGTTTTTTTTTGGGGGTATTTTATTTTTAGAGAGATGGCTTGATGAAAAAAAAGCTAATTTATTGCTTACTCAGTGTACCATATGGAATAAATTTTGACTTTCACACATACACACTCACACACACGCACACACACACACACCGACACACACACACACACACACACACACACACACACACACACACACACACACACACACACACACTAAATCTAACACACACACAGACACACACACACAGACACACAGACACACACAGACAGACACAGACAGACAGACAGACAGACACACACACACACACACACACACACACACACACACACACACACACACACACACACACATATGTGTAGGATACCTAAATATCAATAGTGCCAGGAACAAAACTGAGGAAATATCATCAATTATAGACAATAAAGGAACTAGCTTTCATATAGTTTGTGTAGCTGAATCGAGACTCAACAACTTAATTTCTGATTCAGATATGTATATACCAGGTTATGACACTGTACGACTTGATCCAGTAAGTGTCAGATCTACCGGTTTGCTTTTATACTGTGCGACTTCTTTGTCGTGGAAAAGACTAACGCATCTTGAACAGTTTCATGTAGAATCTATATGGGTAGAAATCACGTTTAGACGCTGTAAATCGATTATACTTGGCTTCATCTACAGGAACCCAGCTGAAACAATTGACTGGTATGATAAATTCAATTCAATGATGGATGCCGCAATTCTAGAGTCCAAAGAAATCTTTCTTATGGGAGATTTCAATATAGATCTGACAGTCCCTGGATCAAAGTGGAATATTAATTATGCCATGTATGGTTTAGAACAAATAATTGATCGTCCAACTGGCATTACTAATAACACTAGCACCCTCATTGATCACATTTACACTACTTCAAAAGCCAACATAGCAGAAACATGCTCAGTGCAGACAGGTTGTAGCGATCACTCTTCCATTTGTTTTACATGGCGGAAAAAAGGAATAAAGATACCCAAATCAGGACACAAGGAGATATCCTACCGCTCCTTTAGACATTTTGATAAAGATGCCTTTATAAATGATATTCTTAATTCAAACTTAGACTATGTTTATCAGATTACAAATCCAGATGATGCTGTTAACTATTGGATAGAGACATTTATAGCTACCTATGATAAACATGCTCCATTTATTAAGAAAAGAATAAAATATTTCATGAAACCTCCATGGTTAACAAAAGAAATTGAAAACGAAATGAATCTAAGAGACTATTTATTAAAATCAAAGCAAAAAGATGAATATAAAAAGCAAAGAAACAAAGTTAATTCATTGAAGCGCAAAGCCAAAACAAAATACTTTCAAGATTTGCTGTCTTCAGCCCAAAATCCAAAAGCAATTTGGAAAGCTATTAATACCTTAACTAATAAATCAAGACATAACTCCCAAAAAGTCATAAAAGAAATATCAGCAGAAAACCTTAATTCTCACTTTGCAAACATTGCTGACTCTATAACATCTAATGATAAAACAAAAACAAACGAGCTGATAGAATTAAAACAATACTGTTCATCAAAGAACATCTCATCTGATTTTGTTATACCCCCAATAACAGTAACAGAAGTGCTTAATAGTATACTCAGATTGAAACAGTCAAGATCAAAAGACCTTGACAAAATCGATAGTCAAATATTAAAAATCAGTGCATACGCCATAACTGACACCCTAACCTACATATTTAACTTGTGTATTGACAAAAATTACTTCCCAATGAAGTTCAAACGAGCAAAAGTAATACCCTTACACAAAGCAGGAGACCCAACCAATCCGTCGAACTACAGACCAATCTCCATACTATCAGTCCTATCTAAACTATTAGAAAAACATATACAATTTCACTTACATTCTCATTTTAAAATATATAATCTAATTAATGAAAACCAGTCAGGTTTTCGTGAAAACCATTCTTGCCATACAGCCTTAATACAACTAATTGAGCATTGTCTTTTGAATATCAATAACAATGAAATCACTGGAGTCCTTTTTCTAGACTTTGCTAAAGCCTTTGACGTTATTAGCCACTCTCTCCTCATCAAAAAATTAAAATGCTATAAAATTTCCGACCAAGTATTATCATTTTTAGACTCATTTCTCAGTAATCGTTATCAACTTGTTGAAATCGGGCCTAGGAGATCAACCTTATTACCCGTGAAATATGGAATACCACAGGGATCAATACTAGGACCACTTCTTTTCTCCATTTATATTAATGACCTACCTCTGCATATCCATTGTTCATGTCAAATGTTTGCCGATGATACATCAATTCAATGTAACAACGATGATTCAAACCAGCTTGTGAAAGATATGCAGGCAGATATCGATAAACTTATCGAATGGACAGAACTCAATCATATGTCTCTTAATTCTAATAAAACAAAATGTATGTTTATAACCACTCGACAAAAAAGACAGAAATTGCGTTCTCCATTCGAGCCAATTTATATCCATGGACAACAAATTGAAGAAGTAGTCTCACACAAAGTACTAGGTGCAGTAATCGACAACGATTTGTCTTGGTCAGATCACATAGCCACATTAGGAAAACGAATCTCAGTAAGATTGTATCAACTTAGAAAAATCAAAAATTTTCTAAATTTACAGTCACGAAAACTATTTTTTCACGCCCATATTCTATCTCTTATAAACTATGTTTCTACCTTATGGGACAGTGCAAGTGAAACAAACCTAAAGCATATAAACCGCCTACATAAAAGAGCTGTTAAACTAATCCGATTGAATCCTAATACGCTGACCACCACCAACTACAAAGAACTAGACATTCTTCCACTCAAAGACAGACTGCAGTTCAACAAGTATCTATGTATGTTCAATATATTAAACGGAAAAGCCCCAAAGAAAATTGTGGAAAAATTTGCTGTCAATAAAAATAGGCCTACCCATAGACTGTTACTGCCCAGGCCCCATAATAATCTCTATAAATCAAGCCTTGCTTATTCAGGAAGAACATTGTGGAATAGTCTACCCCCTTTTCTAAAATCAGTTCCTTCAAAACAAATGTTTAAGAAACTTTTGAAGAAACATTTGATGGACAAACTATAGTCCGCATTTATGTTTGATACTACCTCACATTTGGCTGCTTGTTGTTATTCATGCCCATGTTATATAGTATTTGTATCATTTGTATGTATGATGTGAGCTTATGTTGTACTGTCTTGGGTTTGTTTTTTGTTTTGATTTTTATCTTGAGAGATTTGTTGGAAAGTAATTCTGATTTATTTTAGTTTTTCAACAAAGGTTGATATTTGTCTTTGAATGTTTTAGAAGTCAATTTACATGATTTTTTTTGTGAGGGCAGGATGAAAAAAAGTTGTGTAAACTTAATCTTTTACCCTCAATAAAGATCATTTTGACTTGACTTCACTTGATTTGACTTGACATACACACATACACACACACACACACAGAGCGTTATTCAATATAGATTAGCAAGTAAAAGCAACAGGTATATATCTTTTTTTTTTCCAATACTTATGGCTTGACTACATAATTATTGTGCAAGTAAAGGAAAATAACTGACAATCAAAGAATTTGAAAAGAAACATGACAAAATATGAAAGATGAGTTATCCCCCTTTACTGCAAATTTTGAGTGAAATATCACAGAAAAAACACCGGGTATACTGTTGAGTAAAAAAAAAATCCACTATGTAAATTTAGCAACAAAATAAGGCAAAGCATGATCTTTATAACAGTATAAAAAGAAGTGTTTAAATGTCTTTTGAAAGACTGAAAAAGATTTGATTTCAAAATGCATAAAGTAAAAAGCCATTTCCTAGCTGATCTACAATGGAAGCATTTATAAGATGGCCAAAACCAGAGATAGTCGAGGTCCGAAGTCAGTCAGCTCAATGAAGGTTACCGAAACAACATGTGCAAAGATAGAGTGTTGTTTATCTGATCAGCGAATAATGT
>CM060340.1:18953837-18976349 GCA_030674155.1 Stramonita haemastoma | reverse complement strand
TTATGTCAGCAATGTCACCAAATGAATTCACCTCTCATCCCCGAAGTCAGAGTGCGGC
This sequence comes from Stramonita haemastoma, assembly GCA_030674155.1. Classification (NCBI taxonomy): domain Eukaryota; kingdom Metazoa; phylum Mollusca; class Gastropoda; order Neogastropoda; family Muricidae; genus Stramonita; species Stramonita haemastoma. The sequence continues at coordinate 18,976,291 of CM060340.1, read as the reverse complement.
TACCTTCATGGTGGGTAAAAATGGTTGCATACGCAAAATCTCACCATTGGTAAACCTCAAAGCTCCAGCTGAGGAACAGGGGAAAAAAATCACCTCTTCAGAGGAGTTCAGAAAAAAAAGCACAAAAATGAAAACATTCCTTGTTCCTGTTTTCGTTGAATTTTTGGGAAAAACAATGGACATTCGGGAATATGACAAGAGTTGATGAAATGTAATACCATAGGGCAAAGAAAAAAAAAGGTGAAAAACCACTGAACAAAACTCGACATAGCAAAACAAGACGAGTCATATTTTTCTTTTGTTTTGCATTCTTTTTTTGTTGTTTTTGGTTATGGTTTTTTTTGTTGGTTCCTTCTGTCAAGCAGCTATACTTTCTAACCTGAAATATATCGAATACATGCAACTCACTGACTTGGTAAAACACAAGGTATACATTTTCCAACTTCTACTGATAGCTGAGCATACTGATTGCTGAGTATACTTGGGCAAGCCTTTCTTTTTCTTTACCGTCAATAAAGACAGCAATGATTGTTGTCTGTTGTAGGGATGAAAGTGCCTTTAAGAAATACTACAATGAGAATTCCCATTCAAGAAAAATACATAATAACATGAAAAGTAGAATAAGGAACACACAACAAACTCCAGGAGAGTGCACACACACAAACACACACGCACGCACCACACACACACACACACACACAAAAAACAACAGTATATATTATTATAAATATACATACCAAACAGAGATAAATCTTGGAATGTCAAAGATGTCATTATATCATCAGTCTGCAGAAAGGGTAAGAAAATGACAACTGTTAAAAAATAAATACCCCCCCCCCCCCCCAAAAAAAAAAAAGAAAAAAAAAAAAGAAAAAAAGAAAAGAAAAAGAAGCCTTGAAAGTAGAAAAACCCTTCACAAAACAATCATCACATTAAGCAGCAACAGACACAACTTCTGTTCACAGAAAAGCCTTTATTACTGTCACAATATTTAGAAATTTGATGAAAACACTTCATTTTTGTGACAAACCACCAGAAAAAATCACATGCAAAAAAAGAAAAGAAAAAAAAGTAATGATGGCACCAGAGATGTTTAGTTTTAAAAAAAAGAGTATTTACAACAGTTTTTTTTTTTAAATCTGTCAAAAATTACCTTTCATCCATCATCATAATCACCCAAAAGATTTTATGTGTGTGTTTGTGTGTGTGTGTGTGTGTGTGTGTGTGTGTGTGTGTGTGTGTGTGTGTGTGTGTGTGTGTGTGTGTGTTGTGACAATGTGTGCACATGCATGCATATGCGTATGCACATTTGCATGGATACCTATCCTCAGTACAACAACACATACATCTTACAGATAAGCATAATACTGAACAGAACAACAACAAAAACATATGCACGACAGCACACTTATCAGTTTTGTTAATGTTAAATTTGGGGTCTTTCATCTGTGGAAGAAATTTGAACTGTACAAACCTTAGCACAGCATGCATATACAGCATAACTCAGTTCAGGACTTAGTGTTAAAATTAGCGAGCCCCTTCCTTTTACCAAGTCCAGGTGAGCTGGGTTTAATAATAATAAAAGAAATTTATATAGCACTAGATCTTGCAAAAAACAAATCAAAGCGCTTGCATTCAACCTATACAACACCCAAGCTATCAATAACGACTAAGTCTAAGCAAATTTAAATCATGTACGTGTACACACTCTGGTTTCTGCTATAACTAGCACCAACTGGGCTGGGATGGGATGGATCACAACTGAGAGCAGCTGAAAGTGGGGGAAACCGACAGCTGTGTTTGGGAGGACGAGTAACTGTTGCAGCACAGAGTAACAACTCTTCTTCTTCTTCTCTGCATTCCTAACCTGTGGTGTGTGTAGTACACCTGGTACATGGTCTTCTCCTGTGCTTGTCACACAGCAGGAGAGCACTTCCCTTACTGGTTGGGGTGCATAGTGGGTGTCTTGTTGTTTTGAGGGAATTCCCGGTTTTGACTAGGAGAATGTTTATCTTGTGTGTGTGTGTGTGTGTGTGTGTGTGTGTGTGTGTGTGTGTGTGTGTGTGCATGTGTGTGTGCATGTGTGTGTGTATGTGTGTGCGCGCGTGCGATGTGTGCATGTGTGTGTGAGTGTGCTTAAATGTGTACATCTGATATATGTTAATCCCATTTGTGGATAGTTGCATGCATGAAAATAATTTAAATGTCAACGCTTTGGTTTGTTGCTTTAAAAGATTGAGGGTGATATAAATTCCACACATTATCATTATCATTATAATCATATAAATCAAGCAAAAACCTGCACACTTTCCCTTCCTGAATAAGCCCAAAGTACTAAGGAGTAGGCCATTGTGTGGATGACAAACATTACACTCATTAGCCTCAAAATACAAGGCCGGCTGAAGAAGGTGATCATTCTTAGCACACAGCAGGACAAGACTGCCCGTACTGGACAGAAGGCCTGTGCAGTGCCTGATCTTCTCCTGTGCTTGTGACTCTGCAGAAAATCTGCCCTCCGACTTCAGTCAGTAATTGTTTATTTACCTCTGAGAAGAATTCTGTACTGCACAATGATTTAAGAAGACAAGAAATACCATTTCCCTGTGATTATATCTATAGCTCAACTAAATCTACTGCCACCAATCGGGAAATGGCACAAACGTAAAAAACAAACAAACACAGTTATTGTACAAAATCAACATGGTTTCTTACTTCAAACAAAAACAAGAGTACCACAGCACACCTATCCCACATCACTCAGTCCACAACTAAAATTAGCGCACCCTTTCCTTGTACCCCCCCCCCCCCAACACTGTGTGTCAAACCATCACATGCTCGCATAGAAGGCCCTAGGTTGGATGGTCAGAGTAGGCCTAGCCTAGGCCTTAGAGGTCAATGGCCGGAAAGATGTCAAGCTTACGTTACACAAGACAAGTGTGCTGTGCTGCGTGTGGTAGGCCTGTTCTCTTGACACACACACACACGCACTATGCTAGCCTAGATCAAGACAGCAAAATTGACCAGATTTTCCAGATTTGAACACTTCAAAAGTGGTGAACACGTTGACCAGATACTAAAATATTGAAAGAAGTTTAAAGCTAAAAGCAGTAAGATTCCTGACTTTAACAGATTTGAACTAAATTGAATTCAGAAGGAAAATTGGGATCAATTTACGTGACTAGCACGAAAATTACCACTTCTTAATACTAAACAAAGAGCAACCTGACAGGAACATCCAATCGAACTGTTATTTTTTATTTTAACTCTTACATATAACAAATATACTGATTCAAATTCACTCCTTCACAACAACAAGAGAACACTGCATTGAATACACTTGGATATAGTGCTGAAGAATATCGCAAATATATCACAAAGCACAGAAAATTTAGAAATCAAAATCTGTGTGGTCACTTTTCTTCACTGTAACAGTGGAAAGGACGCCACACTATCTTGAAGGCGGGAAGTCGGACCTTTCCATTCAGTCAGTGCATGAGCTAAGATTAGCTCTTTAGGGCTCAAGTTCCAGCATCTAAGAGCAACAGAAAATGGGGGAAAACGACTGCCATGATACATATATGCATCCATACCTTTGTAAAGAATGTTGTGCATAAAATAATCACAATAAATCCCACAGCAGTGAAAGTTCTTAACTTCCTTCTATAAACATAAGAAAAATATATTATGATGTACATCAGACAAAAATCTGAGAAAAAATGTTTTATTTTTATACGTACATAAATTATATGAAAGTTTTAGACTTCCTTCTATCAACAGAAGAGATGATAATCTAATAATAATATTTAATAATATCTACATCAGACAAAAATATGAAAAAAATGATGTTTTATACAAATAATACCAGAAAATTTCTTAGACAAATATCAATATATGTCTGGAAAAACAAACAAACAAAAAAACAAAGAAAACAAACAAATTAAAACAACTTTTTCTTCATGAGCAATGGTAATGGTCTTCAGGGATGTCCTTGTGTGTCAATGACCATTCACTACCGTGATCACAAAATTGTGTGTGTGCGTGTATGTGTAAGAGTGTGTGTGTGCATGCGTGCATGCATGTGTATGTGTGTAACTGTGAGTATGTGTGTGTAACTGTGTGAGTATGTGTGTGTAACTGTGTGAGTATGTGTGTGTAACTGTGTGAGTGAGTGAGTGTGTGTGTGTGTGTGTGTGTGGGGGTGTGTGTGTGTGTGTGTGTGTGTGTGTGTGTGTGTGTGTGTGTGTGTGTGTATGTGCATAAGCATGCGCATATATACACATTTCTTTGTATTTCTGTCACAAGTACATGTACATTTTACATACATGTACATCACAGATTTAAATCCATCCATAAGTCAACTGTGAAGTGCAACCAAAATAGTCTGTGTTAGGATATGCAAGCAGATATTTCCTCAATTGCATAACAAAGAAGCTACAAAAAACAAAATAAAACAAATCTAGACACCAAACAAAAAACACAGTAGATAACACCCCCTGCTTTACATGAAAACACAAGTCCCAAGATTTTGACATTGCAAATAAAGTCCTTTGAGTAAACCTTGTTTTCATGTTCAATTCAATATCAATTCAATTCAAAATACTTTATTATCTCTAAAACAGAGAAATTCCAGTGGCTTACATGCCATTATAAGAACAAAAATCATGTAAAAACAATATCAATATAATACAACACAGGTTCTGAACATCAGCACGCACCCATCACAGTATAAAGAGCACCCACAAGTCAGCAATATTTCAGCAATACTTTTCTATGGACACTTTAAAACTATGAACTCAACACTGCATTGACAAACGCAGCACATAAAGCAAAACATGATAAATATCTGCACCTGTTCATTAACTAAAAACAATTCATGAAGATACACTTTAAAAAAAAAATCATGAATCTGCAATCTATATTTTGAAGGGTTAGGTAACTTAGGAAGCTTGAATCAGTTTTTTTAGCTTGAAATCAAGCTTCAACCAAATCTTGCATAGAAACAAGTGTTTTTCAGGACACAGACCATTTCAGACACATACTTAACAGAGTCACAAAATTCAGGACATGGCAGCAAAATGAATAATTATCAGTTTTACTTTGAAGTCAAACACGAGGCCACGTTTCTCACACTGTGCTTCACTAGAACTACTTCTGCTCCTTGAGACAAAAGAGTCACAAGACGTGAAAGCACGGCTCAAAACCTTGTTCCCAGTACAAAGAATAATGTACTTCAGAGGGTACAAAACACTCCTGTAAACAAACCTCAACATCCTGAACAACTATTTCCAGTTCTGCCACAGCATACACAGTTTATTCTGTCACACATGTATATATACATCCCTGTGACTACTGTCCTCAAGTTCTCGCTTCCACAGAAATAAAACAGGCTTCCAGTCATTGACAAGAGGGCGGTCACAGTGCACAAATCCAACATCACTCAGTAAGGCCTAGGCAAGAGTGCTAAATTTAGCAAGCTTCTTCCTTTTACCTAGTCCATGTGTGGTCAGCTCCTGCTATAAATAAATAGCACCAGCTGGCCCCAACTGGGATGGGATGGGATAATTAGCAGCTGAGAGGAGCTGAAAGTGGGGGAAACTGACAGCTGTGCGGTAGATGGGTGTGAAATGGCACCCAGAATGGCAACCGACATACAGCTACAGAACTTTCAGCAGACGGGCAACTAGAGGGCTTGACATCCAGACACTTATATGTGTGTGACATGGCACAGAGAGGCACAAGACAGGAACGCACGCAGAACATCTTGCGCACAGGTTAATTCCTGCTCCGCTCTTGGTAAGAGTAGGCCATCGTGGAACAGATGACAAAACTGACAAAACTGCATACACACGGGGACTGGATGTAAAAAAGCACACGAGTGCTTATTCCATTACCCTCGATATGAAAGAATAAATAAATAAATAAATAAAATCAATAACTGAAGGAAGGTTGCTAAAGATGGCTACATCTTCAGTGGATGCACAATGCCAAAGTGTTAACGAATGTCACCATGTACATACTGTTCACATGATCTGGGAATTTACACACAAAAACATTGTTAAGAACTCACATATAGAAAAAATAGGTAACTAAAAATGTCAACAATGGTACACCAACAATATCATGGCAAAAACACAAAGAATCTAGGCTTTCAATTTTCCATTTCTGGCACTGTAATCAATTCACAAAGCAATGTCCTCTGCAGATAACACACCCATACATAAGCCAGTTGGTTTTTGTTTGTCCTCTTTCTCCCCTCTCCCCAACAGGCTAACAAAGACAGAATATGCAGCAGTCAAAGTGACATTAAGTTTCTGTTTAGGCAACTAATCAGTTAGGTATACAAAACCAAACCAAACCACACCACGCCAAACCACACCACACCAAACCACATCAAAGCAAAGACAAAGTAAAGCAATTACCACATGAATACAAAAAACAAACAAAAAACAAAAACAAAACAAAACAAAAAAAACGTAAGCTCCCAAAATCCTTAGAGGACTAATCACTGTCATCCACTGAAAATAGACCACAACCCCCCCCATACCCCAAAACAGAAACATGAGTAGCTCTGGTCTAACAGCTGAAAACAAAATATACCTGGACATTTTGATTATATTTTTTTTTAAAATCCAACTCAACCTCACAGAATTTTATTGTTTACTAAGTCTGAAGATGATCCAATCACTGACAAGTAGATAATGCAGACACACAAATTCATGTTGGACCAAAATAAAAAGACGGTTTAACACTTTCAAATCATGTGTGTGTGCATAGTAATATTTCAGCTAATGTTGGAGAGAAAAAAGGTGATTCTTCCCATTTTGAGATAAACACTAAACCAGTTATGATGATAAACTCTGAAATACAAACTCTAAAAAAACACACTTTCAATGAAAAATAACACTTATGGACTCAGTGCAAAGTTTTTTCTTTTTTTGGTCTCTGCAACAGTTTTTGATGGTGTATTTTTCTTTTTTGCTGTTGTTACTTGTTATTTTTGTTAATTTCTTTTTTTTTTGGTTATGCAGCTACAAGGATGACCTGGGATAAAAACAAACAAAAAAATCAAAGGCTATTATCATTTTTTTTTAAAACATCACAAAAACACAAAAAACATACACCAACAAAACACAACCGGCTACACAACCGGGTCAACAACTCTCTCTGCGTCCTAAAACTGGGACACCGACACGTCGCGATCAGCCATACAGCAGATCATTGACGTTGAACACCCCCCCGTGCCTCCGCTTCAGGTGGCTGTAGCAGGCTTCCTGCGTCGGGTACTTCTTGGAACACAGCCAGCAGAAAATGGTGCGACAGCTTCCGCAAATCATCCTGTTGCAGCCGTCGATCTTCTCAATGGGGATGTGACAGCCGGGGCAGGCCTTGCGGTTCTTGGCGTCGCCCTGCACCCACTCATCCACCCCAGCCTTCGCCTGGTTAGAGCTGCGAAGCATTTTGCAGGTCACGCCTTCATGCGCCTGTGCCTGGCAGCCTGTGCAGATCCGCACGCTGCACTCTGGGCACTGAAAGGTCTGTGGCCTGCTCTTCGCTCGTTAGACGGTACACCATGGGGCAGTCGGGCGTGGAGCAGAAGCCCATTTTGTTGCGGTTGGTGCGGACGTAGGTGGAGAGGGCCGAAGAGGCCACGTCGGGCAGTTTGAGGTGTCCTTGGCGCGAGAGAGATTTGAAATCCCGCAGGGCCAGAGGGGTGTTGCAGCCTTCCCGGCAGCACACGACAGGCAGGTTGTGCTCTTTGATGGCCCTACTCACCTGCACGAATATGCAAGACGATAATGATATTGATAATAATAATAATGATAATGATAATAATAATGATGATGATGATGACGATGATGACAACAACAACAATTATGATAATGATAATAATTAATACAATAATAAAAATTAAATAAATATATAATAATAATAATGATGATGATACATGGAATTTTTTAAAGCGCTATATCTTGTCAAAACAAATCAAAGCACTTGCATTTGACCTATACAACAACACACAAGCATTCAATAACAATTTATAGTTTTAGCAAATTCGAATGTTCGTACACACCTGCAGCATCTCCAGCTGACCAAAGCCAAACCAATCACACGCTACCAGTAACTGCTGCAAAGTCAAGCATTGTCTGATACAAAGCTAGTGACCTAGTACATACTGCTAGGACATGAAATACTTTCTGGTACAGTATACTAGCGACATGGATACTGTAACCTGCAACACACCTTTTCTAATAAACATTGTGTAATGAGTGCAAACTGCTGTAATTGAAAGATACTTTGGTGGTATTTCTTTTGAGACATCATGAGTGTGGACTGCTGCAGGATGAAACAGTGTTCCCATAATCAACACGTTAAATGGGAAGTAATCAGTCTTTTTCTTCCAGCAAGGTTATCCCCCATGCTAAAACTTTTACTTTCTGCAGGTATGTTTAATGGTGGAATTTACTGTGCCTTCAGCAACTGGGCTTTGATACTGGGGGCAACAACAAAGTGAGAGGCTGTATGATCAGTGGCTTTCCTACTCCTGGAATTCCACTTTACAGCTTAGTCTTTAGTGATCGACAATGACTCTCTGACTAGGAGGCTTGACTTGCACAGTCCTTATGTGCTGCAGCCCAGGGGGTTAGTTGGCCTTTGGAGAACATCTGTAATGCTGACTGTCCTTATGCCCTCTTGGCCGAGAGAGTGGGGATGTACTGTGGGCAAGGCATCTCCACTATAATCAAAATTTCTGCCCAGTTTCCGAAACAGCAGCTGCCTCTTCTGCTGTTTTGGAGGTCATCATCGAATACGACAGACAAACAAACTGCACTAGTGGGGATATGACAGAAAGACAACACCGACACTTATTATTTGGCCAAGTCTGGGCTCTGCAAAGGAGTTTGTTTTTTGTGGGAAACACTGCATGTTAAAAGTTTGTCACGAAGGCATATGCGTGCTTACAGTGTGCACATGCACATGTGCCCGCATGCACGAACACACACACACACACACACACACACACACACACACACACACACACACACACATTAACATGCACACAAACAAACAAACAAAAATTAACACGCAAATGCGCACACACACACACACACACACACACACACACACACACACACACCACACACACATACACACAAACAAAAACACACACACAAACACACACACAAACACACACACACCACACACACACACACACACACACACACACACACACACACACACACACACACACACGGACCCACAACTGGATCATGATGATAACACAATCTGACTTTCACTTTACCAGTGAGTCATAGATAAGCCATCACACATACACTTAAAACAAGCTGACACAACAAATCACAATACTGTTATCAGGCCCTACCAACTCCTTGAAGCTAGAGATACTGTAGCATGTAGCCTTAGACTTTGAACAACGACCTTCTTAATCCTGGTGTATTATGTTGTTCTTGGTACTTTTATTCACTGATTAAGTGTACAACAACAACAACAAAGTCAATATGAAACAGATATGATTTTCAGTACGGATCATTAATTACCTTTGTTATACTTCCCCTTTCTATACTTTTGTTGTTTGGGTTCCCAGCTAGTTTTCCAAAGCACTTCACCTACCATTCACACAGATTTTTTGGTGGAAAATCAATGGAGTACTTTTCATTGACTTTTCGTGAACACCTATTTTTTAAGGATTTTTTTGTTGTTGCTTAACTAGAGCTCTGAGGCTCACCAATGGTGAGATTTTGTGTATGCATTTGATTTTGCCCTCCATTCTGGTAACTGCATTTTGACTTTGGGGATGTTGTCGAAACATGACACCAGTGTGCACGGCTTTTTCTAAATTTGGTCATCTGTTCTCACGCAATGGCCTACTCTTCCACATAATGGAACAGATTATAATGTATGTACAAGATGTTTTGCATGCGTTCATACAAGGACCTGAGCTGAGTTTATAGTTTTTTTTCCTTCTTCTTCTTCAAATGAAAGAAAATACATTGCATTGCTGCTAAGCGCTTGACAAGTCATACCCACCTATATCCGACTTTGACCTGGGAGAGAACAAGTATCTTTTAAAGATTTTTTTCTGAAAAAAAGGCAGGATAATGGACCAAGATGGCAGAAAACAGAGAAGAAGGGGGGATACTGACAGGAACAAGGCAAAAATAAAGAGATAGAAAAGAGGGAATTCCAAGCACAGAATTTTTAGGTGGGGATGGGTTTTTTTGGGGGGTTTTTTTGAAAGGATCTTCAGCATTCTCATTTAGGGGAGGAGGGGGGTGGGCCAAAGGGAAGGGAACAAGATAGAATAACTACTGGCTGTTTTTGCAATAATGTGCCAGCTAGTTTCTTATCCATGCTTTTTTGTTAAAAAACAAACAAGCAAAACTTTTATTTTGAGGATAATGGAATAAGCACTCATGTGGGTTTTTTTTTTTTACATCCTGTCCCTATATGCATGCAGTTTTGTAAATTTTGTCATCTGATCTGTCCACACCACCCCACAATGGCCTACTCTTCCGAAAAGTGGAATAGGCTTTAACATGTGCGCAAGATGTTCCGCGCATGTTCGCTGCACACGGGGACCTCGGTTTATAGTCTCATCCAAAGGATTTTTTTTTTTTTTTTGGGGGGGGGGAGGGGAGGAGGGAGTGGAGTTGGCATTGATGATGTTAACTCCAGAGGGAAAAAAACAACAAAAACCCCACACAACTCCCGAGGAAAACTCTACCTGACGCTTGATGCAGTCTCTGCAGTAGGGATGGGCACAGGCCTCCAGACGGTACATGTCGTTGGGGTCTCTGGGGCAGAAGCAGGCCACGCAGTCATCGTCATCGCCGTCCTCGTTGTCGTCCACAGGCTGTCCACCCCCTTTCATCAGGCCGGCGCTCACCTCCTCCACGATTTTCTTGGCCTTGGCTATGCTCTCCGGGGGCCCGGTTAGTTTCAGCCGGTGCCTGCAGTTTGACATCACAGATACATGCATTGTTGTAAACATGTGAGTACGCTAAAAAAAAAAAAAAAAAAAAATTTTTAAGTTTGTTATTTTCTTTTCTTTTTCTTTTATTCTTTTATATCGAGGATAATGGGATAAGCACTCTTGTGCTTTTTTTTTTTTTTTTTTAATACATCCAGTCCCTGTGTGTATGCAGTTGTGTAAATATTGTCATCTGTTCCCACCAGCACACGATGGCCTACTTTTACGAAATGCAGAACAGGATTTAATGTGTGCGCAAGATGTTCTGCATGCGTTTGCACACGAGGGCCTTGGCTTACAGTCTCATCTGAAAGACTTTTGGGGGACAGTGGAGTCAGCACTGATGTTAACTCCAGGGGAAAAATCCCCTCCAAAGGGAATCCGACTCGGGTCGTCAAATTGCCAGCGCAATTATATATATAAACATGTGAGTACGCTCATGTAACGTACATATTTCCACACGCAGTTCAGTTTACATAGATACATACATTGTTGTGAATATGTGAGTACACTCATGTATGTATATATTTCCACATCCTGTTTGGTTTTCATAGATACATGCATTGTTGTAAATATGTGAATATGCTCATGTAGGTACATAATTCCATACACAACAAGAAAGTTGGTTTTTTTATATCGTTAAATTGCACACATTCAATGATCAAACATCACAAAAACTTCAAAACTATTACATTTGAATAACATTTCTTCTTCTTCTTCTTCTTCTTCAAGATGAAACCAATACAATATCAATGGCCATTATTATTGTGGAAATCAATGTCACTCAGAATATACCATTTCCCATTATATTTACAAAAAAAACCCACCATATCTTAAAATTTAAAATGTACTGTAACTTTGTGCTAACCATGAATGTGTAAAGGTCAAAGGTAAAGGTAAAGGCGTCCCATAACCTGTGTGGTCGTAGGGGAGCGAGGCGTCAGAGACCTCAGCTTCTCCAGGGGCCAGTATACTGAGGGCGGTGCCCATCTCCTCTCCCTCGCTGCTTTACCTTCCCTGACCCTAAAGAGGGCAAGTACCCATTTACAGCTGGGTGAACTGGGGGAACTGTACTGAAGCCAGCCAAGGAACGCAAATGGCCACCCATCCAATTAAATTTTTTTTTAAAAACCCAACAAATCCTGGATCAGCTTCTTGGATGCAGACATCAGAAATTGTTGATATTACTAAAGTTATTTCTCGGTCTGCTATTAATGTTCTGTTATAGGTTTTCTTTTGAATTTATTTGTTGGGTTTGTTTTTAGCTACTTTTAATGCTTGTTTAAGCCTAAAATCACCTAGAGTGAACAGACATTAAATGGAAAACAAACAAACAAACAAACATGAGAGCATGACGATCGACTTACGTGTAGTAGTTGATGGCAATTCCCAGCAGCCCCGTCTCTTCACAGAGGGTGTCCAGGTCTTCATCGTACCGATTGATGAGGGTCTTCAGCAGACCAGAGGGTCTTTCACTTCCTCGGAGAACAAGTTCGTCCACCGTGCCACTCAAAACCTGATCCAGGTAATTGTTGATCTTCACACGCACTGCACCAAACAGAGCAGTCTTTGGCATCAAATCCATGGGGGATTTTAGTCTCAACATTCTTGCATTATAAAACACTCTCCTTTTTTTTTTAGGTTAAAAATTCTTGGTTTTAGTTACAAAGCACTAGTTTTACTTTTTGTTGATTTACTCTCATCAGGGTACCTTTTTTATAAATATTTTTTTTAATCTATCTTGTATACATGATAAAACCTGTTCCACCTGTTGTAAGAGTAGGCCATTTATGTAAGTGAGAATGGATGACAGTATTAAAAAAAAACAACGCATGCACATTGGTGTGTTCAGACACCATCCCTGAAGTCAGAATGCAGCTACCTACCTAAATGGTGGGAGGAAAAGTGATTGCACACGCAAAAAACTTGTCATTAGCCTCAGAGCTCTGGCCGAGGAACAACAATATCTCTCTCTCTCTCTCTCTCTCTCTCTCTCTCTCTCTCTCTCTCTCTCTCTCTCTCTCTTATCTCTCTCTTCTCTTCTCTCTCTCATCTCTCTCTCTCTCTCTCTCTCTCTCTCTCTCTCTCTCTATATATATATATATATATGCGATCATTTGCCCATCACTAAGGTAGCCACATTTCAACTTTGGGGATACACATCATGTATACAGGCTGTAAAAAGGAAAGGAAAAACGGTGCCACTACACTGTGGCCGCATGCATGACCCTGTGAAGAGATGGCAAGTTCGACTTTCATAGTCAGAGAAACAATTAAAAAAAAATTACGTTCACAATAGTGGCTACACCCAGAAAGAGAAAAAATAGCATAAACAGAACAAAAAGGACACAAATGAAATACACAGACACAGACACACAGACAGACAGACAGACAGACAGACAGACAGACAGACAGACAGACAGACAGACAGACAGACAGACACACACACACACACACACACACACACACACACACATCATGACATAACAAAATAGTTACAAACTAAAAGAACAAATGTCAACTGACATACAGGAAATTTCCTAACAAAACCGCCCCGACATAATTATAGTTATGTAGCAGATGAAAACAATATTATTGAAAAGATAAGATCATACAGACAAAAATCCTGACCTGCAACCAGACATTTAACAGTTTATGTAAACATGCATATATATATATATATATATATATATATATATATATATATATATATATATATATATATATACATACATATATATATATATATATATATATATATATATATATATATATATATATATATATATATATATATAAATATACATTGTATTGTTCCTCGGCTAGAACTTCGAGGTTCTCCAACGGTGAAATTTTGCATAAGCAACCATTTTTGCCCACCATTATGTTAGCCACATTCCAACTTCAGGGACACTTTAATTACAGAACAGTACCAGATAATCAACACCCAGGCAGACAGACAGACAGACAGGCAGGAAAGAAGGCAGGTAGACAGGCAGGCAGACAGACAGATGGGCAGGAAGACAAGCAAACAGACAGTCAGACATCATACAGGCAGGCAGACAGGCAGGCAGGAAGACAAGGAAACAGACATCAGACAGACACACAGGCAGACATCAGACAGACAGAGGCAGACAGATGGGCAGGAAGACAAGCAAACAGACAGTCAGAGATCATAACAGGCAGACAGACAGACAAGCCGACAGTCAACACATCCTACTTTTTGTGCAGGCTGGAGCCGATCCGTGGATGGCTATGGTCTGAGTCCTCCTGTCCACGCAGACGTAGGCCGAAGTCTCTGCCTGGGCCTCCTTGAGCATCTTGCCCCCGGCTGGGGTCAGGAGGTGTTTGAGGGCAGGGGCGGCGTTACAGTCCAGCACGTCCCCCTTCACCACCTCGCTGAGGAAGGTCCTGGCCTGAACCAGGCCCTCCATGTCGTCTGCCTTCAGGTGCAGGAGCCAGTTCTGATGCCCTCGCCTTTCCAGGTCCACGTCCACCTCCTCCAGTTTCTCTGCCTTCAGTCTCTCCAGGTCCTCCCGGCAGGCTTCATACACCTGGCGTTGGATGTGGAGCGTGGCGGAGACGATGGGTTCTATGTCCACCGCGGCTCCGTTGATGCTGAGTCTTCCTTGTTGTCTTTTGCAGGCAGCGTAGCCCTCGATGGGATCTGTGAAATGAGCCTCTCCGCCGAACCGTATCGTCTGTTCTTTGGGAGGCCACACCCTGACCTCCACCAATGACATTTTCAAACGAGATGCGAACTTTGCTTTCAACGCCTCTTCCAGTCGTTTCAGTGTCTTCTTGTCTGTTTCGCCGACTTTTTGTCTCACAACGTGCACTCTCTCGATGATCCCTCTCGTGGTTTCCCTGTAACTCAGGGCATGAAGGAGGGTGCGCTTGATCAAGTCGTCAGAGACGTCTTCTGGTAGACCCATCAGAAAAAGACTCTCGTCAGGATTTTTCCTGCCCACTTTGAGGGTGACCAGGCTGTTTCCAATATGCAGGTCGCGAAGCTGTAGGTACTGAGACATGTACGCAGGGGAAATGTCCACAAAACCTATACCCGTGCATGGACGTCGATACCAGGACAACTTGGCTTTGAACTGGGCCTGGTGTTTGGCGACGCGACGATGTTCCAGCTCGGCCACATAGCTGTCATCATCCTTGGTGGCTTCTACTGCGTGTACAGCTTCTGCTGGTGTCCGGTACACCACAAACCCCCAGTTTCTGCCAGAAGGAAACTGGTGGATGTAGCAGATGTCACCAAACTGTTCGAACTTTTCCCTGACAAGTTCTGGAGTAAGGTCCTCAGAGGGCCTGGTGATAAAGACTTTCCTGGTTTCGTGAGGCATGAGGATGTCTGTCTGCTGACCCCCCTGGCCCAGGACGATCCTGAGGCCCGAGTTTTCAGATCCTATGGTCATCTCCTGGATCTCCTGCTTCACCTCCTGGATGGCCTTGTCAACAATGCTGGCCAACCTTTTCTTCAGCTCTTCCACAGCCTTCGTTTTGCCCGTGGAAAGCACTTTCACACTGCTTACTTCTCTCCTGGCTTCAACTATGACAACATTCTCTGTGTTCTCTGTGGAGCACTGCTCTTCGTATTGACGCAGGTGAGAGTACCGAGGTCCAATTATTGCAAAGAAAGCATGGGACCCTGCTGGCTGTGTGAACACAACATTCAGTTTCTTCTGGCTGACCTCATCCACATCAAACCCATACATGTGTGTGTCCACCTCTGCCAGCCAGGCATCATCGACAGGTGTGATGCCAGTGATGAAATCCCGTGATGTTTTCAAGAGCTGGTCGTACACCACCCACTTAGGATACTTGGCCAAGGAACGCATGGAGGAAGAAGGGTGAAACTGCACCTGTCTTGAGGCCTGGGCAGCGAAATAGCCAGCCCTCTCCTTTCCAAGGTAGTGACAGAGATTGGCCACGTTGCACTGGAAGATCATCTTTCGCAGGTTGTCTGCTGTTTCCTGCGCATCTGAGAACTTCTGCTGAACCTCTACTTTAGCTTCTTTTCTGAGGATCTGGATGATTTCATTGACAGAGTCTCTGACCCCTCGTATTGTCTTGGCATTGACACTATTGGCCATGCACCATTTATTTTTCTGCTTTTCATCCACAGACTGCCAGGTCTTGTACACTTCCAGAGATGTCAAGCCGTCCCCACCCTGATGGCTGAACTTCAGTTTCACCTTGTCCAGTTTGGTGCGGTCTTTGTCAGTAGAGCCGCGGTAGAACAGGCTGCTGCCAGAGCTCATCACAGATGCCAGCACGATGGCGTCATACAGCAATCCACGCTTGTGGCCGTACAATGTCATCAGCCCAAGTTTGGGGTCAAATGGCAACTTGACAATCCATTTTCCAGTGTCAGTGATAAGATTATCATCCAAAGCATCCAGCTGGTGCAATGTTTTCAGTGCAGCCTCAATAGAGTCCTGACTTGGCGACTGGACAAAGTCATACATATCGGGTGTAAACCCCAGCTCTGCCAGTTTCAGCAATGCCAAGGACAGGTGCGTCTTGAGGATTTCCGGCAAACTGATTCTGTCCATGGACTGGTAACTCTGCCTGGAATACAGCCTGTAGCACTTGCCAGGAGCAGTGCGTCCTGCTCGGCCTTTGCGCTGCTCTGCGGAGCTTTGACTGATGGTAGTGACCAGAAGAGAGTTCACCTTCTTCTTGGCATCATAGACCATGTCTTTGGCAACGCCGGTGTCCACAACGTACTTGATACCGTCAATAGTGATGGAGGTCTCCGCGCAGTTGGTGGCATACACAATTTTGCGCATGTTCCTTCCCAGAGGCTTGAACACCTTCTGCTGCTCTTCAGACTGCAGCTGACCATGGAGTGGCAAGCAGCTGAAGTCGGTTCTGTCTTTCAGCCTCTGCTGGGTTATTTCACAGCATTTCTGGATTTCTGCTGGTGAGGCAAGGAACACCAGAATGTCCCCAGGTGGCTCTTTATTGTGTATCTCTATGACCTTGTCCACAGCAGCATCGACGTAGTTTTCAAATTCATTCTCCTCCTTGGCAGCATCTTCCCACACAACATCCACAGGGAAAGCTCTGCCACTCACTTTGATGGCGGAACAGGCTTCAAAATAGCTGATGAAGACTTGGGGGTCAATGGTGGCTGAGCTGATGATGACTTTGAGGTCTGGTCTTCTCTTCAGGCATCTTTTGATCATGATCAGCAAAAGGTCAGTGTACAGGCTCCTCTCGTGGGCTTCGTCCACAATAATGCAGGAAAACTTTTTAAAGTCAGGATCTGTCAGACAATCGTTGAGCAGACAGTGGTCTGTCATGTAAACAATCTTGGTAGAAGGTGACATCTTGACTCGAACACCTGCCTTATAGCCTACTCTCTGGCCTATGTTTGTGACCAGCTCTTCCGCAACTCGAGCAGCTAAGTTGACGACAGCCACTTTCCGTGGCTGAGTGCACACGATCATACCCTGGTCTGCAAAGCCAGCTTCCATCAGATACTGCACAACCTGAGTGCTTTTGCCTGATCCTGTCTCCGCCAGAAGTATTGACACGCCATTCTGCTGGATCAGGTTCAGGACGTCTTGGCGTCTGGCATACATAGGCAGTGCCCTTTCCAGTCTACTGCACTCAACCCCCAGCTGCTTGCGTAGAAGTTTAGTATCTTCCTGGTAAGTGTCACTCTGAAGAACTGTCACCAATTTTGCCTTGAAGCCTTCTACTGCCTTGCTGAATTCGGCCTTCTCTTTCTCTAGTTCTTCCAGCTTGCTTTCTAGTGCAGCGATTTCTGAAAGGGTTTCTTTACGGCTATACAAGTCTCCCAGCTTGCTTTTGCTCAAATCAATCTTCCTCTCTACATCATCCATGGCTTTTTTGTGCTTTAAAAGAGCTTCTTCAGACAGGCTGCTGATTTCAAACAACACTTGCTTCTTCAGCAATTCTTTTGCCACAGTCTGGTCTTCTTGTCGCTTGGTAACCTGACACTGATCATCAGGTGGCTGCTGTTCCGTTTCTTGTTCCTCACAGACGAAGTCATTTAAACTACAGTCAATCCAAGGACGAGATCGCGTCCTTCTCTTCAGGATGAGGGTCCGCAGGTTCAGGGCTAGTCTCTTGCTGCCACATGTAAGGGAGCAGTACGTGTACTTGTCACAGTGTTTGATGCTGGTCTCTGTAGGCATTAGCTCAATATCCGGATTATTCACTTTGGCTGTTAACACTTTGCCTAAGACAGCAATGTCAGTGATGATAGCATGTACTCGAATATATAAAGTGGTCGGCTTGGGAGGAGTTTTTGAAGTACATTGAGGTTGATCTTGTTGCAAATCACCTGAACTCTTCCTACGCTTAGCTGTTGAGCCAGACTTGTCATTTCTTGGAGGAGTTTCTTTTCCTAAAGTGCCTCTGTCAACCGCTTCATTCACTTCAGTTTGATCATGAAGACTTTGCATTCTGTTTTGTTGTTCAGTGGTGTCTTTGTCCGCATCTTCATTCCCTTCACTTTCCTCCTCAACTTGGCTTTGTACACTACTTCTCCGTACATATGCCATCTTTTTCTTTTGTCTAATTTCATGATGTTGTTCATTTTGGTTCCCTCTTTGTGGGACACTTCTCAATTCATCTTGGTCAGAAGCTCTTTGTTTGGGGCCTTCCTTATCCTCAGCCCTCTCACTTTGGTGCTGTACGCTGTTTTTCTTTGTAAGTTGACTCTTTGTATTTTGGGTCATTACCTGGCATCGTTCCTTTTCGTGTTCTCTGCTTGAGGTGCTTTCTGCTGTTAGTCTTCTCTCAAAGCCATCTTTTGTTTCAGTCTGAGACGTTTCTAGGGAAAGGATGTCTTCTTGGTTAAGCTTTTCTTCGTCAGCAGTAAGCTGATCTCTGTCAGGCAGCCACTTTACGGGGAAGGCAGTTAGTGCACTCCAGGCTGGAGTGTTAACGGGTTCTTTCCTGGCTTCTCTGTTTGTGGGGACTCTGTGCACTTCTTCAGCTCTCTGTGGAGGATCCTTCTGTGGAGGATCCTTCTGTGGAGGATCCTTTTGTGGAAGAGCTCTTTGCAGATCATTTAGTAGAAAAGCTCTCTGTAGAGGATCCTTCTGTAGAGGATCCTTTAGAGGAGGAGCTGTTTGCGGAGGATCCTTTTGTGGATGATTGTTTAGTAGAGGATCTCTCTGTAGAGGATCCTTTTGTGGAAGATCCTTTAGAAGAAGAGCTCTCTGTAGAGGATCCTTTTGTGGAGGGGCTCTTTGCGAAGGACTGTTTAGCACAAGAGCTCTCTGAAGAGGATCCTGTGGATGATCCTTTTGTGGAGGATCCTTTTGTAGAGGAGCTCTTTGCGGAGGATCCTTAAGTAGAAAAGCTCTCTGTAGAGGATCCTCCTGTGGAGGATCCTTTTGTGGAGGATCCTTTTGTAGAGGAGCTCTTTGAAGAGGATTGTTTAGTACAAGAGCTGTTTGTAGAGGATCCTTCTGTCGAGGAGCTCTTTGCAGAAGATCATTTTGTGGGGATCCTTTAGTAGAAGAGCTCTCTGTACAGGATCCTTCTGTGAAATCCTCAGGGAGAAGCCCTCTGTAGAGGATCCTTTTGTGGAGAAGCCCTCTGTAGAGGATCCTTTTGTGGAGAAGCCCTCTGTAGAGGATCCTTTTGTGGAGAAGCCCTCTGTAAAGGTCCTTTTGTGGAGAAGCCCTCTGTAAAGGGTCCTTTTGTGGAGAAGCCCTCTGTAAAGGATCCTTCTGTGGAGGATCCTTCTGTGGAGGATCCTTTTGTAGAGGAGCTCTTTGCAGAGGATTGTTTAGTAGAAGAGCTCTCTGTAGAGGGTAATTCTGTGGAGGAGCTCTTTGTGAAGGATCTTTCTGTGAAGAATCCTTTAGAGGAGAAGCTCTCTGAGGAAGATCCTTTAGTGGAGAAGCTCTCTGTACAGGATCCTTTTGTGAAGAATCCTTTAGTGGAGAAGCTCTCTGAGGAAGATCCTTTAGTGGAGAAGCTCTCTGTACAGGATCCTTCTGTGAAGAATCCTTCAGTGGAGAAGCTCTCTGAGGAAGATCCTTTCGTGGAAGAGCTTTCTGCAAAGGATCCTTCACTGGAGGAGCTCTCTGTGGAGGATCCAAAGATGCACAAGTAGACCGCCTGTTGGGCTCTCCCAATTTTTCTGACGTGACGTATGCATTCTGCTGTTTATCAAGACTATGGGGCCTCTCGGATCCCTGGTCATTCAGAGAGTGTGCAACCGCCGATCGGCACGGTCTGACGTGTCTAAAAGGGTTCTTCTTTTCCTCGCTTTCCTTTTGCACTGGAGTTTCCAGGGACGGGTGGGAAACTGATCTGCTGGCCACTGCTGGATGGGCAGAGAGTGGCTGAGCATAGGCTTTTGTTTTAATGTTCTCGATTTCATTGCGGTCTTTGTCTGACTGAGGCCTGGACCTTCTGAAGATGGTAAACAGACCACGAAAGTGAGACATTGTGATGGGTTTTTTTTTATGTCATTTTGTTTCTAGATCACAGACACAATGCTGGGTGCTGGCAGGCTACTGATGGAGATAGGCAGGACATGGGGTGGCTGTCTGTGTGGAAGCTGCAACAGAATGAAGAGTCATAGCCTAACACACCCAGTCCAGAAAGGCTTCTCTGCAAGGAGAAGAGTTAGGGGTCCATGTTTATTCAAGGGGACAGCACCGTCTCAACTGGACAACTGTGAAACAGGTCAGGTTTGAATCTGTGCTCTTCAAATTACACATGTGACACACCAAACACACACACACACACACACACACACACACACACAACACACACACCACACCACGCACACCACACACAACATCACACACTAACACACAATTCAGAGCACAACTATAATATTATATCTAATTATATATATATATATTATATATTTTATATATATATATTATATATATATATATATATACAGAGATAAAGATATATATGTATATAATATAATAGTAGATAGATGATAAGAATAGAAATATAATAATATAGTTGATATGTTATAATATATAGTAAGATAGAGAAGAGATAAGTATATAAGATAATGAGACAGAGAGGAGGGAGAGAAGAAGAGAGACAGAGGAAGGAAGAGAGACAGAGAAGAGAGAGAGAGAGAGAGAGAGAGAGAAGAGAGAGATGAGAGTGAGAGAGGAGAGAGAAGAGAGAGAGAGAGGAGAGAGAGAGAGAGAGAGAGACAGAGAGAAGCAGAGAAGAGAAGAGGAGAGAGAGGAGCAGAGACAGAGACAGAGAGAGGAAGAGAGAGAGAGAGAGAGAGAGAAGGAGAGGAGAGGAGAGAAGAGAGAGAGAGAGAGGAGAGAGAGAGAGAGAGAGAGAGAGAGAGAGAAGAGAGAGAGAGAGACAGAGACAGAGACAGACACAAGAGAGAGAGAGAGAGAGAAGAGAGAGAGAGAGAGAGAGAAGAGAGGAGAGAGGAGAGAGAGAGAGAGAGAGAGAGAGAGAGAAGAGAAGAGAGAGAGAGAGGAGAGAGAGAGAGAGAGAGAGAGAGTAGGAGAGAGAGAGAGAGAGAGAGAGAGAGAGAGAGAGAGGAGAGAGAGAGAGAGGGGCTTGACTGATGTAATCCTGACCCAAATCTGACCTAACCCAAGTCTAACTTGACCTGATCTAACCTCACCTGACCTAACCTAATTCAACCTAACCAAACTTACCCTTACCAAGCCTAAATTACCTAACCTAAGCTGACTTAACCTAGCATAGCCTGCACTAACCTGACTCAAATTAACTTAACCTGGCCTTAACCAAACTTAACCTGACTAAGCCTAACTCAACCTGACCCTAAGCTGACTTAAACTAACTTAGCCTGATTTCCCCTAACCTGACCTAACCTAACAACGGTATGTGACCTAACTGAAGCACAGCATAGCATAGTAGGGGCAAAACAGAAGCATGGCATAGTATAGCACAGCAGGAGCAAAGCATAGCATAGCATAGCAGGAGCAAAGGAGAAGCCCAGCATAGTACAGCATAGCACAACAAGAGCAAGGCAGAAGCATAGCATAGCATAGCATAGCATAGCAGAACACAGCAGGGGCAAAACAAAAGCATTGCATAAGTTAAAGTTAAAGTCTGTCCCGAGCCTAAGGCTCATCAGACCGGTGCTTATACCGGTTTCTGTGGCGTTAAGCGACTGAGAGTCATAGACTCCCCCCTGGATAGGAGGACGCCAGTCTATCGCAGGGTTAACCCCCAACACAAGGTTGGTACCCCTTTTACACCTGGGTGGGGTGAGAAAATAGCCGTAAAGTGCCTTTTCCAAGGGCACAACGCCATAGCTGAAAGCTAGGATCGAACCCGCAACCTTTAGATTATGAGTCCAACGCCCTAACCACTAGACTACAGCGGCGGCTAAAGCATTGTATAGCAGGGGCAAAATAAAAGCATAGCATAGCAGAAGCGAAACAGAAGCATAGCATAGCAGGAACAAAGCAGAAGCATAACATAACATAGCATA
>CM060340.1:18946337-18948837 GCA_030674155.1 Stramonita haemastoma | reverse complement strand
TTGCATTATATTGTACTGTGCAGTATTGTATTGTATTGTATTGTTTTGTAATATATTATATTGTACTGTGCAGTAGTGTATTGTATTGTATTGGTTTGTATTGCATTATATTGTACTGTGCAGTAGTGTATTGTGTTGTATTGTTTTGTATTATCCTGTACTGTGCAGTAGTGTATTGTATAGTACACTAGTGTATTGTATTGTACAGTAGTGTATTATATTGTACAGTAGTGTATTAAATTGTACACAAGTGTACTGTACTGTAGTATACTGTACTGTAGTATATTGTATTGTACAGTAGTTTATTGTATTGTACTGTAGTATACTGTATTGTACAGTAGTGTATTGTATTGTACAGTAATGTATCGTGGGACTGTACAGTGGTGTATTGCACTGTACAGAAATGTATTTTATTGTGCTGCACAGTATTGTACTGTATTGTATTATATTGTTTTGTATTGAACACCATTTTAAATCATGGCACATTTCTCTGTCTGAAATTAAGGCTGCTCTCACTGAGGAGAGCACATTGTCAAAAGAGCAGCACCACCTTTTTTTTTTTCTTTTTCCTGTCTGCCTACATGTACACGTTTCCCTATGATGGTGTCTTATCTTTAAAAACAGAATTTTGTGAGGGGCAACTCTCTTGCTGCTGTGGGTTCTTTCATGTGTGCTGAATCCATGTTGCACACGGACCTCGGTTTATCATCTCACTAGAAAGACTAGTATCCAGACTACCAAAAATCTAATGGGTGAGGGAAAAAATTGGGCTTAGCACAATCTTGCGTGATTATGTCAAAGT
This sequence comes from Stramonita haemastoma, assembly GCA_030674155.1. Lineage (NCBI taxonomy): Eukaryota > Metazoa > Mollusca > Gastropoda > Neogastropoda > Muricidae > Stramonita > Stramonita haemastoma. Next base: position 18,948,035 of record CM060340.1, on the reverse strand, counting down.
GTACATTATTGACTGTGCACACCAAAAACCCCTCTGTTTTCATCAGATCTGGATCAGGATCTGGTCTTTATGTTGAACTAACCCAACCTTGGCTGACAGACAAGATAGCCTAGTGGTCAGAACATTGCACTCCACAAGATTCAGCACTATACAAATCCCATATATTATTATTATTATTATTATTGCGCTCACAATTTGACAATCCGGGTTCCATTCCCGTTCAAGGGGATTTTTCCCCTGGAGTTAACATCAGTGCTGATTCCACTCCCCCCCCAAAAAAAGTCTTTTGGATGAGACTATAAACCGAGGCCCTGCGTGCGAATGCATGCAGAACATCTTGCACACATGTTAAATCCTGTTCCGCTTTTTGTAAGAGTGGGCCATTGTGTGCCGGTGGGAACAGATTACAAGATTTACAAAACTGCATACACACGGGGAGTGGATGTAAAAAAGCACATGAGTGCTTATTCCATTATCCTTGATATAAAAGAATAAATTAAAAAAAAAAAAAGACAAAATAAAATAAAAATAGCTGAGTGGCTAGGACCAGCCAACTTCAATCTCATAGGTCTGCGATAAAATCGTGAGTTTGAATCTCAGCAGCATCTGGTAAATTCAGAGTGGGATTTGTACAATATCCCAGGTCAACTTCATGTGCTGACGTTCCGGTGCCTTCATTCTTATTAAATTTACACACGCAAAACATCAAACATGCACATGTATTAAAGATCCCTTCATTCATGTCAGCATTCTGTAGGTTACAGAAACCCAACGCTACTCAGCACACATCCCCGAAGTCAAAATGCAGCTACCTTACTTAATGGTGAGCAAAAAAACAGCTGCATAGGCAAAATCTCTCAAATTTGTGAATTTGGGAGCTCTAGCCAAGGAACATCAACAACAACCTTAACAACATCAACAACAACCTTAACAACATCAACATTAACAACATCAACAACACCCTTAACAACATCAACAACAACCTTAACAACATCAACATTAACAACATCAACAACAACCTTAACAACATCAACAACAACTTAACAACATCAACATTAAGTTAACAACATCAACGACAACATTAACAACATCAACAACAACCTTAACAACATCAACAACTACCTTAACAACATCAACAACATCAACAGCAACCTTAACAACATCAACAACAACAGCAAAGCTTGGCTGAGAACAGAAAGGTGCAGGAGAATGAAGCAACTTGAATAGATCTCTCTACTTGTTTCTTAGCATTGCGGAAGTAGATAAGGCACAAGTTCAGGCATTTTTGACTCTCTCATAATAAATAATTACCAGTGTATCCAGTCAGGATGACGCGTTTTGTTGAATGTATCCCATTTCCTTCTTTTAAAATATTTGTTGAACTGCTGTTGGTGGTGATGCTGGTATGTAGGGGTAGGGAGGGGGTTTCTTAGCTTTATTCCCTGTTCAGGGCAAGGGCCGAATGAAAAAAAAAAGTATGTAATGCTTACCCTGTAACCCTTGAAAAATAAAGATTATTCAATTTATGCTACCAACCACGACACTCAGCAAAGAAAATATCGTTGGAAACAGCACGATTCACAGTCATATGTTGCATACTGGATGCGACACGTCTACGATAACAATAAACAAAGCTTAGGTCTAACGCCTCCAACTTACCTGAGAAAGGACGCAGGAGAGGAACGAGGCTGAGGAAAC
>CM060340.1:18931337-18941337 GCA_030674155.1 Stramonita haemastoma | reverse complement strand
CAAACCACCTTGGCTCACAAAAGAACTAGAAGAAGCATGCTATCTTAGAGATTTCTTAAAAAAACATAATTATCATGAAGAGTCAAAAAGATTACGAAACGCCATAAACTCACAGAAACGTCGAGAAAAAAAGAAATATTTCCAAGATTTACTATCTTCCAAACAAAACTCAAAAATTATTTGGAGGGCCATTAATCAAATAACAAACAAACAATCATCTTCCAAATCAAATGTAATCAAAGATGTTACTGCTGAACAACTCAACAATCATTTCATAAACGTTTCTACTAATGTTGTTAGCAAAGACGATTCAAAATCCAATAACCTAAACACATTAAAACAATACTGCCAAGAAAAGCATATTCCTTCAAAACTCCACATACCATTTATCTCTACTTTTGAGGTCCATAATTACATGACTCACCTCAAACAGTCTAGAACACGAGGTCTTGATGGAATAGACAGTAGAATTCTGAAACTTTCAGCCCCAGTTATCACAGACACTCTCACATATATATATAACCAATGTCTTGAAAAGAACTATTTTCCCAATGCCTTCAAAACTGCTAAAGTTATACCCATCTACAAATCTGGTGACACTTCAGATCCCTCAAATTATAGACCAATCTCTATTATATCCCTTCTTTCAAAACCCCTGGAAAAACATATAAATAAACACTTAGTCAGTCATATAGACACTAACAACCTACTCCACCCTAATCAGTCTGGATTCAGACAAAATCACTCGTGTCATACTGCACTGACTAGTCTCATAGACAATTGGCTAACAAACATTAATGAAAATAAATTTTGTGGAGTATTATTTGTAGACTTCAAAAAAGCATTTGATACAATTGACCACACACTTCTCATCAGAAAGCTAGACCTGTATAATATATCGCCAAATAGTCTAGAACTACTCACTTCTTATCTCAAGAACAGACAACAGTGTGTTTCAACAACTACATCCACATCCAATCTTAAACCCATTCATTATGGAGTACCACAGGGATCTATACTAGGACCAATTCTCTTTTCATTATACATAAATGACCTTCCTCTACACATTACATCCAAATGTGAACTATTTGCTGATGACACTACCATACATACAAGCCATAATGACATTGACTCTCTTGCAACCATATTACAACAAAGCTGTAATGATCTTGTCAAATGGACAGAACTGAACCACAAGTCTATTCATCCCCAAAAAAACAAAATGCATGCTTATCACCACCAGACAAAAGCGACAAAATTTACCTCATAAACAGTTTCCAATCCATATAAAAAAAGAAGCAATCGAACAAACCTCTCATCACAAAGTTCTAGGAGTAACAATTGATGAAAATCTCAGCTGGTTCTACCACATATCTCACCTATGCAAATACTTGTCCCAAAGAGTATACCAGTTGACTAAAATTAAACACTTCCTTGACTACCACTCAAGGAAATTATTCTTTCAAGCTTATATACAATCCTCAATAGACTATGCCTCAACCCTATGGGATTCTGCCAGTGCAAACACTATGAAACCCCTATTAAGTCTGTATAAACGTGCTCTCAAACTTATCCTCCTGAAGAAAACAACCTTACTCGAAGTGGATTATACTCAGTTAAGTATTCTCCCCCTACAACAAAGACTAAAATATAACAAATGCATCCTGATGTTTAAGATAATGGCAGGAACTGTCCCCACATCCTTAAGAGATAAGTTCCCAATGAATCATGCCAGAAATACTGAAAAGCCAAGTATCCCAATCCCAAGAATAGACTTATACAAATCTAGTTTACTATACTCAGGCCCTGTACTGTGGAACTCCCTTCCCGATTCAATTAAACAGCACCAATCATTGACGACCTTCAAAAATCACCTTCTAATCCACTTGATGCATCAAAACTAATGAACCAGTCCTCACCCTGCTGGATATATATAATTCTTCCCCTTTCTCTCTCTTCCTGTGTGTGTGTGTGTGTGTGTGTGTGTGTGTGTGTGTGTGTGTGTGTGTGTGTGTGTGTGTGTGTGTGTAATTTTTTTTATATTTTTTTTTTTTTTATAAGTATCTTATCATTGTGTAGTTGTAACTGATTTTAAAGAGCATATTTTTTTTTTTTTTTCGTATCACATTTATCATATTTTTTTTTTTTTATGTGCATAACTAGAAAGATAGATAGTATTCAGTGATGATATTATTGGTCAGTTGATAATTGTACGCAACACTACCTGGCTTAAAATGTACTGTGTATCTCTCTCTCTCTCTCTCTCTCTCTCTCCTCTCTTCTCTCTCTCTCTCTCTCTCTCTCTCTCTCTCTCTCTCTCTCTCTCTCTCTCTCTCTTTTCTTACCTGTTGTCTAAACATGTTACCATCTATATTGAAAATACTTTATTCACACTTTGTACTATTTAATAATCATGTGCTGAATGTAGTTGATTTTTTGTTGTTGTTGTTTTGAGTGGGTTTTTTTGTTTGTTTGTTTGTTTGGTTTTTTTGTGTTTGTTTTGTTTTCTTTTGTTTTATTTTGTTTCTTTGTTTGTTTTGTTTTGTTGCTTTGCCTTGTTTTTGTTTGGTTTCCTTATTCAAATCAAAATCATCATTGATTCTCACTTCATATTTCGTTTCTGAATGAGTGCCTTTTTATAACATTACCTTTAATATTGTATCTCTGTCTTATTTCTTACCTGATGTTGTTCTTTCTTCCCTTTTATCAAAATTTTATGTTTTATGGGATTATTGTGATGATATATGGCGGTGGATTGATGTTTTCAGTCATTTAATGTCACCATGTTCTCATATTTGATCTTTAATTATTGTGCCTTTTTTTCTGTTTTGTTTTGTTTTGTTTGTTTGTTTGTTGTTGTTGTTCTTGTTTTATTTTAATTTTTTTATATTCAAATCAGAGTTATCATTGATTCTTATTTCTATTTTCGTTTCTGAATGAGTGCCTTTTTATAATATTACCTTAATATTGTATCTCTGTCTTAATTCTTACCTGTTGTTTGATACTTGGTATGGTTTCTTGCGCTTGGTATTTGTATCACTATAATTGTTGTTTAGTTGAGGCTATCCTTTTATCTTGATGTTATCCCTGAAAAGGGCGGGGACTGGATGTAAAAAAGCACACGAGTGCTTATCTATTATCCTCGAATAAAAGAATTTTGCCTTGCCTTGCCTTGCCTTGCCTTGCCTTGCCTTGCCTTGTCTCTCTCTCCAAAAAAATACAATGCCTTTTTTGTGAATAAATCTTTCCAGTTCAAGTTTGGGTTCTCTCTGTCTCTGTCTTTCTGTCTCTCTCTGTCTCTCTTTGTCTGTCTGTCTCTCTCTCTGTTACAATTCCTATCAGCCAGGCAGTTATCTCTCAGTTTCAGTTTGCTCGTAAACTTGATGTCAGGCCAATTCTGTGACAATTAGGGACAGATTCCATTCATCTGTTTTTTTAATCAGATTTTTGGCCTGTTCTTTTTGCAAGGGCTTCTTTCCCTGGTAGGGGGCTTGTGTGTGTGTGTGTGTGTGTGTGTGTGTGTGTGTGTGTGTAGGGGGGGCGCACGCGCGTGTGTGATGTGCCCCCAAAACAACCGAAGCATTACACTGCTTTGAGATCTTTGTTTTCGTTGTTGTTGTTGTTGTTGCCGTATGTATAAAGGCTGTTCACATTTAGTGATATCAAGGGAACGCAGGGATGCAGGGATGAGTACAGCGGTTGAGTTTGGAAAAATATCGCGTTTGACACTTGGTTACCAGTTGGAGTGGTGACCGTTTGCGCGCCTTGTCTTCAGTACAGTTCCCCCAGCTGTAAATGGGTACTTGCCCTCTTTAGGGTCTGGGAAGGTAAAGCAGCGAGGGAGAGGAGATGGGTGCCGCCTTCGAAATGTTGGGCCCTAGAAAAGCTGAGGTCTTTGACGTCTCCCTCTCTCCCCAAACGAGGACATAGGTTATGGGACACCTACTTATATCGATCAATTGTAACAATTAAAGTACAACTGAACCCTCAGATAATAATACACTATGATGCATACAGTGGGCATCATAGCATGTGTTCGAACTGATACGATTAAATAGTGTCAATACATGTTAAATGCGATTTTTTCCCTCTCCTAATCCACCATTGTTCTCATGCCTAGATTCCCTTTCAAAGTTCTCCAAAACAGTTTATTACATAGGTTGTAACCTATTGGAGAATTTTCACGCAGAATTGTAGATACTAACCGCCATAGTTGATCTTCTGCATGCATAACACGTATACGCGAAAGAAGGTTGTAACATATTCGAGAAAGTTTACGCAAAATTGTAGATACTAACGGGCATAGCTGATCCTTTGCATATATATATATATAATATATATATATATATATATATATATATATATATATATATATATATATATATATATATATACATATACATATACATATATATACATGAAAGGAACTAAGTCAGAATAGTTGGTGGTCAGAGCTTTGTGTGAACATCGGCTCGCGATCTGATGACGTGGGTTCGAACCCATGTTCGAGGTAACACCAGGACGCCTTTCATGGGAATTTATCCCCTGGAGATAACATCAGTGCCGACTCCACTCCCCAGAAAGTCCTTCGGATGAGACTATAAACCGAGCTTCCCCGTGTGCAAACGCACGCAAAACGTCTTGGAAGAGTAGGCTATTGTGTGGCAGTGGGAATGGATGAAAAAAATTGACAAAACTGCATGCACTCAGGAATTGTATGTAAAAAAAAAAAAGGCACACGAGTGCTTACTTCATTATAATCTAAATAAAAAGAATAAAAGAGGGAAAAAGCACTGGTATGTCTGTGTTCTTTCCGTATATATATTTTTTTTTATCAGAGGAGTTACTTCCCATTACGTATATGTTGCCTTCTTCAGCCTTACGCTGTTGGGCTTGCATGTTGTAATGGAGACAAATAAATTATGATGGAAACATTCGTAGCTCTCATCGTGGCAAATCAAAGTTTGTTTCTGTTTAGGAGAATATAGTAATGCATTATTAGCTTTACATTTCACACTACTCTATGCTCTTTGGACCCCTGGAGGGCCTTCGGCATACCATGGCATTTATCAGGGCCTCGGAGTTGCTGTCTGAACATTCAAAGAAGAAGACAACGAAAACAACGAAGAACAAGAAGAAGAAGAAGGAGGAGGAGAAGGAAGAGCAGGAGGAGAAGTAGGAGGAGAAGACCACTCTATTCCACTTCATTCCACTACACACAGGCACAAGAGTGTGCTAAGAGAATTAAATTGATTTTTTTAAAAATTGACTTAAAGGAATAAGCACACATCATGTTTTTTTCTCTCATTACATCTAGCCCTAAGTCAATGAAAATCCATAATTAAAAAAGAAGGCCAGAAAGACAAAGAAATATACAAAGATATGAGAGAAAACTTTTTATTCTGTTATAATGTTATAAAGTGATCATGTTAAAACAGTAAATAAAAAAAGTAATGAGTTGAAAAAAGATGACGAAAAGAAGCAGAAAAAGAAAGGGAAAAAATGATATAAGCACACGAGCAAAAAAAAAAAGGATGAAGAAGAAGAAGAGGCATAGCTATCTGATATTTTGGAATAACAGTGAGGCATCAAGTATCAAATATGCATATTAAAGAGAGACAATATTACAAAGAAATCATTGTCAGATGTACACAGAGAACACTGAATGACACTGACTACAGTTTTATTGTCCATTCAACACAGGGAAGAGAGAGAGAGAGAGAGAGCAAGAGAGAGACGAAGAGAGCAGAGACAAGAGAGAGAGATCTACGAATTTAAACAAAACACAAAACACTAAAACCAATGAAAATCAATAAGGGCACAAAGCTTAACTTTGTCACAAGAACACTGAAAACCAAGTAACTTTTTCTTTTAAAAAATCAGTTACAAGTGCCCCCCCCCCCCCCCCTCCCTCCCCTCTTGCAAAAAAAGGTTGCTCTGCCTTTTCCTTAGGTTTTACAAAACCTTACTGTGTTAATACACATCAGGATTGGTTGGTGGCTGGTACAAGCTAGACTGCTTAGCTTACAGCAACATCTGGATCGAAACTAACGTCAGAGAACCAGACAACAGCAACATAACCCCTTCATTCATCAGTGTCTTCAGCTCACTCGGTAACTTGCCATCAGCCGCAATTTCGTCCAGAAAAGTTGAAGACGAAAATCATAAAATCACTTGAACAGGACACGGCGCGAGAGAAAAACTAGTTCCTCAAGGGGCCATAACCCAGCATTACAGAGTTGTCGTCGGGAGAGTTAACTCCTCTTCAGGAGAGCTGCTGCTGCGTTTTGTGAAGACGTGCTTGGAATTCCTCCTCTAAAAGCAGACGATAAAAGTGAGATGGATGAAGGCCGGGAACGGGGGGAGCAGAGGGAATAGGCCTAGCCAGAAACGGGCGGTACGGACTAGAGAGCGGGAGCAGGTTAAGATCCACAAACCCTCATCGATTAGTTTCGTCTCGTCGGGGAGAGATCACGATGTCGCCTCTGTCCGTCGCTCAATCACGGCATAAATGAGGAATCACGACAACCTCGTGCTAAGCAGGGGCCTCCCTTGGGGAAGGGGGCGGGTGGGGTGGACTTGGGAGGTGGGGTGAGAGGCCTGCTCGTAATTTTCACCCTCCCAGTCTTGCGATAGCGTCTTTCTCCGTCAGTTGAGGGAGCCCGAAAAAGGAAGCGTGTGTGGGGAGATCTAGGGGTGGGTTTCTCAGGGGACTAGAGTTTTGCTGAGGTTGGGGGATGCCGTAAAGAAGGCGTTGGGTGATCCTGTCTTGCCTCCCAGCGAATTAACGAGGTCGTTCATGATGGGGAATAAGAACGACGGGAAGTCGAGGGCTTATCTTAATCACTTCCTGTTCCAGGGAGCTATTACCTCCCTTCCTTTTGAAGCTCGGATGGGTGGCGTGGGTATGTGGGGAGATTGGTGGAGGGAGAACAAGTTCGTTTTATTGTCTTATAGCTTGAAAGAGCTCGAGTTCTGGTTTTTAAAGACAAGAGTTTCAATGGTCTTGTTTTGGGTTTTGTTTTTTGTCCGCACCTTTCCTTGAGTAGATTTAAACGCGACTGTACTTTTTTTTGGTTTTTTTTTTGTCTTAAAAATGATTACATTTTTGTAGTTTGGGAGAATTGGCATTAATCCTAATTCTTTAACAGAGATAAATGAGAGAGTGATAAAAAAAGTTATTCTTTATTATCGAGAATAATGGAATAAGCACTCATGTCATGGAGAGAGAGAGAGAGAGAGAGAGAGAGAGAGAGAGAGAGAGAGAGAGAGAGAGAGAGAGAGAGAGAGAGAAGAGCTCTTGACTCTTGTGCAATCAGCATGAATGTAGGTGGACAAACTTAGATCACCACTTTGATATTAAAAAAAAAGGCAAACGATATAACTGAAACACACACTACCTGCAAAATAATGTGAAGGCTTGAATGACGTTGCACCTCCATCTTGTGCGCACATATAACTTGTACCATCTTTTATTTATTTATTTATTATTTTATTTTTATTAAAATTTATTTATTCTTTCATATCGGGATAATGGAATAAACACTTTTTTTACATCCAGTCCCGTGTGTATGCAGTTTTGGTAAATCTTGCATCTGTTCCCACCGGCACAGGATGGCCTACTCTTCCGAAAAGCGGAACAGGATTTAACGTGTGCACAAGATGTTCTGCGTGCGTTTCGCACACGGGGCCTCGGTTTATAGTCTCATCCGAAGGACTTTTGGGGGAGTGGAGTCAGCACTGATGTTAACTCAGGAAACCCCCTCGAACGGGAATCGAACCCGGGTCGTCAGACTGCGAGCGCAATGTTCTGACCACTAGCAATCCCGTCTGACTTGTCAAGCAGGCTTTGGTCCTGGCCAGAGTGTTTATCAGTCAACGATGTAACCAAGGCACCAGAGCCGATGATAGAAGGTTGTTATGTTTTATGTTATGTTGAAAATGTCTTTATCCATGCTAAGCTCCTAGCACAGCAACCTTCACCCTCCACTACTGGAGAAAAATTCCTCTGGAACCGTACCGGAGCATAGCTGCTTATGTGGCAAGGTAGTTTGAAAAAAAAAAAGCAATATATGCAAACTGCTCACCAGAGAGTACTTACAGTCTCACAGAGACTGCCAGTACGGTGTAATAAGGGAGACAAGTTATACATACCCTCTGGGTGACCCCAGAATAATGTTGAGATATGGAACGCCCAACAACAACAAATCAGAACACGTTGACAGGTTTAGAAGAAAGTGGTGTATGCATTCTATATGCTTTTACAAAGGTACACATTAATTAGTGAGATGGAAAACCATTGTACTAGGCGTGATCATACATATTTTTAAGATACAATTTACAATTTCGGGGAGTTGGGAGTCCCAGGGCGGCTCGGGGCTGCATATGGCAACGTTCTGGTGGCTCCTGCAACGGCACTGGAACCATTCGTATCGGTCATTTCCTTTCCAATGGATCATTCCAGTGGCGAGGAGAGGGGGGGGGGGGGTCTGCTGCATGGGTAACAGTTGCCCTCCATACTTATTACCCAGGCTTTGTGCTCTAAAGACTAGAGCGCAACTCCATAGTCTTCCGATACTGATGGGTGCCTACTACTACTACTACTACTACTACTACTACTACTACTACTACTACTACTACTACTACTACTACTACTACTACTATAATTTCTATATCTGACCAGTGCCCTTCTGGCACAGGCCCTCAACTCCTTTACCCTGCAGTTCTGCCCTTCCTTCAGCACTCTAGAGACACCAGACGTAGCCCGGCTTGGTAGAGTTCGCGGCAAATCATTCTTCGTGATATTCCGGGACACCGCATCGTCAGAACAGTGCCATTAACCCCCCCCCCCCCCCCCCCCCCCCCCCCAAGCAAAACAATCTGCTTATGTATTTGTTTCATCATAAGACTGACTCTTTCTACAAACAAAGCCAAAACAAAAAAACCAAGCAAAACAATCTGCTTATGTATTTGTTTCATCATAAGACTGTTCTTTCTACAAATTTGTTCAGGGACTTTTTTTTTCTTGTAGCCGTGTGCTCACTGGATCTCTGTTTATCGTCTCACCCAAAAGGCCAGCACTCAGACCATCGCTCATGGTCGAAAGGGTAGGTTCGAATCGGGTGGGGTGGGAGGGGGTGTCGAATTCTCTAATCTTATTTTCTACACAGCTCTGGTAACAATCCACACAGAGTCAGGCAATAATTTTGTATACAAACACAGATTTTTTTTTTAAAGATTTGATTTATTCAACATCACACACAGAAATACACGTTTCAATATCATGTACATTATTTTTTTTAAAAATAACATTTAAGTAGTGTCAGAAATGATTTTATATTGCTTACCACATGTAGCATCAATGAACGGCACAAAAAAGAATACCAGAACAAAGAGAGAGAGAGACAGACAGACAGACAACACACAGACAGACAACAGCACACACACAACAGACAGACAGACAGAACGGACCGACAGACAGACAGACAAGAGTTTCATACATGTGTATACAAATATTTTAGGTTTTGTGCATCTGTTATAATGATCAGACAGACAAACATGACTAAAAAAAACAAAACAAACTTGTGGACAATGGTGGACGGAATATAAGAAAATAGTTTTTTTGTCTGTATATCTATTTACGTGTTTGTTTATTTAAAGTGTGACTCAAAATACAAAATTAAACAATACGTTACCCCCCCCCCCCCCCAAAAAAAAAAAAAAAAAAAAAAAAAAAAAACCCCAACAAAACAAAACAAACAAACAAAAAAAAACAACCCCAGACAGAAGATCACAATTTGAAAATCCTACACCTTTTTCGCTGCGGTACTATTTCTTTTTCTTCCCTTTCTTGCTCTGACAAAACTTCTTTAAATGGAAATCAAAATGCTCTCAGCAGGGAGAATGCGTCGTCGCCACAGCCCATTGCCACCTACTTTGTCTCAACAGGCATTTACGGCTGATGAAAGTGGAAGCCCCTAACATTTCATACACTTGGAGA
>CM060340.1:18911337-18916337 GCA_030674155.1 Stramonita haemastoma | reverse complement strand
ACACACACACACACACACACACACACACACACACACACACACACACACACACACACACACACACACACACACACACACACACACACAAAGAGAAGAAAAGAAAACAAACAAACCCATGAGCAATGAAAGATGGACCCAACGAAATGAAGACACAGATAAAGACCACAAAAATTGAAAGTGGAAAACAGCTTGAAAATAGCAAAGGTGGATGGAGGAAGGGAGAAAAAAAAAACCCAAAAGCTTTATGGGCAATGGGATCAAGAGCTGCCTTTCCCCAGGGGACCTATTTTAACCCCCTCTCTCCTGCCCCTGTCATCCTCTCTGGCACCCCTCCTGCCCCCCCACCCCTCTTCCGAAAGAGACTGGCCTGAATACAAGAGTTGTTACCCCTCGTTAATGAGGCTGGGGATTCGGGCCATTAAAGTGGGCTTGTGCCCATTTGTTAAAGACAAAAGGTCTCCTCCTTCTGGTTATTCCTCCTCCTCCTCCTCCTTTTTCTTCTTCTTCTTCTTCTTCTTCTTCTTCTTTCTTCTTCTTCTTCTTCTTCTTCTCTTCTTTTTTCTTCTTGGGGGGGGGGGGGGGGGGGGGGGGGGGAACGGATAGCCTAGTGGTCAGAACATTGCACTCGCAATTTGACGACCCGGGTTCGATTCCCGTTCGAGGGTTTTTTTTCTCCTGGAGTTAACATCAGTGCTGACTCCACTCTCCCCAAAAGTCCTTCCGATGAGACTTTAAACCGAGGCCCCGTGTGCGAATGCACACAGAACACCTTGCGCACATGTTAAATCCTGTTCCGCTTTTCTTAAGAGTAGGCCATCGTGTGCCGGTGGGAACAGACGACATTTACAAAACTGCATACACACGGGGACTGGATGAAAAAAGCACAAGAGTGCTTATTCTATTATCCTCAATATAAAAAAAAAGATTAACTCTTTCTTCTTCTTCTTCTTCTTCTTCTTCTTCTTCTTCTTCTTCTTCTTCTCCTTCTCCTCCTCCTCTTCCTGCTCCTCCTCCTCCTCCTGCTCCTCACTATTCTTTCTTCTTTTTTTCTCATGCCTAAATCTTATCTCTTACAATCAGGTTTAAGCTTTGAGGCTGTCTGGTTCTCTTGTGACCAAAGTGAGGATGGTATGTAATACAGTCGACACACTTGATGACCAAAAGGAAAAAGGGATCATCCAAGAAGGCAGAAAAAGGACCACTGAAACAAATACACAGGACTTTTGGTGCAAAATGTAGCAATCACATGTGCAACACAAGGAGAGCTCATTACCAACTGATTACAGCAGAAAACTTGATGAGGGAAGGGATGGAGGGGGTGTGAGGTGGTGGGGTGGGGTGGGGTGAAGGGTGCGGAACACACCAGTTTTATCGTTTTCTGGTGAGCTCTGTGAGATCAATCCCAGCCACTAATGAAGAAAGCTTTTCTTAAGACCCTGTCCAGCCACACGCATTTTGTTGGTGCAGAAAACTCTCTCTCTCTCTCTCTCTCTCTCTCTCTCTCTCTCTCTCTCTCTCTCTCTCTCTCTCTCTCTCTCTCCCCTCTCTCTCTCTCTCTCTGGTGTGTGGTGTGTGTGTGTGTGTGTGTGTGTGTGTGTGTGTGTGCGTGCGTGCGTGCGTGCGTGCGTGCGTGCGGTGCTGCGTGTGTGTGTGTGTGTGTGTGTTTCTCTGACTTAAGTCTCGGTACTCTCTATATTTTGAACAGTTTATAGCTGTGTTTGTAGATCTCTGTTTATCTGTATGTCTCTCAGTGTCTATTTGTCAATTTCTGTTCCTGTGTGTGTGTGGGGGTGGGGGGTGGGGGGTGGGGGGGGGTGGGGTGGAGGGGGTGTATGACAGCTAGATAGATAGATAGAGAGAGAAAGTGTGTGTGTATGAGAGAATGTGCAGAATGTCCATTTTGCAGTATGCATGATTTTCCTATACTACCTTTTAAGTACTTTTCTTCCTTTGAAGTGTTCATCTTTTAAACTTTTTGCTTGTAGTCTAGGGATGCTGAATCATTGAGTATGTCTAGGGTCCACAGCATAGCCTGGTCTTACTTCCCCACATGGCCTGAAAAAATGGCTGGGATGACATGCCATGTAGTCTGTGTTCTGCGAGTCATTGACGACATTTGATATTTTTGAGCCATGGCTACCTGTTTTATTTGGCGAGGCTGAAGTGGGTGGCTTGATCTTTTCGGTTCTTGGGAGGGTTTCATGTTTTATGTTTTAAATATATGGTTGGTATGCTGTGTTGTTAACTGCTTTTTTTTTTTGGTTCGCACTCCTCGTCTAGAACTCCGAGAGACACACACAGAGAGACAGAGACAGGGAGATCAAGACAGAGACAGACAGATAGACCTACATATATACGCAGACAGACCAGACCGAGAGAAACGTAAAACAGAGAAAAACCCGAGCCAGTTAGATAAACAAAGATATAAAAAGTAAACGCTTCAAAAGAAATAAAGAAAAAAGAGAGAGAATCAAAGACAGAACCTAAAACAAAAATAGACACCAAGAAATAAAAAAAGTAAACACTTCAAAAAAAAGAAAAAAAAAAGAGAGAGAATCAAAGACTGACCAAAAAACAAAAACAGACACCAAGAAATAAAACAGTAAACGCTCCCAAAAGAAAAAGAGATAATCAAAGACAGACCCCAAAACAAAATAAATACACCAGATAAAGACGAAAAAATTGAAAGAGGAAGCCAGCTTGGAAATAGGAAATGTGAGCGAAAACTCCAAAGCTTTATGGGAAAGGGGAATCAGATGCCAGCTATCCTTCTCCCCCCCCTCCTCTCAGTCCTTTCCTACCCTCCCCCCACTCCCCACCTCCACCCCCCCATACTACTAGTCTCCTGTCCCTGTGTCCCCCTCCTCCCCTCTTCCTGTCCCTCTTCGTTCAGCCATTGACTTCTCGTTCCCTGCCCCCCCCCCCCCCCCCCCACACCCCCCCTTCCAAAGAGAGACAGGCCTGAATATCAGAGAGTTGTTACCTCCCGTTAATGAGGAAGGAGATTTGGGCCATTCAATTGGATTTGTCCCCCCCCCCACTCCACTGAAATAACAACAACAACAACAAAACAATGAAAAACCAACCCCCCCCCCCCCTCCCTCCAAAAATTAAAAAAAAGAACCTCGCCTTCTTTTTCTTTTCTTTTTAGTTTTCGTTTTTTTGTCTTTTTTCTTCTCGGTTTTCGTCTTCCTTTTTCTTCTTGGACTTTTTCTTCGACTTTTTCGGCTTTGTTCTTTCCTTTTCCTTGTTGTTGCTGTTGTTGTTATTGTTCATCATCATCATCATCATCATCATCATCATCATCATCATCATCATCATTTTCTTCTTCTTTTTCTTCTTTTCTTCTTTTTTTCTTCTTCTTCTTCTTCTTCTTCTTCTTCTTCTTCTTCTTCTTCCTACTACTACTACTACTATACTACTACTACTACTACTACTACTACTACTACTACTATACTACTACTACTACTACTACTACTACTACTACTACCCTTACTAAAAAATCTCACCTTGGTGATCTGGGAGTTTTAGCCCAGGAACGAGGGATAAAAAACAACAACAACAACAACAACAAAAGAGACTGAAATATGTGCGTTTCTACAGCTTGATACTGACTGCTAATGGAGCTGTAGACTTCATCTCTATTACATGCTGGGAATGGAACCCTGAACCCCATAGTTTACTTGTTAGGGAGGTGAACGTCTTGACCGTCCTGCCAACCTTCCTTCTCGAGTTTCTTTTAAGACTTCTTTTATTTTTGTGCATACATACAGACATGGAGACATGTATCCATCCATCCATCCATCCATCCACCCATCCATCCATCCATCCATCCATCCATCCATCCATCCATCCATCCATCCATCCATCCATCCATACCATCTATCCATCTATCCGTCCGTCCGTCCGTCCGTCCATCCATGCATCCATGCATACATACATGCATGCATTGCATGCATGCATGCATGCATCCGTACGTACGTCATACATACATACATGCATGCCTGCATACCTACCTACCTAGCTACCTAGCTACTTACCTACCTACCTAGCTACTTACTTACCTACCTACCTACCTACCTACCTACCTACCTACCTACCTGCACACATACATACATACATACATACATACATACATACATACATACATACATACATACATACATACATACATACATACATACATATACACACATACACACAACACTACATACATACATACATACATACATACATACATACATACAAACATACACACATACACACATACACACATACACACACACACACACACACACACACACACACACACACACACACATACCATACATACATACATACATACATACATACATACATACATACATACATACATACATACATACATACATACATACATACATACATACATACATACATACATACATACATACATACATACTACAACGTACATACTAAGTAATAGAGATCACAGTGTGCCCAATGGTCTTTCGGATGAGACTATAAACCGAGGCCCCGTGTGCGAACGCACGCAGAACATCTTGAGTACACGTTAAATCCTGTTCCGCTTTTCTTAAGAGTAGGCCATCGTGGGCCGGTGGGAACAGATGACAATATTTACACAACTGCATACACACAGGGACTGGATAAAAAAAGTACATGAGTGCTTATTCCATTATCTTCGATATAAAAGAATAACTCAAATCATCCATCCATCCATCCATCCATCCATCCATCCATCCATCCATCCATCCATCCATCCACACCTACCTTAGTACTACCTTAGTACCTACCTACCTACCTACCTACCTGCCTACCTACCTACCTACCTACCTACCTACCTACCTACCTACCTACCTACCTACCTACCTACCTACCTACCTACCTACATACATACATACATACATACATACATACATACATACATATATCCATCCATACATAATCCATCCATACATAGCATACCTACCTACCTACCTACCTAAGTAATAAATGATCGT
>CM060340.1:18903837-18906337 GCA_030674155.1 Stramonita haemastoma | reverse complement strand
CACACACACACACCACACACACACACACACACACACACACACACACACACACACACGTAAGTAGCAAAGAAATCTCTTCATTCACCTCCCACATGTAGCTGTTATCATCGAAGGTCTTGATCTCACTGGTGTTGACTACCTTCCCTTTGAAAGGCCCGTACTTCACTCCCTTGCTGATGACGTCACCGCGGTTAAAGACGCCATTGTGCACTACACCAGCCAGACAGGTTTGGGAAATGGACAACTCTGAAGAAAGGAATCATAAAAAAACCCAGATTTCCTTATTCACAGCAGATATATGTGTTTGTCTGTTTTTATTTATCTATTTATTTTATTGATTTTATGTATATTATATTTTATTTATTCTTTTATTTATTTATTCTTTTATATCGAGGATAATGGAATAAGCATTCATATGCTTTTTTTTTTACATCCAGTCCCGTGTGTATGCAGTTTTGCAAATGTCATCTGCTCCCACCGGCACACGATGGCCTACTCTTACGAAAAGCGGAACAGGATTTAACGTGTGCGCAAGATGTTCTGTGTGCGTTCACACACGAGGCCTCGGTTTATTGTCTCATCCGAAAGACATTTGGGGGAGAGTGGAGTCAGCACTGATGTTAACTCCAGAGGAAAAATCCCCTCGACCTGGAATCTAATTAATTTATTAAGCTCACAAGATAGGGTACGGGATAGCCCAGTGTTCAGAGCACTCGTTTTCCCTAAGCTAAAGTTAAGCAGCATTAAGCGTGGCTACCAAGTGGATGGGTGACTGTTTGCGTGCCTACGCTTCAGTACAGTCCCCTAGTTCACCCAGCTGTAAATGCGTACCTGCCCTCTTTAGGGACAGCGAAGGTAAAGCAGCAGCGAGGGAGAGGAGATGGGCGCCGTCCTCAATATGCTGACCCCAAGAGAAGCTGAGGTCTCTGACGCCTCGCTCCCTAAAGACCATATAGGTTATGGGAAAAACAGTATAACCTTACCTATGAGAAGATAGTTTGTTGAACGACTGCCAAATATGGTGTTCGTTATTATCGCCATTATACGGTGTTGTTGTTGATGCTGTTGTTGATGCTGTTGTCGTTGATGCTGTTGATGTTGCTGTTGTTGTTGTTGATGTTGTTGATGGTTGCTGTTGTTGATGTTGTTGCTGATGTTGTTGTTGATGTTGATGTTGCTGATGTTGTTGATGTTATTGTTGATGTTATTGATGTTATTGTTGATGTTATTGTTGATATTGTTGTTGATGTTGTTGATGTTGTTGTTGATGTTGTTGATGTAGTTGTTGTTAATGTTGTTGTTTACCTTCAGGGAGGTCATGAACTGGGGGGTCAGCTCTGTTGACCCTCCAGCCGTATAACGCCAATCCTCCTCTTCCTCCTCCCCCTCCTCCTCCTCCTCCCAGTATGTCTGGTCTGGGAGGGAGTAGCTTTTCCAATCCTGTCACACACACATGCAGGGTTGCATACACACATACGCACACACATGCACACACACATGCACACACACATGCACACACAGACATGCACGGTTGTACACACACATACGCACACACATGCACACACACATGCACACACACACATGCACGGTTGCACACACACAAACACATGCACACACATACATACATACATACATACATACATACATACATACATACATACATACATACATACATACATACATACATACATACATACATACATGCATGCACCCACCCACACACACACACACACACACACACACACACACACACACACACACACACACACACACACACACACACACACACACACGAGTTCGTGTGTGTCGTGTTGTATTTGTTTTTTGGCTGTTGTTGTGTTGTTGCTTTAGGTGGTGATGGGTGATCATCATGTTGTTGTAAAATTGCATCATTGTCATTATGGGTGAGTTGTTGGTTTGAAGTTTTGGGTTGGTTTGAGTGTTATCGTTTGGACACCTTAGAATAAGACTAAATAAGATAAAATACAATAAGACGAAACAAAATAAAATACGAAAAACTCACCGTTGCCCACCTCCCCCACTCTCAGACCACTGATGGCATGAGGTCGGGCCGACTGCGAAGCCCCGGGACAGCTGTAGCCGTACAGGACAAAGTCCAGGTCAGCGCGGGAAAAGCAGAAGGTATGCGCAGGCGCAGTGGGCGGACACATCAACATCCGGGCCGGAACTTCCGGTAGCATGCGAGGCGCCATGATAGGGGGAGGACGGAGGGAGGGGAAGCAGGGCATCAGGCTGGGATTGGTCGGTTCGGGCCGCGGAGGGAAGCTAGGGAGGAGAATGAATGAATCAATAATCTTTATTTTTCAATGGTAACACAGTAAGCATTTACATACTTTTTTTTTTCATCCGGTCCTTGCCCTGATTAGGGAATATAAAAAAAGAGACCCTACCAAACTAGGAGAAAAGCCGAAAGCAAAGATAAAAGGGAAAGCAACAAAAAAAGGGAAAAACAACATCACCATCACCAAGAATAGAAGTT
>CM060340.1:18878837-18901337 GCA_030674155.1 Stramonita haemastoma | reverse complement strand
CGGGTGCGTGCGCACGGATGACAGAATTTACTAAACTATATACACCGAGAATGGACGTAAAAAAAGCAAACGAATGCTTCTTCCATCATCCTCGATATAAAAGAATAAATAGATGAAATAAACAGACAGACAGACAGACAGAGAGACAGACAGACACACACACGTCTCAAGGAGAAAATACACGTAGCCTACCTAGTACCTCTGCAAACAAGGTACCATTGTGGACACGAGGAGAGGGAAAGGCTGAAGGGTGAGAGGGGGAGCAAGGGAGAGAGGGTGGACAGGGGGGGGGAGAGGGTGGACAGTGAGGGGAGAGAGGGAGAGTGAGGGGAGAGAGGGAGAGCAGGCGAGAGAGGACGGAGGACGAAAGCGAAGCAGGGGGGAAATAAAAGGGACGCACCCTATAGCAGCCGATCGTCAAACGTCCACAAAACATCTGTCCGACACGTGCTGGTCAGTTGGTCATTCTGGGCAGTTGGGAAAATCTCCATCAACCCCCTACCCCCTCCTCTCCCGCCTCCCCCTCCCCCTCCCCGCCTCGTTCCTCCAAACTCCACCCACTCTCTCCACCCTCCCCTTTCTCATGATGCTTTCTAATCAAGCTACAGAGAATCCGTATTAATTTCTTTGTGCCACAAACCCTCACCCCCCCCCCCTCCTTCCTGTTTTTTTATATGTCCCTTCCAGCCCATTCTCTGTCTGTCTTATCTGTTTGTCTGCGTCTCCTCCCTCTCTCGTCTGTATGTCTGCCTGTATGTCTGTCTGTCTCTTTCTAACACACACACACACACACACACACACACACACACACACACACACACACACACACACACACACACACACACACACACACACACACACACACTCTCTCTCTCTCACATCTTGCGCTCACGTTAAATCCTGTTCCGCTTTTCGTAAAAGTAGGCCATTGTGTGCCGGTGGGAACAGATGACATTTACAAAACTGCATACACATGGGGACTGGATGTAAAAAAGCACACAAGTGCTTATTCCATTATCCTCGATATAAAAAACAACTCTCTCTCTCTCTCTCTACTCTCTCTCTCTCTCTCTCTCTCTCTCTCTCTCTCTCTCTCTCTCTCTCTCTCTCTCTCTCTCTCTCTCTCTCTCTCTCTCTCTCTCTGTATATATATATCTCCAAGCTATGTCCAGGGCTGTCCACACTATTAGGCCTGACTCAACGTTTAGCCAACGTTCTTTATTGTCCAAGGGATAGGCCTAATAGTGCCGGTTGTTCCATGAAGTTAACCCAAGAGTTAGTTATTGCTCCCATCACACAGTAGACAGCACAACTCCCCCCAAAAACTGCCTTTGTCTTGGGCACAGGGCCTTGTGTGAATGCCCAGGGATGGACGACGCAGGCACACAGGTAGGCTAGGCCTGCCTACAGGCACCCACCACACCTAATTATTATGAAAATATACACACACCACGCTGGCTCGCTGCGCAAGCTTGCGTGCACGTGTGCTTTTACACTTGAGTGCATACACACATGTGTGTGCGTGCGCGCATACACGCGTGCGCGCGCGCACACACACACACGCACACTCTCATACACACAGACACGCACGCCGGCACGCACGCACACACACACACACACACACACATTTTGTGTATGAATGCAGTGATCTAGGGCAGGGACCACACGTACACATGCGCGTGCACAAACACACACATGCACAGACACACATACACATACATATGCACACAAGTACATGCATGTACTCACACACACACACACACGCATATGCACGCACGCACACACACACATATGAGCACTCATGGGTGTGCATATGCACAGACACATAGATCCCCCCCCCCCCCACACACACACAGCAGCAGAGACCTCCCTGAGCTTGAGTACGAGGAATTAACAAGAAATAAAGGAAAACATGACATCCCCCCCCAAAAAAAAAGTCTTGAAAATTGATTTTGCCTATAGCATACAAATGCAGACAACAAAACAAATAAATAAGAAAAGTTTTAAAAATCAACACCAATTAACCTTATGCCTTGCTTGTGAACATTATGGACATGTCTGTTTCTCCTTCAGCAAACGCAGTTTCATAGAAGAAATTAATTGCATCAAGGCTGAAATGATATCAAAGATAATGGTAGCTGTATACCACCTGCTGACCAGAGAGATGTGATACTGCTAATTCTTCTTCCCCAAGCACTCAGACAAAAACTCTTGTGTCTGTCATATGAGCGAAAATGCGTTGCGCTGCCCTTAAGCATCTGACAAGTCAGGCCCAGCTAATCCCAGACATAAGAGAGAATTGTAATCTGTTAAGTCTTTCTGGGGAAAAAAGGCAGGATAATGGACCAATCAGGCAGAAAACAGACAAGAAGGAGGTGACAGGAGGAAAGAAAAAGAACAAGGAAGAAACGAAAAAAAGGTATAGAAAAGAGGAATGTTTTTGCAAAATTTCCAGAAGTTGTGGATGCTATTTATACTGATTTGTCCCCTGGCACCCCATGAGAGAATGCTGCTAATCAAAATGATCACAATTATGTTGCAGAAATTGCCAAGTTTCAAGATACAAGCAGGGCACTGGTCCACTGGGGTTATTTTGGGGGTTGTTGTCGTCTTTCACACACACACACAAACGCACGCACGCACGCACACACACACACTCATAGAGCACGCACGCACACGCACACGCACACACACACACACATATATACACACACACACACACACACACACACACACACACACACACACACACACACACACACACACATACACAATATTGCATATAAATATAATACAGAGTTTTTGTTGTTTTTTCTGCCTGTCTTCTGTGATGTCCCGGTTCTGTTGCTCCCATTCCGTTCATCTCAATCTCCCTGCCACAGCCATACCCAGATTCGTGTGTGTTTTATCTCCGGGGTCGGGAGTCCACAGGGAGCCCATCAATATTAGGCTGCCGTGGGGCCACCAGCTAGAGGGGCCCTGCACTTCTGCTGAGTCACTTTGGTGGTGTTTTGTGGTGCCTGTTCTGAGCTAACATACGCAGGACACCACCTACTAAGCCCCCTACTAAAGACAGTATTAGCTCAGTCGCGGAGCCACACTGAGTGAGTCACCCACCTGAGGTGGCGACCACCACAACGTCCCTCCAACGACCATCCCCCCCCCCCCCTCGAACGCCCAACCCCAAAGGCTTTGACACAAACTCACCACAGACACAGTCGTGTATGGGGAAACCGAATCTAATGACACCAGAGCAACGGGGGCTACCGAATCAGAGACAATTTTTATTATTGCATGATGATCAATGATGATGAGGATGATGTAATGATGCTGCTGTGGAAGTGCATCCGCTTTGAGACTTCCTGACAGGGTTGTACTCCACGCTCACTGTCATAATATATCCCGGCGTCAACCGGGCCGAGAGAAACAGATAGGCCTACTTACAGTGTTGGTCAGGTAATTTGAGCAACACTCTCAAATTCGCATCCATAAGCTCGACTGTGTGGTCCCAGTCTTCCCACAAAGCCCACAGCACACTCACTCTCGGTAGGAGCCGGCCAGAGTCCGAAAAAATCCCTACGACTCTTATGGGAATCGAACCCGCGACCCTTCAGTCCGGAATCCAAGGCGCTACCAACCACTGCGCCAAGGCGGCTGGGGAATATGATACAGTATTTGTTTTTGGTAACAGAGTGAGCTCGAAGCAAGTCGCATCCTGCAAAATGCCAGAGTTGGAGACACAGACTTAAGGGGAGAAAATACTGCATTATTAGATGAGAGAGAGAGAGAGAGAGAGAGAGAGAGAGAGAGAGAGAGAGAGAGAGAGAGAGAGAGAGAGAGAGAGAGAGAGAGAGAGAGAGAGAGAGAGAGAGAAGGGGGACAGGGGGCAATGTATCCAATCAGCTGATGAGAACAGACAAGGGGGCGTGGCAGTTTTCTCTCACGCACGCGCTCTGTGATTCATGTGCTTCCTACCCTCCCACCAGCTCTCTCTCTCTCTCTCTCTCTCTCTCTCTCTCTCTCTCTCTCTCTCTCTCTCTCTCTCTCTCTCTCTCTCTCTCCTCTCTCTCTCTCTCTCTCTCTCCTCCACCCCCCCCCCATATGGCAACGCAACTCTCCCTCTTCTTCTTCTTTCGTTTTGGTTTTCTTCTCGTCTTTTTCTCCCTTGTTTCGCCATCTGTGTGTGTGTGTGTGTGTGTGTGTGTGTGTGTGTGTGTGTGTGTGTGTGTGTGTGTGTGTGTGTGTGTGTGTGTGTGTGTGTGGATGTCTCTCTCTTTCTGTCTCTCTCTTTCTGTCTCTGTCTGTCTGTCTGTGTCTGTCTGTCTCTGTCTCTGTCTCTATCTCTGTCTCTATCTCTGTCTGTCTGTCTGTCTGTCTGTCTGTCTGCCTGTCTCTCTCTCTCTCTCTCTCTCTCTCTCTCTCTCTCTCTCTCTCTCTCTCTCCTCTCTCTCTCTCTCTCTCTCTCTCACGTCTACAATGCAAACTGAAAGCTGCCCCCCCCCCTTCAAATTGGTGGAACTCTGCAGTATTGACCAAAACTGAGTGTGTTTTGTTGGTTGGTTGGTTGGTTTATCTTCCGTTTGATATCCAATTCAATCCAGTCATAGTGTTTATAGCCCTGTCCACCAGGGAAGTCATATTATGGCTGTTGAAATTTCATATTAACTGTGCAACTTTATACATATTAAATGCAGACCTAGATAAAGACCAACTTGGGGACAGGATAGCTCAGTGGTCAGAGCACTCGCTTTCCCTCAGCCAATGTTAACCAGCATCTAGGCTAGTGTGGTTACCAATTGGATGGGTGACCGTTTGCGCGCCTTGGCTTCAGTACAGTCCCCCAGTTCACCCATCTGTAAATGGGTACCTGCCCTCTTTAGGGTCAGGGAAAGTAAAGCAGCGAGGGAGAAGAGATGGGCGCCACTCTCAATATGCTGGCCCCTAGAGAAGCTGAGGTCTCTGACGCCTCGCTCACCTACGACCACAAAGGTTATGGGACACCTTTACATTTACCTTGAAGACTAACTTCTCTGTTGCTCTTTGTAGTTTCCTCCTAGAACATTCAGACAGCAACTCACTGGTGTCTGTCATAGGAGCCAGAATGTGTAAGGCTGCCTTTAAGCCCCTGACAAATCAGGCCCAGGGCATCTGACCTCGGTATTGGGGAGAAATGTTACATTAAAAATCTTTACTGGAAAAAGGGAGGGATAGAAAAGAGGGAATTTCTAGCACAGAATATATACTTAAAGGCTCCTGGCATGGAGAAAATTCCTTACAGCAACACCCTAGCTAAACCCTAAGGGTCTACCCAGGATGGTCACCTTGTCACGGTATTGTGGTTTGTTTGCTGTAACTTGAGAAGTGATAGGGGCATGGTGCTGATACCAGTTTTCACACTCTCCCGTGGGGGAGGCTGGGGCCTGTCAGTATAAAATAGCATCCACAACCTTCTGGAAACTCTCTGCTTGCAGTTCCTGATTTTGTATCCTTCTCCTTGTTTCTGCCTTTTTTCCTTTTCTGTCTGTTTTCCCCTTCTTGTCTATTTTCTGTTTTCTTGGCCCATTCTTTTGCCTTGTTTTTTTTCTCCAAGAAAGACTTAAAAAACTCAATTTACTCCCACACCCACTTGTCAGGGCCAGACTTGCCAGCATTTTCCCTCAAATGACAGACAATACCTGAGGGTTTGATGAGGAGGAGGAAGAAGTTTTCGAACAGGGCGTATTGTTTGGACAATAGGCTATCTATCTGTCTATCTATCTATCTATCTATCTATCTATCTATCTATCTATCTATCTATCTATCTATCTATCTATCCATCCATCCATCCATCCATCCATCCATCCATCCATCCATCCATCTATCTATCTATCTATCTATCTATCTATCTATCTATCTATCTATCTATCTATCTATCTATCTATCTATCGAATGTGGGGGCACCCCTGAAGACTTAACAACCAGTCCCCTCCATTCCTCTCTCTGGTCTGGCTTTCCCAAAACTTTGTTGAGTTCTAGGCCTGTCCATTCGCTGAAGGGGGGCGGATAGCCTAGTGGTCAGAACATTGCGCTGGCAATTTGAAGACCCGGGTTCGAGTCCAGTCGAGGAAATTTTCTTCCTGGAGTTAACATCAGTGCTGACTCCACTCTCCCCAAAAGTCCTTCGGATGAGACTTTAAACCGAGGCCCCGTGTGCGAACGCACGCAGAAATCTCTTGCGCACACGTTAAATCCTGTTCCGCTTTTCGTAAGAGTAGGCCATCGTGTGCCGGTGGGAACAGATGACAATATTTACAAAACTGCATACACACGGGGACCGGATGAAAAAAAGCACATGATTGCTTATTCTGTTATCCTCGATATAAAAGAATAAATAAAATAAAATAAATAAGATGTTGTCCTCCCATCTCTTCCTTGGTCTGCTTCTTTTTTCTTCCTCCTTGGACAGTGCCTTGCAGTATTATTTTTGCAAGTACTAGTCTGCCTAGTTCGAAGTGGTTGGTGGTTCGATCCCCGTTTGTGCCCTGAAACATTTCCCCATCCACTGCAGTGAGCTTGTCATGGATTCAGACTGACAATCTGAGGATAGCTTTTGAAGGCCTAACAACCCCTTTAATGTAGGCGCAGCCTCCTCTCTTTTTGCTGACATCAATAACTGACACAGCTTCTGTGACGTTCCTGTTCTGATGTTCACAGGCTGTTCTTTTCAATCTAAAGAGTTTCTTCCAGAAATCCTAGTTTCCTTCAGCTATAAAAAAAAAAGAAATCTTACGCTCACCTTTTACACTCAAGTAAAAAAAGAAACAAAAGGCATAAGGCATGACATCTGGATTTCTCACCTGCCTCCTCTCTCTCTCTCTCCTCCCATCAACTTCTCCCCCACCCCCACACCCCTACCTCCTTCCCCAACACTCAACCAGCCGCCCCCCCCCCCCCCTCTCACCTTCCCCCACCCACCTCCTCCTAATCATCACTAGCCAGCTCAAACATCAGGAATCAAGGTGTATTCACATCCTCTCCTCTTCTTCATCAACAATTTATTCACTACCCCAACACTCTCAACACTCCCGCCTTGAAATCCTAGACCCGGCTAAATCTCAGCATCCACGTTTCCTGTCGGATGGTCGGACGACATCAAAAGAGCACATCAGCGGCCCATAAACCACTCTATCACTGACCCATAACCGTTAAAATGGCCGCCAGAGGTGTCTGTCCCACCGAGGGGTTTATGATTATCGACTCAAGAGGAGTTCTGTGTCCGTCCCAGCTCGAATTTTAGCGTGGCAGCTATGATGGCTTCATTGTTCTGTCCGGTTCTGTGTGTTTAGTTCTGTCTGGGACTCGGATTCTGTGGTCACCTCTTGGGGACTAGAGTGGTTATTATTAAGTTATGGGATTTTTTTTTGAAAGGGTGTTGTTGTTTTTTTTGGAGGGTGTCTGTTTCTGCATAAAATGTTTGTTTTAGTGATTTGTGGGGTGTCGGATAGAACTTGTTTGTCTGTTTTTTCTGTGTGTTTTTAACTTGAGGGGAGGTGTCATACAGCACTTGGCTTTTTATGTCAAGTTTAAAACTCATCAAATTAACAATGTTATTGCCTATGCTTTATATACATTTTGTCTATATTGTCTATCTTCCACTTGTTTGGATGGGTAGGGGTGGGGTGGGAGGGGTAGTGTCTGCCATTCTTTGCACCCAAACGTAGGTTGACAAGGTCAGTTTTTTCATATATTAAAATAAAGTATTACAGTTTTATTGGAAATGATAAGTAGGTGCAATAGCTCACTCTTGTTTTTTTTCGTCTCGTTTTCTTTTAAGCTATTGTTCTTATTGCTCTTGTTTATAGTGATCGTGTTCTTGCGGTGTTTGGCATTGGCACGGCGGGTTTTTTTGTGGGAATGCGGGAGCTGTTTGAATAAATTCTTGTATTCTTAAACATGTTTGTGTTAAAAAGTTCCTGTTATATCACATTCGGTGTTTATGACTTTTCTTTTTGTACTCTTTTTTTCTTTTCTTCATGCCAAGTCAGTCTGGCTCAATTTCATTCTTTCCGTTTCCGAGCATCCCATACCCATAATGGAAATCTTGTGGATTTTACAACTAAGCGCTTTTCAATGTCACTTTCCATTTATTCTTTTCTTCCTTTCTTTCTTTGGTTTAAACACAATCTCTTCAATAATATACATACAACATAAGTAAACATCACATGGTTTATTCCATAATATACATACAACATATCAAGCAAACATCAACACAGCAGCAGAAAGGCACAAAGCTACACAGCCTATATTTAGCCCCACCCCATGAGAAATTAACAGATGATGCTTGTCCAGACAAGTGACACACATATAAACAAAACAATTTTCCACATAATCGCAAAATCTGTACCCAGCCGATGGACAAGTCTTAGCTGGATAACAATGATAACCCAAACATTACCAGACGCTTTCAGTGCTGGCACGGGCAGTAGAAGTTGAAGAAACAAATTTCAATGGCCTTTACTTGGATCTCAGAACAAAACAATTTTTCACATATCCAAATACCATTACACGAAAACTGAAGAAAAATAATTATACAACAATACCAAACAGAAGTAAACAGAAGTGTAACGAGAAAAAGCACTAACACACTATGAAGCATTAAGACCGAGAGAAGACAGTTTGCATATTACTTAAACCATATAATTTGATGTCTTTACATGTTAACACACAAGGTAGGAAGAGCACTCCACCACAGAACCATTGACAATATTCAATTTTGTTATGTATATTGTAAAATCTTTGGATTTCTTTTTTTTCTTTCTTTTCTTACTTTCCTTTCTTTTCTTTTTCTTTCTTTCTTTCTTTCTTTCTTTCTTTTTTCTTTCTTTTCTTTCTTTCTTTCTTTCTTTCTTTCTTTCATAAATTCATTCGTTCGTTCGTTGGTCCGTTCTTTCTTTCTTCTCTCTCTCTCTTTCTTTTTTTCTTTCTTTCTTTCTTTCCTTTCTTTCCTTTCTTACTTTCTTTCCTTTCTTACTTTCTTTCCATTCCTTTCCTTTCTTTCTTTCTTTCATTCATTCGTTCGTTCGTTCGTCCGGTCTTTCTTTCTTTCTTTCTTTCCTTCTTTCTTTCTTTCTTTCTTTCTTTTTTTCTTTCTTTCTTTCTTATATCTGCCCAATCAGCTAAGAAACATGGATCAGTCTCTATCCTACCACCTTTCCTCTGGTTTCTAATGTAGGTATCACATCCCCACTTCAATGTTACGCCTCCCCTCTCGCGCCACCATTTTCTTGACGGTTTTCTCTGCTTTAAAAACATAAAATCATATAAACGTTTTTGCCTGTTCTGCATTCTATCAGAGTAGGGTAATATATATATATATATATATATATATATATATATATATATATATATATATATATATATATATATATATATATATATATATATATATATATAATATTTGCGGATTAGCATTGGATAACGAGATCACGTTCATACATAAGAGATTTTCGCGCTACGTTATCCTTAAGCATTACTTTTCATTTATCCATTTATTCACATATCTAACCATTCACTAAGCTAGTTTGTTAGACCTAGTTACAAAGTTAGTTCCATTTAATTTCTCTCATTATATCATAATATTATTCAATCATTCTCCAGTACTCCCAACCCCCACCCCACCCCTCCCTCCCTCCCACCGTACTCCCATTGAAATTTCATTCTTTTAAAACTAAATCCTATAAAGTTTCACTTCGCTCTACAACACACACTCTCTCAAAGAGAATATCGATACCAATCCCCCCCCTGAATCTACTACTCCACACATCGTCACAGCATGACTCTGAGAGAGCTATGAACAGAAAAGGGTTGCCACGCTCACCCACGCGTAAAACTCCGATTTATGACGTCAATTAAAGCTCATAGCTCGTACTGGGAAGCTGGCTGGGTTATGGTGAGGATGCTGAGACAATGAGAGTTTGGGGGCAGGGAGGGAGGGAGGGAGGGTGGGGCGGAAGAGAAAGGCAAAACTATACCGACAGACGGCATTGAGCCATCGCGGATCCATGAATTTCAAATTGTCCAAGGGAAAGCATTCGCGTATACAATATTAGATCGCCCGGAAGTAGGCATTACTGTATTGCAATGGAGAATTAGGTTCTTTGTGTTTTGGATGTATCCACAGCAGAATGATCTTTTTTGATGAGGATTGTGAATTGTTTGTACGTTGTTTTGTTTTGGTTTTGATTTTTTGGGGGGGTTGATTTTGTTGTGTGTTGTTTTCTTGTTGTTGTTTTTTTTCGTTTTTTTCGTTTCCTGTTTTGCATTGTCTTCGCTTCTTTGTTGTTTTGTTTCAAAAATTGTTCTCCTCTTGTAAAATTGGTTTTGCCTTGTAGATTATGATAGTTCTGGCTTTTTTTTTTAGGGGGTGTTGTTTCTTTCATTTTTTGTGGTGGCTGTACCATCTATCTATCTATCTATCTATCTATCTATCTATCTATCTATCTATCTATCTATCTATCTATCTATCTATCTATCTATCTATCTATCTATCTATCTATACATATATTAATGCAAATTACTTCTGAGTATTTTTCTGTGAAGTGCAAAAAAAAAAAAAAAATCATAAAAGCAAATCTGTTTGCCTGTTTGTCTGTCTGTCTGTCTCTCCCTCTCACCACCGTGTGCCGTGTGTGTGTGTGTGTGTGTGTGTGTGTGTGTGTGTGTGTGTGTGTGTGTGTGTGTGTGTGCGTGTGTGTGTGTGTGTGTGTTAGTGTTAGTGTGTGTGTTAGTGTTAGTGTGTGTGTTAGTGTTAGTGTATGTGTGTGTGTGTGCTGCGCGCGCGCGTGCACGTGCGTGTGTGCGTGTGTATGAGAGAGAGAGAGACAGAGACAGACAGACAGAGACTTCCTTGGCCTGTCTCAGCTTCCTGTAATAGTAGCAGGCAAGTGTTTAAGGGCGATAAATAAGGCAAAATTAATAAATAAATAACACAAGAGATCGGAGCATACCACAGATGGAGAGGGGGGGAAAATGGTTACCGTCACGCCTCATTAGGCCCCCCGCCCCTGGCGGCGCCAAACCCCTCACGCGAAGGGCGATAACACTAATGGAGAACTGCCACAGTGCTAATGTTTTGTCACCTTACAGCTGAGAAAAAAAAATTAAATGAGGGTGGGGTGGGGGAGAATGAGTTGGGGTGGGGTGGGGGGATGGGTGGGGGGGATGGGGAGGGCGATAAATAAGGAAATTAATAAATAAATAACACAAGAGACTGGAGCATAACAGAGGAGAGGGGGAAAATGGTTAGTACGCCTCATTAGGCCGCCCGCCCTCTGGCGGCGCCAACCCCTCACGCGAAGGGGATAACACTAATGGAGACTGCCACAGTGCAAGTTTGCACCTACAGCTGAGAAAAAAAAATTAAATGAGGGTGGGGTGGGGAGGATGAGTTGGGGTGGGTGGGGGATGGGTGGGGGGGATGGGGGGGGTAAGGGTGAATTAGCAGAGACACAACAGAAGGAGGAAGGTATAAGTGGTGGGGAGTTGGGGGTGGGGGTGGGGGTGGGGGGGGGCGGGGTGAGAGAGAGAGAGAGAGGAGAGAGAGAGAGAGGAGAGAGAGAGAGAGAGAGAGAGAGAGAGAGAGAGAGAGAGAGAGAGAGAGAGAGAGAGAGAACAGACAGCAAAAGGTAACTTGCTAATGAATACATAACGCAATATCTTCAGACATTCGTAGTAGATACTAGACCTATACACTTGTTAACAAGACCCACTCCCTTCTCTTCTCACATCCCCCTCCCCTTGCCTCCCTACCAACCCCCCTCCTCTACTCCATCCCAAACAGATGCCAGGTATCTTTCTTAGAATAACTCAAACAGTTTGAAATGGCATCCTCCTCTGCCTATGTATATATAAACTTAAACAGGTGAAACAGGTTAATTTAAGACTATCACTTCTGTCTGTCGCTGTCTGTCTGTCTGTCTGTCTGTCGTCTGTCTGTCTGTCTGTCTGTCTGTCTGTCTGTCTGTCTGTCTGTCTGTCTCTCTCTCTCTCTCTCTCTCCTCTTCTCTCTCTCTCTCTCTCTCTCTCTCTCTCTCTCTCTCTCTCTCTCTCTCTCTCTCTCTCTCTCCTCCTCTCTTCTCTCCCACTCCCTCAACCAACCTTAATTTAACTTCATTCACATATGACACTGAATTTTGTGGTCTGTGGCCAACGTTCAATAAAACATTTTCAGTTGCTCTCTCTCTCTCTCTCTCTCTCTCTCTCTCTCTCTCTCCTTCTCTCTCTCTCTCTCTCTCTCTCTCTCTCTCTCCTCTCTCTCTCTCTCTCTCTCCTCTCTCTCTCTCCTCTCTCTCTCCTCTCTCTCTCTCTCTCTCCTCTCTCTCTCTCCTCTCTCTCTCGTTAAAAAGCAACAACAAATGTTGCAGAAATGAAGCGTTAAGTGGTTGGAGCTATTATAAAAAAAACGGGGAGAGGGGGGTGGTGAGGGTTGGTGATGGTGGTGATGGTGGCGATGGTGGTAGTGGTGGTGGTGGGGTGGTGGGGGGTCATTCCGGTTCAAGCAATCAAGGCACTTAACGGTGACGGGGGTTAAACCATCAAATATTTAGCCTACTCCGGAAAATCAAGGCCCGTCACCATCTTTTTTTTTGGTCTTTCTCCTCACTTCTCTCCCTTTACTACTCTCGTTCTGTTATTAAACAGGTGTTGAAAGAAGTATCGAGGATCATGATCATGATCATCTCTGTCATTATCATTATCATCATCAGCGTCAGCATCAGCATCAGCAGCAACCGTCTCGGGTTACAGGTAATAAAAAGGGAGATGGGGGTAATCATCGTGAAGGAAGCCTCTTGGTGGTCCTCAGGGTGTGTGTGTGTGTGTGTGTGTGTGTTAGTGTGTGTGTGTGTTAGTGTGTGTTAGTGTTAGTGTGGTGTGTTAGTGTTAGTGTGTGTGTGTGTACGCGCGCGCGCTCGTGTGTGTTATTAATGTGCACGCATACATGCTATTGTTATTATTTATCATTATTATTTTACTTATTAGTATTATTATTTTCTTTCGAGGATAATAGAATAAGCGCTCATGTGCTTTTTTTAAATTGCAGTCCTCGTGTGTATACAGTTTTGTAAAATTGTGTTATTTGTTTTATCCCATCATCACTCTGACTAATGTAAAAACCACACACGCGCACACCGAAACACACCACGGGGACTGAATGTAAAAAAAAAACCACATGGGTGGTTATTCCATTATCCTCGAAATGAAAGAATAAAATCAATAAAAGTATGCACACACACACACACACACACACACACACCACACACACACACACACACACACACACACACACACACACACCACACACACACACACGCACGCACGCACGCACACACACACACACGCACACACACACACACACACACACACACACACACACACACACACACCACACACACACACACACACACACACACCACCACCAATGACGTCAGCGCCCAAACAACAAGCATTTGAATAAAAACAATCTTCTCTTATCCTGATGCAAAATTCTGTAATTAACTAGTTTGGTGTGTCTTTCATTACTCTCAATTTTCGTCATTGTATATACTTTCCCCCTTAGTTTTTGGTCATTGTACGTAATTTTACTTCGAATATTCGTCATTGTATGTAACTTCCCCTAAATTTTCGTCATCGCGTGTAATTTTTCCTGATTTTTCGTCACTGTATGAAGTTTTTCCTAAATTTTCGTCCTGGTAAGTAGTTTTTTCCTGAAATTTCGTCGTTTTGTATAGTTTACCCTCAATTTTCGCCACTGTATGCAAATTTCTCTGAATTTTTACATTGTATGTAATTGTTGTTGAATTGTCATCATTGTAAGTAAATTTTTCTGAATTTTCGAGATTATAAGTAATGTTTCCCGAATTTTCATCTTTGTATGTATTTTTTTTTTCTGAATTTTTGTCATTGTAGTTTTTCCTGAATATCTTTCATTGAATACAATGTTTCTTGAATTTTCGTCATTGTCTGTAGTTTTTTTTTCCTGAATATTTGTCATTGATTACAATGTTTCCTGAATTTTCGTCATTGTCTGTAGTTTTTCCTGAAATTTTGTCATTGAATACAATGTGTCATGAATTTTCGTCATTGCCTGTAGTTTTTCCTGAATTTTTGTCATCCTGCGTAATTTACCCTGAATTTTTGTCACAGTGTTTTTACATTATATGTATTTTTTGCTGAATTTTCATTATTGTAAGTAATTTTTCGCGGTGTTTTTTTTTCCATTCTATGTAATTTACCCTGAAATGTCGTCACAGTATGAAAATGTCCCTAAATGTTTGTCATTGTATGCAATTTCCCTGAATTTTTATCATTGCGTGTAGTTTTTTCCTGAGTTTTTGTGACTGTAAGTAACGCTTCCTGAATTTTCGTTATTTTATGTAATTTTTCCTTAATATTTGTCATTGTATGTATGTCATTATATAGCGCATGTAAAAGAACCGACGGCAACAAGAGGGTTGTCCCTGGCAAAATTCTTGTAAAAAAAAAGCCACTTTGATAGGCAAACAAATACAGTTGCAGACAAGAAAAAGAAAAAAAAAGGGTGGCGCTGCACTTGTGGCGATGCACTCTCCCTGGAAAGAACAGCCCGAATTTCATGCAGAGAAATCTGCTGTGACATAAAATGGTATAAATAAATAAATAAAATAAATTGATAAATGAATAAATAGGAAATAAATTCAACATGTCTTTAGTTTCCTGAGCATGATGTCTTTCAGCACTCTGCATGTTGATCCCTGTCCTTTTTACTCATATATATATATATATATATATATATATATATATATATATATATATATATATATATATATATATATATATATATATATATATATATATATAAATGTAATCAAAAACAATCCTTTTTACTTCCAAAAAAAGGAGGAATGTTTCTGATTGTGAATTACCAAAACTGATATTGTCTTAGTTTTTTTTTGTACGTTTTGAGATGTGATTTTGGAAAGTGAATAACAAAATGTGCTATAATCGTAATGTTTGCTTTAATCCTAAGGTTTTCATTTCATTAAGCTTTAATTAAAGCTCCACGGCCCTCAATACCAACGCCATTGACGGATTTGAGCGCACCATTAAACACTGCTGTGCTGTGCTGCGTTGTGCTTGTATTGTGGTGTACTATGCTGTGTTTGTGGCTGTGCTTAGTGCTGATTGGTGTACTGTGCTGTGCTTTTATTGTGCTGCACTGTGCATGTGCTGTACTGTGCTGTCTGTGCTATGCTTGCTGTACTGTGCTGTACTGTGCTGTACTGTTGCTGTACTGTACTGTCTGTACTGTGCTGTACTGTGCTGTGCTGTACTGTGCTGTACTTCTGTGCTGTACTGTGCTGTGCTGTACTGTGCCCTGTATTGTGCTGCACTGTGCTGTGCTATGCTGTGCTGCACTGTGCTGTGCTATACTGTGCTACGCTGTACTGTGCTGTACTGTACTGTGCTGTCTACGCTTTGACATTTTCAGTTTTGTTTGGTACCCCCCGATTCTCGGCCAGAGCTCCGAGGTTACTAATGGTAAGATTTTGCACACGCGGCCATTTTTCCTCAGCATGAAGGTAACTGCATTCCGACTTCACGGATGTATGCTTAGAATGTTCGTGTTTCCGTAGCTCACCGAACGCTGACAAGAATTACGGGGTCTTTAACATGCATATTTGATCTTCTGTATGTGTATATACATGATGAGAATAAAGGCACTGGCAGGTCTGCACTTGAAGTTGACCTGGGAGATCGTAAAAATCCCCACCCTTAATTAACCAGACATCGCCGAGATTCGAATCCTACAACTTCATGGACCTATGGGATTAAAGTCGAGCGGTGTTAATCCCTCAGATATAGAGTCGTCGTATGTTCAGTCAAAATGCTGTTTCATAAATGAATTACAATCGTTTCCCCCCCCTCCCCCCCCCCAAAAAAAAAAAAAAAAAGATAAAGAAGAGAAAGATTGAATTTTTTATTCTCTGCCATACTATGTAACTTACTACAATTCGTTTGAAAACTAAGGAAAGAAAAAGGAAACAGGTGTTTACCATTTATTATGCTTCATAACTGATTAAAAAATATATATCTAAATTAAAGGCACAAAGAAAAAAAAAGGAAAGAGAAACTTGCAACATTTGGCTATATTATTATCTTCTGATAACAGTGTTTATGATCATACCATTATTATTTTAAATTGTCTTGATATAACACGAGTGAATAATTTTTATAGGGACAAAAATTTTTCTCGACCAAATGCTTGAATGCATGTCAATATCAAGAAAAACAAGAACAATAAATTTGACAAACTGTATACATGTAAAAATAAAAAGTCCGAACAGAAAACTGAATACATATATAGATATATAAATTGTTTGATAACTAAGTTTTAGGAAATATCATTGCAAGAAACAATCTAACAATAACAAACATCTCTGAAACATTGTAGCATGAAATCAATGATCTTACTGTTCAAAACTGCCTTTATCCAAAAAGAGAGATCTAAGCCCAGAACTCTCTCTCTCTCTCTCTCTCTCTCTCTCTCTCCTCTCTCTCTCTCTCTCTCTCTCTCTCTCTCTCTCTCTCTCTCTCTCCCACTCCCCACCACATCACACACCACCACACACCACCACCACCACGCACCACCACGCACGCACCACACACACACACCCACACACACACACAACACACACACACACCACACAGGCCCTATGCACACTGGTGTCAGATTCTGTCATTATCCCTGAAAATGGAATGGGGCTACCTTAAAGATGGGTAAAGTGTTGCATATTTACAATTTTGCCATTGATAAACATCGGAGCTTTAGCCAAGGAAGCAGTTTCTAGCTTTCCGAAAGGTTTTGTACCGTGTGGGATGATCCATAAACGCTTATCACATGTGTGTATATATTATATATAATATATATAAAATATATATATATATATATATATATATATATATATATATATATATATATATATATATATATCTTTGACAAACACCATTTTTATTATGAGAATGAAGTTGTAACTGGTTACCTGCACTTGTTTTTCTCCACTATATTTTCCTAATTATATATATATATATATATATATATATATATATATATATATATATATATAATATATATATATATATATATATATATATATATAGTATGTATTATTATATTATTATATATATATATATCACAAACAAATAAACAAAAATAAACAACAAAACAAACGACTAGTGCATTTTCTATTGAGAAAAAAAACATGCTGGTGGTTGGCATTAAATCTCTAACATTATAGGAAAGATTGGAAATAACAATCACAAGAGAAAACACTATCTGGATTGACTGGTTGATTGACATGAAGATTGAAATGAATGTGTCCTTCCTTCATTGAATTGTTTGTTACTTGTTTTGGTCTTCTTAATATCATATCTGAGTTTATTCTCTTATTCTTGTTTGGAATATGTGTTGCAGTGTGTACGGGGCATCATGCACAATGGAATTGCTTTTTGGTTGTTGTTTTTTTTGCAAGGGGAGGGGGGGGGGGAAGAAAACTATTCTTCTTCTCTTTTTTTTCTTATGGATTTTTCTTCTTCGTCGAACGCTCAGAATAGCAACTTATTGTTGTTATAATATGAACGAAATGTTTTGGGCTCCTTTCAACGCCTGACACGTCATAACCATAGCATCCAATTCATCGTGGGAGAGAATTGCTATCCTTTAATTCTCTCTGGAGGAAAAAAAGGCAGGAAAATGGATCAGAAATGCAGAAGATAGAAAAGAAGGAGGTGACAGGAAGAAAAAGATCGCAGCTGAAACAAAGAGAGGGATAGAAAAGAAGGAATTCCTAACACAGCATTTGTAGAGGATGGGGATGCTATTTATACTGACAGCCGCAACCCCCCCCCCCAAGAAAAAGTGGGGGATAGGGGGGGGGGGGGTCTTGATATTATTATTTACCAATCATTTTTCTTACCAGCAAATTTTCCAAATGTTATATTACTGGTCAGCAAACGTGCACTTTTGCGGAGGGCCAGTTCTAGAGCCAGTTGTGTTGTATTTGATCAGATTTTACATTGCAGTTATATTGTAGTATATTCATTGTGTTGCACCGTGCTGCACTGTATTGCATGTGTGATATTGTATTGAATTGTGCAGCATTTACAAAGTTAAATTTCTCCGTGTTTAAACTTCGAGCTGTAAGTGACCGAAGTAGAACTTCACTCATAGTTTTTGTTGTGGCTGTTGTTCGTTGTTTGGTGGTGGTTGTTTTTACCCTGTCTTCCGTGCGTAAAATACGTTTGCCTAGTACAGCAGTTTTTTTTTTTTTTTTTTTAAAAACCATAATTATGGACACATATTTTTGTTGTTGCGGAGGGTTCTTTTACCCGCGTTAAATGTGTCTTCAATTCGCACTTGTTTCTTGGTTTTAACAGAATTCATTCCAGAAAAGTGTCACAAAAACACAAGTATACCATGACAGGCCAAGTAAAGTTATGATAGGCCTGTCATATTCACATGCATACAGTGTGGTGGATGACTTTGCACGAGTTTATTGTCTCACTCGATCTTCTAACACTTAGATATATTCTGATAAAACATTTTCGTTTTGTTTTGTTTATTACTATGTGTGAACAGTCGCATGTCCGTAAAGGACTTGAATGCAATTGGTTTGATTTGTTTGCTTTAAAATATTCAGCGCTATAATGACTCCGTATATTGTCATCATCACCATTATTAATATCTATATTCAGGTAAAGCAATAGGGGGGGGGGGGGGCTGTTAATGCATAATTGGATCGGTGGTGTAGAGATAATGCGCCTGTCTAGAAAGCGAGAAGTCCGGGTCGGAGTATGCAGTGGTTCGAAAATCCTGTTTGGGCCCCAAACTTTACCCCCATCCATTAGATCATGAGTGGTGGTCTGGGTGCTAGCCTTTCGGATGAGATAATAAACCAAGGTGCCATGTGTTACACATCATTATTTAGCGCACGTGAAAGAAACCGGGGTCGGGATAGCTCAGTGGTCAGAGCGCTTGCTTTCCCCCAGTCAAGTTAAGCAGCGTCGAGCGTGTTTACCAGTTGGATGGGTGACCGATTGTGCGCCTTGGCTTCAGAAGAGGACCCCCAGTTCACCCAGCTGTAAATGCGTACCTGCCCTCTTTAGGGTCAGGGAAGGGAAAGCAGCGAGGGAGAGAAAATGGGCGCCACCCTCAACATGTTGGCCCTTGGAGAAGCTGAGGTC
This sequence comes from Stramonita haemastoma, assembly GCA_030674155.1. NCBI lineage: Eukaryota > Metazoa > Mollusca > Gastropoda > Neogastropoda > Muricidae > Stramonita > Stramonita haemastoma. The sequence continues at coordinate 18,882,080 of CM060340.1, read as the reverse complement.
TCTGACATCTCGCTCCCCTACGACCGCCTAGGTTATGGGGACAAAAAAACCCCACGGCAACAAGAGGGTTGTCCCTGAGAAAATTCTGTTGGAAAAAAGCTACTCTGATAGAGAAATAAATACAATTGCAGACAAGAAGAAGAAAAAAAAGTAGGTAGGCGCAGCACTTGTGGCGACACGCTCTCCCCCTGGGAGAGCAGCCCAAATTTCACGCAGAGAAATTCGCTGTGACATAAAATGGTATAAACAAGTAAATAAATAATTATGTTCAAAACAAAGCCATACCTGGGGTTTACTAGATCTAGTGAATACATGAAATCATATTCAGATAAAGCAATTTTGTTGTTGTTGATTTGTCATACAGAATATTCAGACAAAGCATTGTTTTCGAAGGTCGGTTGGATTAAAGAAATATTTATTCAGAAAAAAACATGGTTATAATACACGTAAACACTGTGAGCAACAACAAGCCGACGGCTTATAGCGTTCTACACAGGCAAGGCAATTAATTACACATTTTGTTTGGTAGCCGGTATACCTATCAGTCACTTTAAAAATGACATCTGCTTCAAATGCATATCGATACAACATTTCGTAGGTCTGTTAATTAATATAGATATATTCAAGATTCAAGATTTAATTCGCCTTTGACCCCTCTTGGGGCATGGAGGATTTCAGAAAACAAAATCAACTGTAACAGATATAATTTGCGTTAATAGAATACGTTCATACACAGAATTTGACAGAAAAAAGTAGTCAACCTTTTCATTTCAAACTAGCAATTTTAGGCTGATATGCTTACTGCCTATTTCCTGACAAAAGCATTTTGTTGCTGTTGTTAATCTGTAATGGATATTTTCAGGTAAAGCAATAGTTTTTTGGTTTATCATTTAATACAGAAATTCGGACACAGCAATTGCCTGTTGACCAGCCAATTAAGTATTCAGAAAAAAAGCAGTTTTGGGGTTGATTTGTTTATATTCCATTGCGGTATTTAAAAATAAATCAATCAATAGGAAAATCATTATATTCAGACAAAGCATTTTTTGTTGATCTGTTTATACATAATTATGTTCCATTAAAGCATTACAATAAACCCTGTCAATACATAGCTATATTCAGGCACGGTCATTTCTTGGGGTGATCGGTCAATACATTTTTTACTTAATCCATTTTTGTTGAATCAGTCAATGCATATGTTGAAATGAAGCTATTTTTGTTGGTCAGTCGACTCATAATCGATACATGTATTAACAGATTTAACACACACACTCACACACATAAACACACATCTATCTATCTATCTATCTATCTATCTATCTATCTATCTATCTATCTATCTATCTATCTATCTATCTATCTATCTATCTATCTATCTATCTACTATCTATCTATCACTGTCTGTCTGTCTGTCTGTCTGTCTGTCTGTCTGTCTGTCTGTCTGTCTCCCTACCTACCTACCTACCTACCTACCTACCTACCTACCTATCTATCTATCTATCTATCTATCTATCTATCTATCTATCTATCTATCTATCTATCTATCTATCTATCTATCTATCTATCTGAGAAAAAAAAAGTAAATATATATAGTAGGCACCCATCAGTCTCAGAAGACTATGGAATTACGCTCTAGTCTTTAGAGCGCAAAAGCTGGGTAAGTAAGTATGGAGGGCAAACTGTTACCCATGCAGCAGATCCCTCTCTCCCACGGCACTGGAATGATTCATTGGAAAGGCAATCGCCCATACGAATGGTTCCAGTGCCGTTGCAGGAGCCACCAAAACGTTGCCATATACAGCCCTGAGCTGCCCTTGGGGCTCTAACTCCCTGATTTTTCCTCAGGGATGGTGTCTAAACACGACACCTGTGTGTATGCTGTTTTTTTTTTAATTTATAATTTTGTCATCCGGTCCTACCGGCACACAATGGCCTGGTCTTCCGAAAGGCGGAACGGGGTTTTAACGTATGCGCAAGATGTTCTGCGTGCGTTCGCACACGGGGCCTCGGTTTATAGTCTCATCCGAATGACTTACACACTACACACACACACACACACACACACACACACACACACACACACACACACAACACACACACACACACCACACACACACACACACACACGATAGATAGATAGATAGATAGATAGATAGATAGATAGATAGATAGATAGATAGATAGATTAGATAGATTGATAGATAGATAAATAGATGTGTGTGTGGTGCGTACGTGCGCGCGCCGCCGCGCGGCGCGCGTGTGTGTGTTTTAATTGGTTGATACATGTATTCAGAAAGACAAAGCAGACATTGTTGATCTGACAATAGATGTATTCCGTCAAAGACTTGGTTTATTCATTTAACATCTATTTATTTAATTATCCATTTTGTTCGTTCATCTATTTCGAGCATAATCGAACAAGCATTCACGTGCTTCTTAAAATCATTTATATCCAGTCCTCTTGTGTATGCCTTTTGTAAAATTTTGTATCCCTTCCCACAGGCACAACATTTATGGCCTACTCTTCCGAAAGGTAGAAACAGTTAACGCAGTTAACGGTTAACAAAAAGACACATATAATGATACTGACATCAGAAAAAGACACAGATAATAATACTGGGCATCAGACACAGATAATGATGCTGACATTAACAAAGATAATGATGCTGACATTAGACAAAGATAATGATACTGGTATCAGACAAAGACACAGATAATGATACTGACATAAAAAAAACCCCAAATAATGATACTGACATTAGACACAGATAATGATACTGACATCAGACACAGATAATAATACTGACATCAGACACAGATAATGATACTGACATCAGACAAAGACACAGATAATGATACTGACATCAGACACAGATAATGATACTGACATCAGACACAGATAAGATATGATACTGACATCAGACACAGATAGAACTGACATAACACAGATAAATAATGATACTGACATCAGACACAGATAATGATACTGATATTAGACACAGACACAGATAATGATACTGACATCAGACACAGATAATGAAACTGACATCAGACACAGTATGAAACTGACATCAGACACAGATAATGATACTGACAAAATACACAGACAATGATACTGACATCAGACACAGACACAGATAATGATACGACATAGACACAGACACAGATAATGATACTGACATCAGCACACACAGATATGAAACTGACATCAGACACAGATATGATACTGACAAAATACACAGA
>CM060340.1:18868837-18873837 GCA_030674155.1 Stramonita haemastoma | reverse complement strand
AACCTGCGACCTTCCAGTCCGAAATCCAAGGTGCTGGCCACTGCGCTATGGTGGCTGGTTCCCATACATACATAGAATAGAATATCACACACCACACACACACACACACACACACACACACAACAACAACACAACAACAACAACAACAACAACAACAACAACAACAACAACAACAACAACACATCAACAACAACGACGACGACGACGACGACGACAATAACATCAACAACAACAAGAATAACAAGCCCCCACCCCCTCCCCTCTTACACACAGACAACACTCCCCCTCCCTTCTCCCACACACACATACCTCCCCTACCCCCCTACCCTCACTCCCATCCGCTGCATCCATTCATCTCTCTCTCTCTCTCTCCTCTCTCTCTCTCTCTCTCTCTCTCTTCTCTCTCTCTCTCTCTCCTCTCTCTCTCTCTCTCTCTCTCTCTCTCTCTCTTCTCTCTCTCTCTCTCTCCTCTCTCTCTCTCTCTCCCCCCACCCTCCCCCATCCACCCAACAATACGTCTTAGTAGCCAAGCAAGCAAGCAAGCAGCTAGCGAAGTAATCCATTTGAGATTGTGCTCACAACACAAGAGGCAGGCAGGCAAGGCAATCAACAGCAATCACACACACACACACACACACACACACACACACACACACACACACACACACACACACACACACACACACACACACACACACACACACACAACACACACACACACACACCAGCGTCCCTGCTACCCCCCGACCCCACCCCACCCCACCACGGTATAATCTAATTATGATATGGACAAGGCGGAGGAGAGGTTGTATTGAGGGGGAGGTGGCGGTTGGGGGGGGAGAGGGTGTGAGGGTAGGGGGGTGGGTGGGTGGGTGGTCGGCTGGCTGGCCACACGAGTGGCAGGCAGGCAGGCAGACAGGTAGGAGAAGAGGCAGTGTCATCCTTTTTTTTTTTTTTTTTTTTAGATGGCACCACTATGATGATGATGCCACCGCCATGATCTGCTTAATACTGACTTGAATAGAGAGGCGTTCAGCTTCAAGGCAAAACGTTCGCTATATTTATTATTCTACCAGGTTGGAATGTGGTTACCGTAGTGGTGTGTGTGTGTGGTGGTGGTGGTGTGTGGTGGGGGGTGGTGGTGGTGGTGGTGGTGGTGGTGGTGGTGGTGGTGGTGTGTGTGTGTGTGTGTGTGTGTGTGTGTGTGTGTGTGTGTGTGTGTGTGAGTGTGTGTGCGAACGCACGCAGAACATCTTGCACACACGTTAAAGCCCCGTTCCGCCTTTCGGAAGAGCAGGCCATCGTGTGCCGGTAGGAGCGGATGACTAAATTATATAAAATAAAAAAAAACAGCATACACACAGGTGTTGTGTTTAGACACCATCCCTGAGGAAAAATCGGGGAGTTGGAGTCCCAGGGCGGCTCGGGGCTATATATGGCAACGTTCTGGTGGCTCCTGCGACGGTACTGGAACCATTCGTATCGGTCATTGCCTTTCCAATGGATCATTCCAGTGGCGTGGAGAGGGGGAGGGGGGGGGGGGGGGGGTCTGCTGCATGGGTAACAGTTTGCCCTCCATACTTACTTACCCAGGCTTTGCGATCTAAAGACTAGAGCGCAACTCCATAGTCTTCCGAGACTGATGGGTGCTTACTACTACTACTATACTACTACTACTACTACTACTACTACTACTACTACTACTAACTACTACTACTACTACTACTACTACTACTAACTAACTAACTAACTAACTACTAACTAACACTAACTAACTAACTAACTAACTAACTAACTAACTAATACAAGAGCGGTGTGTACACTAAAAACACGTTGTTATAATCTTATAGCTGAACAGCTCCTGGTATGGGTATAGAAAATCTAGATGGGCTTGAAAGTACAGCTAGCTAGCTAGCTAGCTAGGAGCTTTAAAACTGATAGGCCTAGCTGAGGCGGTAGTGCTGTGTGCTGACGGTGATTGTGGCGGGTCGGGGATGACGGCACTACACTCTCTGTTAGTCGTTGCCTGCATGCTGGCTGCAATAACTCAGCATCCCCGTCCCCTGCCTGCTCGTCGCACTGATTACGTACGGCAGGGCATAGACAACACGTGCAGCACGATACGGCACGGCACGGCACGGCACGGCACAGTACGGCACAGCACTTTTTCATTTTCTCTAGCTCTCTGGTTGCTGCTGACTTGGTCGTCGTCGTCGTTGTCGTCGTCGTGTCGTCGTCGTTATCGTCATCTCGTGTCCGTGTCTCTTGTTCTAAGTGTTTTAGACCTGTCGTCTGTTTTGTCTGTCTGTTTTGTCTGTCTGTTTTCTCTGTTTGTCTGTTCTGTCTGGCGGTCTGTTTCTCTGTCTCTGTCTGTTTTGTCCGTCAGTTTTTTCTGTCTGTTTGTTTGTCTGTTTCTCTGTCTGTCTGTTTCTCTGTCTGTTTGTTTGTCTGTTTCTCTGTCTGTCTGTTTCTCTGTCTGTCTCTGTCTGTTTTGTCTTTCTGTCTGTTTGTCTGTCTGTTTTGTATGTCTCTCTGTCTAATTGTCTGTTTTGTATGTCTCTCTGTCTGTCTGTCTATTTTATTTGTCTGTCTGTCTGTCTCTCTGTCTGTTTCTCTGTTGCTCTGTCTGTCTGTCTGTCTGTCTGTACTGTACTGTGTCCGGTCGGTCGTGTCGTAGCGTGGACATGTGCGCGTGGGATCGTGGTGGCGATATAGAGGATTATTAGGGAATGGGGTGGGGTGGGGGGTAGGTAGGGGTGAGGTAGTGAGGAGGGTGGGTGGCGAGTGGGATGGTTTGGTTTCTCTCTTTTTTTCTGTCTGTGTCTGTGTCTGTCTGTGTCTGTGTGTTTCTGTCTGTCTGTCTGTCAGTCAGTCAGTTTGTCTCTATGTCTCTCTCTCTTCATGCGTGTTTGTATGTTTACAGGTACAAATTGCAAGACTACACTTGGCCTAAAATGGGTGTTAAAGAAAAGATGATCGTTCCTTGCTTCCTCCTTTTTCCTTCCTTCATTTTTCTCTCTCTCTCTCTCTCTTCTCTCTCTCTCTCTCTCCTCTCTCTCTCTCTCTCTCTCTCTCTCTTCCTCTCTCTCTCCTCTCTCTCTCTCTCTCTCTCTCTCTCATCTCTCTGCTATGTCTCTGTCTCCCTCTCTCTTATCTTCTGCCTCTGTCTGTCTGTCTTCGTCCGTCTCTCTCTCTCTCTCTCTCTCTCTCTCCCTCTCTCTCTCATCTCTCCTCTCCTCTCTCTCCTCCTCTCTCCTCTCCTCTCTCTCTCTCTCCTCTCTCTCCCCTCCTCCCCCCCCCCCCCCCACCTCCTCCTCTCTGCTCTGGCACCGCCACTGCCCCTTTCTCGCTTGTTAAACCACCACATGACATGTTTCCAGCCAACCTTTCCTCCTCCACCACCACCACCACCGCCACCACCACCTCCCCTCCTCCTCGTCCCTCCACCCCCTCAACCACCCACCCCCACCCACCCTCCCACCCCACCCCAACCACTCACTCCAATCACATAATTATTGCAGTGCACCGATTGCTCTCCGTAATTACCTGCGTCAGGAGGAACCATGAGGCCATCTTTGTGACCTGTGCTGGACAAATCAGAGTCATCGTTTTCCTCCTGGCTGTAACTCAGTCAAGTCAGTCACCCAGGCATGGTATGCTGCACGGTATGGGCATTGTAGAGTGGTGTGGAAAAGCCACTCGGAATTATAAATCTAAGCTGTCTCTGTATATTCATGATGGTATGAAGTAGATAGTGGGATATGAGGGGTTGAAAGTGGTGGTGGTGGTGGTGGTGGTGGTGGTAATAATAATGATGATGATGCTAACAACAACAACAACAACAACAACAACAACAATGATAATAATATTAACATATGGATTTTCTATAGTGCTGAATCTTGTAAAGAAAACAAATCCAAGCGCTTTTTGTAACATTTTGTTGCCAGCTCATGTCGGAGGATGTACCATAATATAATCTTGAAAGTATGCCACTTGTAAAGTGTTAGAAAAAAATATATAGAAACCAATTAAGTTAAAGCATTGATGGCATGGAAACAATCCAATATGGCCACCAAAAACTAAATGTTTCGAATTTCTGAGCATTTTTATCTATAACAAGTACAAGAAATCTGGGGTTTTTTTTATAGACACATGATTCTTAACAACCTCAGGTCTTTAAAATCACGAAAGGAAAAATTTTGCGTATGCATATAGCTATTTTTTATGCTAAAAAAAACCTAAAGTGATTTTGGCCATTTTCAGACCCGTATTCAACACAACGAGGACAAGTCAGGGAGGGACAACGTTAAACAACAACTGTGACAAGTCTGTTAAAGCATCAAGAAGCTAAGTAAGTAAAGCAACTAAGCCCACATCTGAAAGTAGCTACCTCCACATATGAAAATAGCTACCTCCACATCTGAAAATAGCTAAGTCCACATATGAAAATAGCTACCTCTGCATCTGAAAATAGCTAAGTCCACATCTGAAAACAGATACCTCCACATATGAAAATAGCTACCTCTGCATCTGAAAATAGCTAAGTCCACATATGAAAATAGCTACCTCTGCATCTGAAAATAGCTAAGTCCACATATGAAAATAGCTACCTCTGCATCTGAAAATAGCTAAGTCCACATCTAAAAAACAGATACCTCCACATCTGAAAGAAGGAAACAAACAACATAAGCAGATAAATCCGCATACGAAAATCAGACACAACCAACATTAAGTGGCAAAGCCCACATATGAAAGTTGGAAACAGACAGCATTAAGTAGCAAAGCCCACATATGGAGGTCGGAAACAGAGAGCATTAAGTAGCAAAGCCCACATATTTCTGTATCTCTCTATGTCTGTCTCTGTCTCTGTCTCTATGTCTCTCTGTCTCTCTGTCTCTCTCTGTGTCTCTCTGTGTCCCTCCCTCCCTCCCCCCCCCCTCTCTCTCTCTCTCTCTCTCTCTCTCTCGCTCGCTCGCTCGCTCTCTCTTTCTCTGCCTTCT
>CM060340.1:18863837-18866337 GCA_030674155.1 Stramonita haemastoma | reverse complement strand
TGTGTGTGTGTGTGTGTGTGTGTGTGTGTGTGTGGGAGGGGGGGAACAAGCAAAGAAGGCATAAAAAACCACGCACACACACATACAAAAGTAAAAAACCCTTAAACACAAAAAAACTATTTAAAAATCATATCTATATTTAAACAGTAGAATTCCATTTCAGTTCAACATAGGAACCAAACACCTATACAAAGATAAGTCTAGGGTAGTATATATGTGAGAGTGGAAGGTGGAAAGGAAGGGAAAGGAAAGGAAAGGAAAGGAGAGAGAGAGAGAGAGAGAGAGAGAGGAGAGAGAGAGAGAGAGAGAGAGGAGAGAAGAGAGAGAGAGAGAGAGAGAGAGAGAGAGAGAGAGAGAGAGAGAGAGAGAGCATATTCAGATTACATCATCATAAAAAACCCAGTCAATAAAGTATTTGAAAACATCCATAAAAATACTTCTTTAAACAATAATTGTCATCAATGAAACCTATAGGAGATGAAAAAAAAACAAACATAAAAAACAAAAAACAAAACAAAAACAGACCAAAAAAAACAAAATAAAAACAAACAAAAAACCACCATGAGAAGCAACAACACAGAAATAAACAATCAAAAAGCAAAACAAAAAACAAAATAGAACTAAGAACAACAAAACTGTAGATATAAAAATATCAAATAGCAACGAAACAGCATTTAAAGTTATATGAACCAGGTTTAAATCAACTCAAATCATTAAAATATCATATATACTATTAAAAAAGAAGACTACAATCATTTAGGGCATGGTACACAAGGCATCACATAATGCGACATATCTTTAAACCAGAACATTCATATTATGAAAATCAAATACATTCCAAGGTAATAGTAAGGAGAGCCATTACTAAGAGAAATACCCAAACAAAAAGACAAAGAAAAAACCAAACAACAACAATGTAATTACAAGCAGGCAAAACACGTCAAGAATAGTATGTATAAAAACATTTATATAAAAAAGTCTAGTATTTAGACATAATCTAATGCATTTTCAATAGTGCAATACATGATGAAAAATCAAGATAACATTTTCAAATAATAATACACATAAGATACAAATCCTAATTCAGCAACTAAAAAGTTTTACTATTTAAAAAAAAAAAAAAAAAAAAAAAAAGGATTGCCAATAACATGGATTCCAAATAACATAATTACCAGAACATTCATATTAACCAGAACATTCATATTATGAAAATCAAATACATTCCAAGGGAATAGTAAGGAGAGCCATTACTAAGAGAAATACCCAAACAAAAAGACAAAGAAAAAACCAAACAACAACAATGTAATTACAAGCAGGCAAAACACGTCAAGAATAGTATGTATAAAAACATTTATATAAAAAAGTCTAGTATTTAGACATAATCTAATGCATTTTCAGATAGTGCAATACATGATGAAAAATCAAGATAACATTTTCAAATAATAATACACATAAGATACAAATCCTAATTCAGCAACTAAAAAGTTTTACTATTTAAAAAAAAAAAAAAAAAGGATTGCCAATAACATGGATTCCAAATAACATACAAGTGTTCAGTTTATAAACATACTGTTCAAAACATGTAGTGGGGGTTCTGTTGTGTAATTAACATACAAGCACTCAGTTTGTAAACATTACTATTCATAACATGTAGTAGGGGCCCTGTTGTGTCAGCATATTATTAGGTATGTTTGAGGTGGGTATAAATGGCTTTCTTGAAAGTTTCTTTACTCTGGGATGTTTTCACGTGTGCCGGAAGCGTGTTCCAGAGTAAGCCACCTGAGTATGCAAGGCTTGATTTAAACAAGTCAATTCTAGGTTTTGGTAGTTGAATTTTGTTGGAGTATCGGGAAGACATATGGAATTTAGATTGGAGGGTTTGTGGAGCAAGTCCTGTCATGATTTTGTGCATAAATATTCCTTTATTTATGGTGAACATATCTTTTAATGGAAGAGAGAGAGAGAGAGAGAGAGAGAGAGAGGAGAGAGAGAGAGAGAGAGAGAGAGAGAGAGAGAGGAGAGAGAGAGAGAGAGAGAGAGAGGAGAGAGAGGAGAGAGAGGAGAGAGAGAGAGAGAGAGAGAGAGAGAGAAAGTATAAGAGAAAGAAAGAAAGAAAGTGAGTGAGAGAGAGAGCTAGAGAGAGACAGAGAGAGAGAGACAGAGACAGAGACAGAGAGACAGAGAGAGACAGAGAGACAGACAGACACAGACATACACAGACAGAGACAGACAGACATTCAGACAGACAGACAGAGACAGAGACAGACAGACACATATTTATATAAGCTGTTGCCGTGGTGTGACAGGATGCTGTGACCAGTTGCCGGCAGGCGGTGATTGGATGGATGGGCCTCAATAAAGTCCATCGTCTGATGACCAAACATCAGGCCAGAGATGTCACGGCTCCTAGAAAACAGGCTTTGTCCTGTGTGGTGGTCCTCGTGTGTGGATCAGTGGTCTAGAGGTAACACACCTGCTCTAGAAAGCATAAAGTCCGGGT
>CM060340.1:18845543-18858043 GCA_030674155.1 Stramonita haemastoma | reverse complement strand
AAGATGTTCTGCGTGCGTTTGCACACAGGACTTCGATTTATAGTCGCTCATCCGAAGGACTTTTAGAGGAGAGTGGGGTTAGGACTGATGTTAACTCCAGAGGAAAAATCCCCTCGAAAGGGCGTGGCGTGTAGTGTAGTGTAGTGTAGTGTAGTGTAGTGTAGTGTAGTGTAGTGTAGTGTAGTGTAGTGTAGTGTAGTGTAGTGTAGTGTAACGTAGTGTAGCGTAGTGTAGTGCATGTAGTGTAGTGTAGTGTAGTGTAGTGTAGTGTAGTGTAGTGTAGTGTAGTGTAGTGAGTGTAGCGTAACGTAGTGTAGTGTAGTGTAGTGTAGTGTAGTGTAGTGTAGCGTAGTGTAGCGTAGTGTAGTGTAGTGTAGTGTAGTTTGTGTAGTGTAGTGTATGTAGGTAGTGTAGTGCAGTGCCGTGCCATGCCATGCCAAGCCATGCCGTGTAGAGTATAAATACCGCAGAAACATGATAGTGTTCATTTGTGCTTCAGAGAAACATAAGCCTGTGAGTCATATTTCCACAGCGGCAATAACCTCCGTGATGCTAGCAATATCACAGTATATTAAAGCAACATAAATGAAACGAGATACAGTTATTTTCAACTCCTCCTCCTCCTCCTCCTCCTCCTCCTCCTCCGTCCTCCTCCTCCTCCTCCTCTTCCTCCTCCTCCTCCTCTCTCCTCCTCCTCTTTCTCCTGTCCCTTTTTCTCCTCTTTTCTGTTCCTTGTTTTTGCTTCTGCCTCCTCCCTTGGTCTTTCTTTTCTTCTTCTTTCTTCTTCTTTGTTTTGCTTCTTTTTTCATTTTCTTTTTTCTTCTTTCTTTTCTTTGTTTCTTTCTTGCTTTGTTTCTTTCTTCTTTCTTTCTTTCTTCTTCTTTCTTCTTCTTTCCTTTCTTCTCTTTGTCTTTCTTTCTTTTTTTCCCTTTTTGTCTTTCTTTCTTTTTTTCTTTCTTTCTTTCTTTCTGTGTTTCTTTCTGTCTTCTTTCTTTCTTCTTTCTTTCTTCTTTCTTTCTTTCTTTCTTTCTTTCTTTCTTTTTTCTTTCCTTCTTTCTCTTTTCTTTCTTCTTTCTTTCTTTCTTTCTTTCTTTCTTTCTTTTCTTTCTTTCTTTCTTTCTTTTCTTTCTTTCCTTCCCTCCTCCCCGCTCCCCTCCTCCTCTCCCTTCTTCTTCTTCTGTTCTGTTTCAGTTGAGCAATTTCAGGGGCAGCTTAAATCCAGACTTGATTTGATTTTCTTTAGCTACATTCGCATGTATACTTAGTTCCACATCTGTTCCATTTAGCATTGATCGTCCCATACTAACCAGCCCTGCTACTACAGCTGATTTTCTTTTTTTTTTTTTTAATTGTATTCGTTAATTCTTCTGTTCATTTGTAAAGGTTTACACAAAAATCGAGCATGTCTGTTAAAGATCTCATAATTCACGTCAGGTTTTTTTTTTTTTTTTTTTTTTATTAGTCAAGGTTGTTAATCTTTACTTATCCAGCACGAACCCGAAGCTTTACCATCGCATGGAGGTTGTTAATTCGGGAGTTGGTCAAAAAGTAAAGTACATTCTTTACCATTTATTATTTATTTATTTCTTTTATGTCGAGGATAATGGAATAAGCACTCATGTTTTTTTTACATCCAGTCACCATGTGTATGCAGTTTTGTAAACTATATCATCTGTTCCCACCACCACACAATGGCCTACTCTTACGAAAAAGCGGAACAGGATTTAACCTGTGCGCAAGATCTATTGCGTGCGTTCGCACACGGGGCCTCGGTTTATAGTCTCATCCGAAGGACTTGTGGGGAGAGTGGAGTCAACACTGATGTTAACTCCAAGGGAAAAAAATCCCCACGAACGGGAATCAAACCCGGGTTGTCAGATTGCGAGCGCAATATTCTGACCACTAGGTTATCCCGTCCCCCAGAACCATTAGTCGTTGAGCGTACAGAGAACAGGTTGGTAATAGGCACAGCAGTGACATCCGCTTAAAAAAAACAACAACTGAACACTGACACCCCAAACCTGTTCTGAGTCAGTCTCTCCTTGGAAGGGAGGAGAAAAACATGGGGCGAAAGGGGAGAGACAGTACACGCTTGTTAAGTTCCTGGTATGTGAAAACCTTGACTTTACATCATCGCACTGAAACGGTTTACTTTCGTGGATACGGCGTCAGTGACAGACACTGACAGTGCCAGAAAAAAAGGCTTGCAGCAGCAAAGACAATAACCAGATCAACACCAGCAGCAGCAGCAGCAGCAGCAAGCAGCAGCAGCAGCAGCAGAAGCAGCAGCAGCAGCAACAGCAGCAGCAGCAGCAATGATAGCGACAAAGACACAAGGGCACTAAAAATTCTAACAACAACAAACAACTAACAACAACAATAGCTTCAACATCTCTTGCGAGTACAAAGAGTAGTGAATTAATGGTGATGAAAACTTCGTCAGTTCCTAATCATATCTATCAATCAATCAATCAATCAATCAATCAATCAATCAATCAATCTATTTTTTATATATTTTGAGGATAATGAATAAGCGCTCATGCGCTTTTTTCATCCAGTCCCCGCCCTTATCATTATTATATGCATAAAATAACCATATGTCACACTCATTCTAAACGTTTGCTTGCTGACATCAGGAATATAATATATACAATTCATCGTTATTCTGTCGTATGAATGCTTTTACTTCAAATTACGATATAAACTTAATAAAATTTCATTCCATCCAAAAAGAATCGCAACACTAAAAAAGAGCATTTACAACACACAAAGGTACAGAAACAAAACCAACCAAAACAAAACAATAAAACCAACCAAAAAAAAAAGAACAAGACCAAGATTCAACCAACCAACCAACCAACCAACCAACCAACCAGTCAGCCTCTAACCCTTACCCCTACCCACCCACCCACCCCCCTCCTCCCCCTGCCCCCCTGTCCTTTCTCTCTCTCTCTCTCTCTGTCTGTCTGTCTGTCTGTCTGTCTGTCTGTCTGTCTGTCTGTCTGTCTGTCTGTCTTCTCTCTCTCTCTCTCTCTCTCTCTCTCTCTCTCTCTCTCTCTCTCTCTCTCTCTCTGTTCATTCTTCTCCACTCCTCTCATCTCTCCATACCATCGCTGTTCAACTTTCTGCTGGCTGTGACTGAACACGGTGAGCTGAGCAGGGACAAAAGGCGGAGGGAGGGAGGGAGAGACTCACGCTTGGCTGCGGCAGCTGCTCACTGAGGGATGGACAGCCGGGGACAGGGAGCAGCTGACCAGATGGGCAACGCACCAACCATCCAACCAACCAATGCACTTGGACCGCGAGGGCGTAGTAAATTTGAAGATGGTTAGGCCACACGTTTTCTCTCTCCACCTTACCTGACGCTTGCTGTTGATGTTTTCTGATGTCAGCATGGCAAAAGTAGTATTTATCATAAAGGTGAAAAGGTAAAGGTGTCCCATACCCTGTGTGGTCGTAGGGGAGCGAGGCGTCAGAGGCCTTAGCTTCTCTAAGGGGCCAGCATGTTGAGGGCATGGCAGCGCCCATCTCCTCTCCCTGGCTGCTTTACCTTCCCTGACCCTAAAGAGGGCAGGTACCCATTTACAGCTGGGTGAACTGGGGTAACTGTACTGTAGCAAAGGCACGCAAACGGTCACCCATCCGATTGGCAACCATGCTCACACTGCTTAACTTGACAGGGGGAAAGCCAGTGCTCTGACCCCTGAGCTATCCTGTCCCAGTATATATCATGCACACGATGTTTTATTCATTCGTGTGCTAGTATATGTCATGCACACGAGTAAAACATCCACGAATATGAAGTCAGTTCTTAAACATGTGTTACATGTAACCGATATAGTTTCCTGTCATTATTTCTTTGTACATCAGGCTAAGATGTTTATCGATACAATTCTCTGAGATCAACAAGACGTTGGCCCTCTTTTTTCTTTTTTACTTTCTTTTTGTCTTTGCAGTTCCCTGAATGTTCAATGTCAGTTGTCTTCCAAGGGAGTTTAGTCTTTACTTGCTGTTTAAGGAACCAGGAAAAAAGTAAAGGTGTGTTCTAACCTCCCCTAAAAGTGTGCTTAGCCTCTCCTATATCACGTTTTTGTGATGATCCTATCTGGACTTTCTCCTCAAGAGAAAAGACCGACATTTCATTGGTACAGATACAGTAAAAGGAAACTAGGTGTACAGTCTAAACAGATCGTAACTGGGCATTTTTTTTTTTTTTTTTCGGACAGTGGTCATGTTCAGACTATTGTCGCCAGGGAGTGGCTTTCCCTCACAAACAACATTTTCCCAAACATCCAAGCAAAACAAGAGAGGATTCTGTTTCCCTACTGTTTCGAAATCACTGTGTCACGCCAGGAAAAATAAGGTCAGCACGTAAGGCGTGTCACAAGAAGAAAGAAGAAGAAAAAATAAAACCTAAGCAGGTTACTGTCTGTACAACACCTGTCTTCAGTACACACATTCCTCCTACACGAAGAAGACTGGGTATGGTGATTCTGAGGCGGGGCTAATTACAACAACAATAATAATAACAGCAGCAGGAGCAACAACAACAGCAATACCTAACAACGCCTTCCCTCAACACAGAGAGAGAGAGAGAGAGAGAGAGAGAGAGAGAGAGAGAGAGAGAGAGAGAGAGAGAGAGAGAGAGAGAGAGAGAGAGAGAGAAACTGAATCTCAAGTACATTCACCTGCTGGAGTTATACTTTTTGTATCGGTGTCTGCAGCTTACCCATCCTAAACTCTATACACAAAAAATGCTGTACAGACAGATCTATCAATCAAAAGGAGATTGTTGTTCCTTATATTCCCATTCCGAACTGTCTGTATTATTTCCAGCCATCGGTATTTCTATGTGAATTAAAGAGACCTGATCACGTGACCGAAACTGACACTGTTCATTGGTTACCAGAAAAAAGAAATCCAAACCCAAACAACTTCAGATGTTCAAAGTCATACTGCTTTTTTTTTTCTTGTGTTTTGTTATTTTTGTTTATTAATTTGTTTGAGGATTTTTTTTCAATGTTGCCTTTAATATTTCTGTTATACATTTTAAGGTGGAATTCTACTTTTTATATACAAAATTACAAAATTGGTTCTTCAGAACGTTAAATTCTCCGACCAAATTGTTCGAAGTCGGGTAATATCCACAGAACGTGAAGTGTAGTAAGAAGGGAGGCAACTATAAGTGAAGTCACAACACAATAATGCTTTTTGTTGGGTAAGTCAAGAGATCCGTGGGATCTAAACGCCTTCTTGTTTTTAATTTCTCTCCGTCTCTAGTTATGATAATGATGATGATGATGCAATGATAATATAATGAATATCATCATCGTCGTCGTCGTCGTCGTCGTTATCATCATCATCATCATCATCATCATCATCATCGTCGTCGTCGTCGTCGTCGTCGTCGTCGTCGTCGTCGCACTCCTGTGCTTTTTTTCATCCAGTCCCCGTGTGTATGCAGTTGTGTAAATATTGTCATCTGTTCTCACCGGCACACTATAGCCTACTCCACGGAAAGCGGAACAGGATTTAACGTGTGCGCATTGACGTATAGTATGTCGGTTGTATGTCAAAGCCTTGGTCTGTGCACATGATTTCTGCTGTCTATAATTATGGCCACGGTCCTCACTCTTTCCTTTATTTTTTTTCATCCTTTGGCGCGCGATTTGTGTGTGTGTGTGTGTGTTGTGTGTGTGTGTGTGTGTGTGTGTGTGTGTGTGTGTGTGTGTGTGTGTGTGTGTGTCTGTGTCTGTGCTGTGTGTGTCTGTGTGTCTGTGATACCTGCCCTCAGTGGGTAACTTCAGTCCATGTGTCCATATTTGTTCCAGATGTGTCAAGTACGCAGAAAGTATACACTTTCACTTCCCACCTTGCATATTTTTTTGCTTTGCTCCCTTTCTGTCAGCCATGATGCTGAACTCGTGAATACTGACTGTGCATTGCTCTTTTACACCGAACAAACCCGTCCCCACCCCCTTTTCACCAACCACCCCCAACCCACCCACCCACCCCCCTCCAAACCAACATACACACACACACACACACACACACACACACACACACCACAAACAAACACACACACACACATACATCCGTGGGTGAGCGCGACCCGGAAGCGGAAGACATATTCGTGCGCACGCGCACATGTGGTGGGCGGATGTGGACAAGAGGACACAATTATTCTCACGAGGTTTAGCCAGGGTTTTCTAGGTTTAGTCTCAAAAGGGTTTCAACACACTTTGAATAGAAAAATCTGGTTCACCTGGGTTTTCGTTGGAATATTTTCCGAAGCACAGGCGGAAAAAGAAAACTAGCACGGGATTGTGAGGGTAGTGGTATAGTTTGTGTGACATGCTGACTTGTTATAGATAACCTCGAAAAGAAAGCAAGAGGAAAAAGAAAGGAAGAAGGAAGGAAGGAAGGAAGGAAGGAAGGAAAGAAAGGAGAGAAAAGAGAAAAGAATTGGGGAAATCAAATTAAAAAAACAAACCAAAAACAAAACAGAAATAAAAGAAAAGATGAACAAATAAATCAATAATGATTATATGAACAAACAAATGAGTGAATAAAGAAATACACAAACGAATGAAAAAAACAAAGGAGGGATTAAATGAAGGGAAGGATGAGTGAATGAATGAATGAATGAATGAATGAATGAATGAATGAATGAATGACAAAGGGAGGCTAGGGCTAGATACAGAAAAAGAACCTAAACGTAACTTCTAACAGAATCAAAGCAGAAAAAAACGATAAATGAAATGAAGAGAACACGAAACGAAAGAGGGAAAAGATGGAAAAAATCAAGATTTACAACGAGTAATCACATGAATAACTGGCTGGCCAGTTGAAGGAATAAGAGAATGGATGGATGGATGGTGGATGGGTGGATGGATGGATGGATGGACGGACGGACGGACGGATGGATGGACGGATGGATGGACAGACGGACGGACGGATGGACGGACGGACGGACGGATAGATGGATGGATGGACGGACGGACGGACGGACAGATGGATGGATGGACGGACAGATGGACGGACGGATGGATTGATCGATAAATAAAAGAACGAAAGACAGAAAGAGGAGAGAAAAAAAGAAAAAAAAGGCAGACAGGAAGGAAGGAAAAGAACCAGAAAGAACGAAGACAACCCCCCCCCCCAAAAAAAAAAAAATCACAAAACACAAAAAACACTAACCCATCCTACCCCACCCCCCACTCTCAACCACTCTTACCCCCCCACCCCCTCCCCCACACCTTTCCTTAAAAAATCCAAACCACACCGACCAAATCCCCCCAAACCCTTTTGTTTCCCAAAGCACCAGCATACATACCTAATAAGAGCTTTACTGTTTTCATAAAAGACGCGGGAGCCGACAGAGAGAAAACAGCAACAAACCAAAAAAAGAAGAAAAAAAAAAGAAGGAAAGAGAGAGACAGAACAAATCTTTTCCAATATTGAGGATCGCGAACCGCTGACAAGTTGAGCTAAAGGCACGTTTCGCCAAGTCACGAAAGCTAGCCATACCACCCTGAGCCCTTTCCTTTTTTCTTCTTTCTTGAGACCCCAATGAAATGTGTGGACACGCATAGCCGACGGGTAGCCATGCAAAGGGTTTGTATGGTAAGGTAGGTAGCCTCCACTGGCCACCCGGAATGCCTTACCCGTTTAATTGTGGAATATTTTCCCTCTGACTGTTGTTAGTGTCCCTTTCGCTTTCTTTTTTCTTTTTCTTTTTTTCTTTTTTTGGTTTTACTTCCCTTCCCCCCCCCCTCTCCTTCTTCTTCTTCTCTCCCCCTTTTTTGGGGTCCTTTTTTTTGTGAATCAGGTAGGCTACCCAGACCAAAAATCTGTCTGACCCCGTTTCAGACATGAGTATGCGATTTTTTAACTGGACGGTAAAGGATGAGGTGAGGGTGGGAGGGAGAAAGTGAAAGAGATAGCTTTATCTGTCTGTCTGTCTGTCTGTCTGTCTGTCTGTCTGTTTGTCTTCCTGCCTGCCTGCGTGTCAGTCTGTGTTTCTATCTCTGGTGTACACGCATCCGCAATTGTTCTTTACAATTCTTCTTCGCAATTCTTCTTCTTCGCAATTCTTCTTCGCAGTTCATCTACTTCGCAACTCTTCTACTTCGCAATTCTTCTTCACGAATCTTCAAATTTCTTCTTCTTCTTCTTCGCAATTCTTCTTCACGATTCTTCAAATTTATTCTTCTTCTTAACAAATCTTCTTAGCAATTCTTCTTTCTTTCTTTATTGTTTTCATTCTTTTTTTTTTTTCTCCAAAATTTCCTTCCTTTCACTCTTTCTTCACCTCTTCTTATTCCTCTTCTTCCTCTTCCTTTTCTTTGGTTTGCTTTTTTCTTTATCTTGTTTCTTTGTTATGCTTTCTTTTCTTTCTTTCTTTCTTTCTTTAAACTTGGTTTTATTTGTTTTCATTGTTATACTGGTTGTCAAGTCTTCAGGGGTGTCCCCACGGTCGTCAACTAAGGCATTAGATAGATAGATAGATAGATAGATAGAAGATAGATAGATAGATAGATAGAGATAGATAGATAGATAGATAGATAGAAGATAGATAGATAGTTATACAGAAGAACAGCACTTTAATCACAAAACACACCAATACCCTTTCATGCAATCTTGTGTAAAAAGATAGCAAAAAAAAAAAAAAAAAATTAAAAAGCGAGAGAAAAACCAGTACTTTCTTTTCTGAGTATTCCTATTTTTTAAAAAAAGGAAACAAATAAACAAACTTTCTTTCTTTCTCTTCCTTTCTTTCCCCCCCCCCCCCCCCCCTCTTTCCTCAGTAAAATGTATAAACCTTTTTTCTTCCTTTCTCTCTTTCTTCCGTTCTGTTTCTTTTTTCTTTCTTTCTTCTTGTTATCTCCCTTTCCGTCTGTCTATCTGTCTGTTGTCTGTCTGTCTGTCTGTCTGTCTTTTCCTTACTTCACTTTTTAAAATCTTTCTCTCTCTTTCTTCTTTTCATTTCATTCTTTCTTTGTATTTTCTTTTTTTTCTTGCCTGTTTTCATGTACTTCTCTTTTTTTTTTCTTTCTTACTGCTTTTCTTTTACTTTCTCTTTTCTTTCTTTTTCTTTACTTCCTTCTCTCTCTGTCTCTCACTCTCTGCCTCTCTGTCTATCTGTTTGTCTGTCTGTCTGTCTAACTGTCTATCTCTCCTCTCTCACCCCCCCTCTCTCTCTCTCCTCCTCACTCACTCACTCACTCACTTGTTCTCTCTGTGACGTTGTACTTCAGATTTTTGTCTTCTGAACGAGTGCATTTTTTATTACCTCATCATATATAGTGTCCTTATTCTTGGTGTTGTTTGGTATTGCGTTAAGTTTTATTGTTTAGTATCTTCTCATCTTGATGTATCCCTGAAAAGGGCGGGACTGGATGTAAAAAAGCCACGAGTGCTTATCTTTATCCTCGAATAAAATGCTTCTGCCTTGCCTTGCCTTCCTTGCCTTGCCTTGCCTTGCTCTCTCTCTCTCTCTCTCTCTCTCTCTCTCTCTCTCCTCTCTCTCTCTCTCTCTCCTCTCTCTCTCTCTCTCCTCTCTCTTCTCTCTCTCTCTCTCTCTCTCTCCTCTCTCTCTCTCTCTCTCTCTCTCTCTCCCACCCCCTCCTCTCCCTCTCTTTCCCCATCTCTCTCTCTCTCTCTCCTCTCTCTCTCTCTCTCTCTCTCTCTCTCTCTCTCTCTCTCTCTCTCTCTCCTCTACCTCTCTCTCTCTCTCTCCTACCCTCTCTCCCTCCTCTCTCCTCCCTCTCTCCTCTCCTCTCTCTCTCTCTCTCCTCTCTTCCCCTCTCTCTCTCTCCCTACCCCTCTCTCTCTTCTCTCCTCTTCCCCTCTCTCTCTCTCTCTCTCCTCCTCCGTCTTCCTCTCCCTCCTCTTCTCTCTCCCTTCTCTCTCTCCTCTCTCTCCTCTCTCTCTCTCTCTCCCTCCCTCCCCTCTCCCCTCTCTCTCTCTCTCTCCTCCTCTCTCTCCTCTCCTCTCTCTCTCTCTCCTCTCTCTCTCTCTCTCTCTCTCCTCTCCCTCCTCTCCCCTCCTCTCCTCCCTCCCTACCCTCCTCTTTCTTCTTTCTGCCTAACTATTGACAGACATCAAGAGAAAGTCAACTCTGTACGTCAGTGCCGCTGCCGCACCCAGCTGAGAATCCTCACGTGTCCGGGTAGCCAGTTATCTCTGGCCCATCTGTGTGTGTGTGTTGTGTGTGTGTGTGTGTGTGTGTGTGTGTGTGTGTGTGTTGTGTGTGTGTGTGTGTGTGTGTGTTGTGTGTGTGTGGAATGATGTTGCCAAAATCATGGGAGGAGAAAAGGATGATTTTCTTCTCTTCATTTCCCTGCTTTGTTCGTAGTTGTTGTTGTAGTCATTGTTATTGTTGTTGTCTTGCTGTTGTTGTTGATGTTGTTGTTGATGTTGTTATTGTTGACGTTGCTGTTGATGTTGCTGATGCTGTTGTTGTTGTTGTCATTGCTGTTGTTGTTGCTGTTGCTGTTCTTGTTGTTGTTGCTGCTGCTGCTGCTGCTGTTGTTGCTGTTGTTGTTGGAAAATGCACTCATGTCTTTGTTAACATCCTGTCCCCCTGTGCATGCAGTTTTGTCAATGTCATCATCCATTCCCACTGACATACAATAACCTACTCCTCCGAAAAGCGGAACAGGTTTGAACGGGTTTGAACGTGTGCACAAAAGGTGTTCTGCGTGCGTTTTGCACAGGGGACTTCGGCTTATACTCTCATCCGAAGGACTTAATCATGGCTTCCATCCAAATTCAAATTCAAATACTTCATTTTCTAAAAAAAAAAACCCAAAACCACCAGAACCTTCACGCGGGTTAGCAACTCAGTAACACTCTCAGCAACTCAGCAAACATCTCAGCAACTCAGCGACAGTCTCAGCAACTCAGCAACAGTTTCAGCAAAAACTCTAGCAACGTCTCAGCAAACACAGCAAACGTCTCAGCAACTCAGCAATCGTCTTCAGCCCACACGTCAGAACTCGAGCAACGTCTCAGCAACTCAGCAACGTCTCACAACTCAGCAACGTCTCAGCAACTCAGCAACGTCTCAGCAACTCAGCAACTCTCAGCAACTCAGCAACGTCAGCACTCAGCATGCTCAGCAACCAACAGTCTCAGCAACGTCTCAGCAACGTCTCAGCAACTCAGCAACGTCCCCAGCAACGTCCATCAGCAACGTCTCACAACTCAGCCAACGTCTCAGCAACGTTCTCAGTAACGTCTCAGCAACGTTACTCAGCAACTCAGCAACGTATCCTTTTGTATACCTATATCTATGGTTTGTACTCTTTGGTATCTGTTTTTTACTCCTCGCTTCTCCTACTACTGTGTCTGTCTTACCTTGGGTAGTATAGTCCACCCTTTCTTTCTGACCTTGTCACAATGCCCATGTAAGGAAACAAATGATGGCTTAAATAAGAGAGGGAGAGGAGGAGATAGGCTTAGGGGTAAGAAGGGTGAAGGGGTGTGTGTGTGGGAGGGGGGGGGGGAGGGGGGTGAAGGAGTTGAGATGAAGAGGGAGAGAAGAGGAGGAGAAGAGGAGAGGAAGAGAGAAGGAGAGAGAGAGAGAGAGAGAGAGAGAGAGAGGAGAGAGAGGAGAAGGGAGAGAGAGAGAGAGAGAGAGAGGAGAGAGAGAGAGATTTGATTTGATTTATTTTTTTATATCGAGGATAATGGAATAAGCACTCTTGTGTTTTTTACATCCAGTCCCCGTGTGTATGCAATTTTTGTAAATGTCATCTGTTCCCACCGGCACACGACGGCCTACTCTTACGAAAGAGAGAGAGAGAGAGAGAAACTTTGAAACTTTTATTAAGGGAAAAGAATAAGCAACAAATAATGGCTTTTACATCCAGCCTCAGAGAGAGAGAGAGAGAGAGAGAGAGAGAGAGAGAGAGAGAGAGAGAGGGGGGGGGGGGGGATGGGATGGATGGATGGATAGATGGATGTACATGTACTGTACTACGTTGTTTATTGTCTGTCATTGTGATTGTAGATTCTGTTCTGTGTCTCTGTCTAGCTGTTTTTCTGTTTTTTGTCTGATTTTCAAGTAACTAGCCAGTAACACACACACACACACACACACACACACACACACACACACACACACACACACACACACACACACACACACACACACACACGATTTAAGATTTAATTCATTTCACCCCGTTTTAGGGGCATGGAGGATAACACACGAATTCAACAGGAGAATAAACCTAACAGCAATACACCCAACCACATAACCACCCACTCACCCACTCACCCACTAACACACACGCACACACACACACACAACACACACACACACACACACACACACACACACACACACACACACACACACACACACACACACACACACCACACACACACACACACACACACATTGAATACACCGTTGATTTTTCACCTTACATCGGATGCTTGTTGTTATTCTTACGCTTGTTATTTTGTATTTTCATGATTTGTTTGTA
>CM060340.1:18835543-18838043 GCA_030674155.1 Stramonita haemastoma | reverse complement strand
CATCCGTTCCCACCGGCACACGATGGCCTACTCTTACGAAAAGCGGAACAGGAGTTAACGTGTGTGCAAAAGGTTCTGCGTGCGTTCACACACGGGGTCTCGGTTTATAGTCTCATCCGAAGGACTTTTGGGGAGAGTGGAGTCCGCACTGATGTTAGCTCCAGGAGAAAAATCTCCTCGAGCGGGATTCTCTCTCTCTCTCTCTCTCTCTCTCTCCTCTCTCTCTCTCTCTCTCTCTCTCTCTCTCTCTCTCTCTCTCTCTCTCTCCTCCCTCCCTCTCTCTCTCTCTCTCTCTCTCTCTCTCTCTCTCTCTCTCTCTCTCTCTCTCTCTCTCTCTCTCCTCCCTCTGTCTCTCTGTGTCTGTCTGTCTGTCTGTCTGTCTGTCTGTCTGTCTGTCTGTCTGTCTCTCTGTTTCTTTTTTTCTTTTTCTTTTTAAAAAAAAGCTAGTGGCATGTGTAGCAGTAAGCAGGTAGGTCACCAACCTCATACATAGCCTCAGAATACCCACATGCCCCGGAATGCAGACGAGAGTGATGTAATATCCGTTCTGTTTTACAGAAGATATATGTATATATATATATATATATTTAAGTACATAATTTTATATATATATATATATATATTTAAGTACATAATTATATATATATATATATATATATATAATATATGTGTGTGTGTGTTGTGTGTGTGTGTGTGTGTGTGTGTGTGTGTGTGTGTGTGTGTGTGTGTGTGTGTGTGTGTGTGCAGGAATCCTGAAACTCCTGGAGTTTTTCAGATGATTCACATTTTTTCTTTTAACCTACAATGGCTTCCAAGGAGCAGAGACTGGGATCCAATTCAAGCCTAAATCCTCCTTGTGGGGGTCCACTCCTGCAAAAGATCAACAATACATGTTCAAATCCCATCAATTCACACAAGCGTTTTGGTGGGGTGCCGAAAAGCGCGAATGCACCCAGTATAGCACCCAGGTCACCACTTGGGCATGAGTGATACGTTAGTCATGCGGCTACGAAAGGGATTTTCGGGGTGTAGGCTAGATGTGGCGAAGCGTATATGGACTCGTCTGCATGAAGCAGCGAGTGTTCTTTACAGGCAATCTGAACACTGACAACTCAGTCTCGCCCTTTCTTCCCAGTTTGACGAAAAAAAAAATCGAGCTGAATGTCAAAGTCATTCGGGTGAGACTTTAAACCGAGGCCCCGTGTGTGAACGCACGCAGAACATCTTGCGCACATGTTAAAACCCCGTTCCGCCTCTCGGAGGAGCAGGCCATTGTGTGCCGGTAGGAGCGGATGACAAAATTATAAAAAAAATTCCCAGCATGCGCACAGGTGTCGTGTTTTTTAGACACCATCCCTGAGGAAAAATCGGAGAGTTGGAGTCCCCAGGGCGGCTAGGGGCTGTATAAATGGGTAGGCGCTGCACTTGTGGCGACGCGCTCTCCCCGGGGAGAGCAGCCCGAATTTCACGCAGAAAAATCTGCTGTGAAATAAAGTGGTATATAAAATAAAATTAAAAATGAAACTGAAAATCTGTTGGGATAATAGTATTGCTTCCAAACTTTCCATAAGTAAAAAAAAAAAAAGGCTACAGGACAACCCCCGCCCCCCCCCCCCCCCCCAAAAAAAAGACCATAATTAAATTGCAATGTTGTTGTGATGATGATATTTGGGTTTTTCAGCCTCCAAAACACTGACTTCGTTTTTGGTTGTTGTTGGAGCACGGTATAGGATGTTGCCTGTTTAGCTTGTTGCTTACATGCCATCTGTTTGGGTTGTTGTTGTTGTTGTTTTTCTGGACAAACATCTCTTGCTTTAACAAAAATCTCTTTCAGAATCAGCACCGCAGAACTTTGTTGATATTACGATTGTTCTCTCTCTCTCTCTGTCTCTCTCTCTCTGGTATGTAGGGGTAAGGAGGGGGTTTCTTAGCTTTATTCCCTGATCAGGGCAAGGGCCGGATGAAAAAAAGTATGTAATGCTTACTCTGTAACCCTTGAAAAATAAAGATAATTCATTCATTCATTCATTCATTCATTCTCTCTCTCTCTCTCTCTCTCTCTCTCTCTCTCTCTCTCTCTCTCTCTCTCTCTCTCTCTCTCTCTCTCTCTCTCTTTTCCAAGTAAACAAACTAAAAAAAACCCCCACAAAATATGAATCTTTTTCATTTTATTATTATTATTTTTCAGCATGCAAAAAATTCCCCTTAAAAACAAACAAACCAACCAATCAACAACAAAATACATTCCCCCCCACACACATTCACAATACATTACATGTATACCAAACCTGCACCCATAATGATTCACACATTGAAACATACAAAAAAGAGGAGAAAGATTAAAAAAAAAAGAAGAAGACAAAATTGCCATTCATATTGAACGAATTGGTACTGGTCGCAAAACATCCACGAAAGTTCAAATAAATACACGGATAAATACAGACATCATTTTGCCAATGATTGAGAAATAAACACAAAAAGGTTTAGGAAGGGAAAAAAT
>CM060340.1:18828043-18830543 GCA_030674155.1 Stramonita haemastoma | reverse complement strand
AACACAATACAACCAGAATTTTAGAGAAGCCGGTTGTGACAATATGGTACCATACAATTTCTAAAACAAACGATACAAGAGAGGCCAAGACAAGCCAAGTCAAACAAGTCAGACAAGTCAAGTTATTACAAGACATGTCAAGACAAGACGAGACAAGACCAATCATTGTTTTGAAATTTCTGTTGTTGTTTTACCCTTGGTGTCTTTGACTACGCGGTACACATGATGTATGATTCATAAGGCGAAACACAACAGCGACAGACAGACAGACAGAAAACCACACACACACACACACACACCACGCAACCCCCGCACGCACGCACGTAACACTAACGCACGCACAGTGTACTTGTGTATGTACACATAGTCACATACAAACACAGAATAACAGGTATGCATGCACGCACAGTCCTCTCTTTATCTCTCTTTTACACACACACACACACACACACACACACACACACACACCACACACACACACAACACACTCACACACACACGACACACACACACACACTATACCGTAATATTACTAAATATTAGACAGCATTCACCACAAATACTGGTACACCTATGCATGACTGACCCGAGGTATAATAATGCAGATTAAGTTGACAACACAACAGCAACACAACAACAACACCTACCCAAAAGTCCTCCTTCTTGTTGTTGTTGTCAGAAGACACTGTACACATTGTGTTGTAGTGTAAAGCAGTAATGTCGCATCACAAGACTTTCTGGACAACAAACCCTTGACTCGCTCGACACTTCTCCTCTCACTTCAGTTCAAGCCACCGAATAAAAAAAAACACCACTGTACCCAGGTGTTGTTTTTTCCTTCCTAAAAAACGAAAAACAAATCCCAACACTCCCACCTCCCCCAACCGGAAAAAAACAAACAAACCCCAAGCCCCAACCAACCCTCCCCCAAAAAAAATACAAAAAAAACCAACCAACAATCCCCCCCCCCCAACCCAAACCGAAAAAAAACCTACAAGAAATCCAGGCTGTTTGCTCCTGAACACATGAAGGCACTTTTAGTTAAGCATTCGGGAACCCAGGTTTAAAAAAAGAAAATTCAGGAGTTATGCGTAGCGCAGCATCCAAACCCAAGTCACAGTTGAGGTGATGCAAATAACAGACCCCAGAATGAAGCAGAATGCTGTATGTATGTAGTTGTGCAACTGGCCCCACGGGAAAAAACAACAACACATAACCGAGTCATGGTCAATGCAACGTGGCTCAGAATATTATTTTTATTATTATTATTTATCATCATCTCTCGCACACTGCTACCACAACACTGAAATTTTACAAGGTTAAGCATTCCTGGGCCCTGGGTCGGTTTTAGTTTAGTGTTTTTAAGTTCCATAAATCGAAGTCACATGACAGAAGATCAGGCCCGGGTTATGTCCAGTGTCCTGAATGGACTGCCCAATGTCCACGTTGTAAACTGAAGTTGTACATATCACTTTTGACTTTGGCGACAGAGGCACGCGACGGATGAAAGCAAAAGTAAAAGTAAAAAGCAACAACAACAACAACAAACAAAACAAAGGTCAATGTGTTCACCAAGGCATAATTAAAGCCTACCTGAAAATAAAACGTGTGCGTAAAATGTTCGTGTTAGTTTTTTTTTGTCACACAATGTTCGCATCAAATTTTGTTTAATAACCAAAACAGACAAACAAACGAAACATTTGACTCGTTCATTATATAGACATTGCCATTTTTTACTCTCTTCTTGAACACTTTTTTTAAATAGAAAAAAGTGATTTACGCAAAGAAAAGAAGAAAAGACTATAAAACAAAAATGTGGAATAATTATTTCATAAATAAAACTTACACAGTTGAACTGTATGATGCAACGCAGCATTGTTACAACTTTCAAAAAAATACAACAAATAATTGGCAAGGTATTAGTGGGGTACGGTACACTTGTATAACATTCACGCAGAAAGAGAACGACAGTGTATCTATCACTCTTCCGTAGTGTTCTGAGTATCAGAAATGTTCCAAACTTGGAATGAGCTGTTAATCATCTTAGCAAGTTGGTGGTGTATAATAACCGGCGGTGTTAGCTTTCGTAACAGCTTGTCATGATAAACCACGTTGTAATATTGTAGACCACATGTCTGTTGCTTTTGTTCTCTGCAGTCAAACACACTACAGATTCTTCCCAACGTTTCGGGGAAATGCAGCTCATTCCCTTACTACAGCACTTGTGCCTGTAAATTTGTTTTATTCAAATCACCCACGAAATATCAAATTATTTTAAAAAGAATAAGAACAGAAACAAACACTTTCTTCAGCTTCTCGTTGTAGATTTCGAAAGTAAATCCCCTTTTTAAAACAAATTCAGCCCATATTTCTTTTCTTCACAAAACCAGGAAGTTAGGAGCGCCATTTTGGAGTCGAAACTGACGTCACTTCCTCAAAATTACAGGCTGGATCAAGACGAACGTGTTACTGGCCAAGAGAGATTTGAACTGCGTTTGGC
>CM060340.1:18810543-18825543 GCA_030674155.1 Stramonita haemastoma | reverse complement strand
CACTTGAGTACTTATTCCATTATCCTCAATATAAAAAGAATAAATAAATAAATAAATAAATAGATAAATAGATACAGCACAGCACAGCACAACAAAGCGACATGCAGGACAAGGGGTTTGATTTCGATGATTGTGATATGTTGTTGCTGTTGTTGTTGGACGTTCCCAGGCTTTACATCCTGGAGGATGGGGGTGGGAGGGGGGAAAGGGAGAGGGAAGGGTCACACCCAGAATAAGCACTATCTCACTCCTTCCATCTGACAATCACCGTGAGACCATTATTACTATGTACTGGATCAGAAGTTTGCGTGCATGACTGTTTTCAAAGTACCTTGCCAACATAGGAAGCCATACTCCGACTTCAGAGGATTTTTTCAGTTGTGTTTTTTCCCCTCCCTTTAAAGGTTATTGCATGTTTGTTATATATGCAAAGAGCTTGCCATGGCTGAAACTAACATTTTAAAAGCATAGCGACATTTTTGATGTAGGCTTCAGGCTTAGCTTCATTGAATAAACGACAAAGCTTTTTTTTTTGCTGAGGTCTATCATGAAGTACTGATAGAATACGAAAAGATTCAATACAGTATTACACGATGTACTGCAAGACACGATATGACACGACATGACGTAACGAGACACAACACGACATGATACACCACATCACAAGCACACTACACCACACCACATCATACTATGATACTTATAGATGAGACTATAAACCGAGGCCCCTTGTGCGAATTCACGCAGAACATCTTGCGCACACGTTAAGAACTGATCCACTTTTCGTAAGAGTAGGCCATTGTGTGCCAGTGGGAACGGATGACAAGATTTACAAAACTGCATCCACACGAGGACAAGATGTAAAAAAGCATATGAATGCTTATTCCATTATCCTCGATATAAAAGAATAAATAAAATAATAAAAATAAATAAATCATACCACACACCATACCACAACCACACCACAACCCCACCACACCACACCCCACAACCCCACCCCACCCCACCCTACCTCAACCACAACCACACCCCACCACACCACACCACACCACACCCCCTGAACATTTCAAGACAGCCAGCTATCTAGTTCTCTCTCTCTCTCTCTCACCTTGAGGCTCCATGAACAGAACCATGGAGTGTTTGGGATCCGAACCCGAACCCTCACCCACACCCACACTCACACCCTCTCGGCCCCGATGATGACACAGCCGGCACACCGCTTCCCCCAAAGGATCACACACATCCCCACCCGTACCCGTCCGCACACGCTCCGAAAACACTCCCCGAAAAGGGACGGATCTCCCCTTTCCGCTCCCATCTCTCCTCCCTCCTCCTCCTTCTTCCTCCTCCTCCTCCACTTCCTCCTCCTCCTCTATCCTCTTCTAAAGCGGAGTGGAAAGGGGCAGCAGTTAAACACAGCGTCTGTTCGCGCGCACACACGTCACACTGCCCGAGGTACTGGTGATGGTGAGAATAGTGGCGAGTTCGAAGACCCGATGTACCAACAGATCTATGTTGTTCCACAGCCCACAAGAAACGTCTGTGAGCGCTGCTAGAAGAAGAAGAGGATGCTACTGCTGCTGCTGTTACTGCTGATGCTATTGATGCCCTCTTGGCAGAGGAGGACCCTGAGGAGGCTAGGCTGTGTTTGTAGGAGGTGGTTGTGGTGGTTGTTGTTGCTGTTGCTGTTGTTGTTGTGGAGGAGGAGGCAGAGGCGGCGGTGGTAGTGAGGGGGAGAAGGCGAGGGTGGCGGGAAGAGATTGAGGAGGTTCTGCTTCTGGAAGATGCAGTCTGCTGCACAGAGTGTCTGGAACCTGAGTGAGCGCTGCTGAGGTGGTGTTGGTAGTGGTGGTGTTGGTAGTGGTGTTGTTGGGAGTGGTGGTGTTGGTGGTGTTGAGAGTGGTGGTGGTGGGATTTAGAATGCTGCGCGGAGTGACTTCTATGAACTGCAGGAGCTACCGAAACATGTCTCCGACACGAAGCACTACGGGTACGTCTAGATCCCCCTCCTCCTACTCCTCCACCTCCTCCTCCTTCACTGGAGTGAATCCTACGAATGCTGGAGGCAGCTGCTGAAGTGGTGAGTGAAGACCTGACGTGAAGACGATGCTCTGAAGAGGAGTTCTTATGGTGTTTCTCCGTGAGGGGAGGAGCACCGTCCTTGTAATACTCCAGGAAGCCAGGTTTGTGTCTACCGGGGCTCCTCTTGTCTTCTCTGTCCTTGTGGCCCCTCTTCCTCACTGCATACCTCCCACCCTCTGACACAACACTCCCTTCAAACTGAGTCAGGTTCGAGCCCACCTCCAAACCACCCACCGCGCCCACATCCTCTACCTCAAGTTCTCTGGAAACACCACCACCACCACCACTACCACCTCCACTACCTCCTCCACGACCACAGGCCGAACAGACGTTGTCCTTGGAAGGATCCTGAGCAGAAGAACACACAGCGCAGGTCACCGAGACCTTCACCACCTGGGCTTGTGTCGTCGTCGTCTTCTCCTCCTCTTGAGTAGACTGGTGGTGCACGACCACCACGCTCTCCAGCGCTGCGAGGTCATCGTCCCCAGCCTTGTCGGGTCCCTCTTCCCTCATGGGTAACGCCTGCTGAGGGCGGTGGCTGTGGCTGTGGCTGTGGCTGCTGTGCCGGGATAGACAGTGGGTGACCGTCTGCAGGGACAGACACGAGCGAGGAGGAGTTGGTAGAGAGGGTGGAGGGGGTAGTGGTGAATCTGGAGGAGGAAGAGGAATAGAGGAGGACCTGCCCCCTCTCCTCCTTCCATCCTCTTTCTCCTCCTCCTCCTCTTTCTCTTTCTCATCCGCGCTGCTCTCCGCCGAACCTTTCGCGCGGTACACTCTGAGTCGTAACTACTGACGTCACTGGAGTCTTTGGCTTCGCTGGAGCCGTAAGTGCTGCGGTTGCTGTCGATGACGTTGGAGTCTGAATTGCTGACGTGACCTCCGCCACCACCAACACCACCACTACACCCAACACTACCCCCACCTCCACACCACACCTTCACCACCAACACACACCACAACAACAATCGCACTCGGCGCTAGTATCACTAGGGTTGGGGTCTGAAGAACTGGAGCCTCTTACAGCCGTGACGCTCAAACTTCGGAGAGACGCCCAGCGTTCCTCTTCCCTCTCATCACTGTCCTCCTCACCCTCCTCACCCCACCACCACCACACACCACCATCCCCCACCCACACCCCCACCACTACTCCCTGCCCCCCCCCGGGCCCGTCCAGAGGGGCGTACAGGCGTAACCCGTGATGACTCAGGGCGTACACCCCACCACCACCGCGGCGGTGGCGGCGGCCGGGGATTCGCGATCCTGGGGCTACGTGTAGCTTCTTGCAGGTGAGAGGGTCTCCACATAGGTGGTGATGTGGATGTTGATGATGATTGTGGTGATTGTGATGATGGTGGTGATGGTGGTGCCCTGACATGAGGGCTGCCGGGGTGAAGGGTATCCCTGGCGGGTGCAGGGGGTGGTGGTGGTAGGGGGTGAGGTAAGGGTACACGGGAGTGGGTCTCACCAGCCCGGGACAGCCCGAGCTCTTGCGGACCGCTTGCTGCTGGAACACCGAGGACGTCCACCTCCGCCCAGAAGCAGAAGAAGAAGAATGATGATGCTCCCCCCGCACCTCCCGCCGTGACGTCACCAAGTCTCTGACGTCACGACTGACGCTCACACTCCCACCACCACCACTGCTACCACTGGTATGTCCTCTGACGTCACAGTTCACCGAATAATCCTGCTCACTTCCTCCTCTTCCTCCTCCTCCTCTTCCTCGGCTAGTGAATAGAAGAGGAGGATGAATAGGAAGGAGAGAGGAAGAGACACCCATAGAGTATTCAACACCGGAGCGAGGGTTAGCCCCATACTCGCGCGCGTTGTGGGAGCAGTACGTGGTAGAGGAAGCACAAGCCTGAGACTGAGAAGTAGAGTTCGTGAAAGGCGCCTCGGAAAAAGCTCCCGCGTCCCTGAAGTAAGCCCCTGCATTCGAAGAGAAAAAAGACGACGAGGAGGAGGCAGCAGAAGAAGAAGAGGAAGAAGAAGAAGTAGTAGAAGGAGGAGGAGGAGGGCTGGAGCCTAGGGTGCTCTCACAGGAAGGGCAGGTACCTGACCTCACCATCCTCCTGGCTCCAGAGGTGTACAGGTGCAGGGACGTGGATTGGGGGTTACCCTTGGCGTGGGGTGGGAGGGAGTAAGGCCCCAGGGAAGCGAAACTTGCTAGACGAGGAGGAGGGGGAAGGGGAGGAAGGGATGAGGGAGGAGGGAGAGTCCGGAGGGAGTGAGGTGTTGTTGGAGGTCGTTGTCTAGGTGTGGGTGGTCACTGCTGGTGAGGATTCCACCACCTCCTCCTCTGAGGATGTTGTTGTCGTTGTTGTGGTTGTGGTGGTGGTGGTGGTGGTTATCCCCGCCTCCTCTTCTGTTCTGCTCCTGCTGCTTGTTCTGGTTCTGCTTCTTCCTCTTCTTCGTCCATCAAGTCTGGTCCCAGTTGAACGTGAGCTGTTGTTGTGTGAGAAGATGAATATACATATATATAATTGTATACATATGTGTACATACATATATGCATTATATATATACATATATATCTATATTATATAAACATATATATATATATTATTCACACATTTTACTTTAAGCACATGTATACGCAGAAAATAAGAAAGGGTACATGAATCTGTTGCGAGCAACAAGCTTAACAGTGTATTTTATATGTAACAGTACTCTCTCTCTCTGTGCCTCTCTGTCTCTGTGCCCCTCTCTGTCTCTCTGTCTGCCCCCCCCCCCCCTCTGTCTGCTCTGTCTGTCTGTCTGTCTGTCTGTCTGTCTGTCTTCCTCTCTCTCTGTCTCTCTTTTTCTCTCTGCCTCTTACTCTCTCTCTGTCTGCCTCTCTGTCTCTCTGTCTGCCTCTCACTCTCTCTCTATCTGTCTCTGTCTACCCCCCCTCTCTCTCTGCCCCCCCCCCCCATCTCTCTTTCCCCCACCCTCTCTCTCCTCCCTTTCTCCCCCTCTCCTCCCTCCCTCCCCACATCTCCCTTCCCCCACACCCTCCCACCCACCCTCTGGCTCCCCCACACCCCCCTCCCACCCACACCGTCCCTCTCCCCCACCCCCCCTCTCCCTCCCCCACCACCCCCACCCCCTCCCACACCCCCTCCCCCCCTCCTCCCCCACCACTCCCCCCACCCACCCCCTCACCACCCACCCACCTCTCCACCCACACCCATCCCTCTCTCACCTGCAATATGGATCTTGCACAGCGGACAAGTGCAATGGTTCTCCAGCCAAGGATCGACACACACCTGGTGGAACTCGTGGTCACAGGGCAGTACCCTCAGCACCTGACCCTCCCTGTACCCCTCCAGGCAGATGGCGCAGCTCTCAGACACCGAGCTGTGGACGCTGGTATCCGAATTGGGCGACTGCTGCAAGTACCCGGAATTCCGCTTCGGGTAGGTGCGTTCGTACTTGCGTGTACCCAGTTGAGCGATCATTCTCTTGGCTAGGTTGGATACGAGAGCTAGAGGGGTGGTGAGTAGAAATGAAGAAGATTAAGGATGGGTAGGTGTATGATTTATTTATTTATGTTTTGTTGTTGTTGTTGTTGTTGTTCGTTTAATGTTCATGTTTGGTGTATTAGACTAAGAATGAATAAAAGAAAGGGAAGAAGACAAACCAGGCAGGAAAGAAAGAAACCCACACACAAACCACGCGTTCACTCAGTCTCTTTCGGGGACTGGATGCATAAAAAAAACCCCAACATGGGTGCTTATTCTTTATCATCGAAATAAAAGAATTTAAATTTGATTTGATTTGGTTTGATTCGATTTGATTCTCTCATCTCCACTCGCTTCTCTCATCTCCATCTTCACATCTCTCATCGAATCGTCTTTCTTCTCCCTAACTTTTCTTCCCCCTACTCTCTATATCAGCCTTTCATTTATGCCTCCTCTCTCTATCTCATCTCTGTCCCCTCTGTACTGTCTGTACATGTCTGCCTGCCTGCCTGGGCCTGCCTGCTTGCTCTGTTCTGTCCTGTTGTCTCATCTTGTATCTCATGTCTGCTCCGCTCTTAACTTCTGTTCTTCCGCTGCTGTGCTGACTGTGTTTCTTCTTAGATCTGACGCATACCATATATTGATATATTTATATACAGGGTGTGTGGAGAGAGAGAGAGAGAGAGAGAGAGAGAGAGAGAGAGAGAGAGAGAGAGAGAGAGAGAGAGGAGAGAGAGAGAGAGAGAGAGAGAGAGAGAGAGAGAGAAAAAGAGAGAGCAGCGGACAGAGAGAGATAGAGAGAGAAAAACAGACAAACACTGAAAGAGACAGAAATATATGGACAAAGACGGACAGAGTAAGACCACAAGTCAAAGAAAAAATCTGAGGCAGCAAGCAAAAAAAAAAAAGAAAAGAAGACAGAAAGGAAGGAAGGACAAAACAGAGAGAGAGAAAGAAAGAAGCAAAATAGGAAAACAAAAGAAAAAACAATTACCTGTCTCTCCCGGTTTCTCCATTTGAGCTGCAAGCAAAGAAAAAAAAATCAATCAATAAACGAATGAAAAATAAAGAAATTAACAGAAAAATCACTTAAACTTTATTTCATGCGTATTATCATGAAACCACAGCGAATTTGACTCACTATGAAAAAAGAATGCTTTTTTTACAGTATATATTGCAATTTTAAACAAAATCACACGCACGTACACACGCACGCGCGCGAGACAGACAGATCAGAACAGCAACGACAGACGGACGAACGGACGAAGGACGGACGGACTGACAGACGGAGAGACAAATAGACAGAAAGACAGCCAGACAGAAAAACAGCCAGAGACAGACAGGCATGCAGAGAGGCATACAGACACACAGACAAACACACAGACAGAGACAGACAGACAGGCAGATAGAGATAGACAGAGACAGACGGACAGACAAACACAGACAGGAAGACAAACGGACAGGGACAGACAAAGATAGACAGACAAAGGTAACACACAGACAGATAAAAAGAGACAGATATACAGATAAACACACGAATAGACAGACAAACAGACAGAAAGATAGAAAGAGAGACAGACAGACAGACAACACACAGATAAACACGCAAACAGACAGACAGGCAAACAGATAGACAAACAGACAGATGAACACCACAGACAAACACACAAACAGAAAGACAGAAGGTAGACAGAACATAACAGACAGACAGACAAACAGACAGACAGACAGACAACAGACAGACAGGCAGGCAGGCAGACTTACTGACCTTTAGCGTGATGAAGCAGCCAACACAGATCACAAGAAGAAAGCCACAAAAATCACCAGCCCAGATAATCCTTCTGTGATATCTGTAACATAACATTGAATAAATAAATAAAAAAATAAAGAAATAAATAAAGACACGAATAAAGGAATACAGATAGAAATATATATAGATAAACAATAGGTCAATTGGTAAAGAAAAACCCTAACCCAAACAACTCGAAGGAGAGATACTAAAAAACAAAATTCATTCTAGTGCAACCAGATGTACATATACATACATAGATGAATAAAAATGATGATGACAAGAAAAAGTAACTGGAAAATGTGTAATTAGCTGACTACGAAAGAAAAAAAAGAAGAAGAAAGGAAAGAGAAGAGAAGAGAAGAAGAAAGAGAAGAGAGAGAGAAGAGAAGAGAAAGAGAGAAGAGAAGAGAAAGAGAAAGAGAAGAGGAAGAGAACTGTGCCGTATAGCACTGCATTATACACATCCCACACACTACACTATAACTATAGCAAACTTATCACAATTAGTGTATCATTTCGTTGGCACTCTCCTTCATCACTTCTAGGTAAAACAGGTAAAGGTGCCCCATAACCCGTGTGGTCTTAGGGGTGCGCGCGAGACATCAACAGAGACCTCAGCTTCTCAAGGGGCCAGTATATTGAGGGCAGTGCCCTTCTCCCCTCTATCCCTGCTCTACCCTCCCTGACCCTAAAGAGGGCAGGCAGGCACCCATTTACAGCTGGGTGAACTGGGGGGACTGTACTGAGGTCAAGGTGCGCAAACGGTCACCCATCCAACTGTAACCGCGCGATTCGTAACTTGTTCGAGAGCCTCTGCGACGACTGATACCCGATCTTTCTTACACTCTATAATATTTGATTAGGGGAAAGCGAGTGCTCTCTGACCACTGAGCTACCCCCCCACCCACCCCCACCTCCGCCACCTCATCACGTCTTCATAATACTAAAAACAACAAACTCTTTCGTTGCCTCGCACATATTACGTACGTTCTCTGCTTTAAAAGAAAAAAAATCAGAAAAAAAAAACCAAAACAAACTAAATTCGGCCAGACAAACGCCGATTTCTCTGTGTGTGTGTGTGTGTGTGTGTGTGTGTGTGTGTGTGTGTGTGTGTGTGTGTGTGTGTGTGTGTGTGTGTGATGTGTGTGTGTGTGTGTGTGTGTGTAGTGTGTGTGTGTGTGTGTGTGAGTGGGTGGCGCGCGCGTGCGTGCGTGCGTGCGTGCGTGCGTGCGTGCGTGTGTGTGAAGTCAAGTCAAGTCAACGTGCGTGGTGCGTGCGTGTGTGTATTATGTGTGTGTCGTGCGTGCGTGCGTGCGTGCGTGCGTGTGCGAGCTGCAAGTGTAAGTGTATGTGTGCGTGCGTAAGCGCGGGCGCGTGTGTGGAAGAACATTGTAATGTTACTACTCATCAACTGTGTTTCATTGTCGATAGGCGCTGGAGCATTCGCAGTTGGCGCACAGTCATAGCAAGGCTGACCTAATGTAAAGTAATGTTTGTCTTGTGTCTTCTTTTGTTGTGTCTGTGTGTGGGGATTTGTTTTCGTTTGTGTGTGTTGGAGGTGGTGGTGGTGGTGGTGGTGGTGGTGGTGGTGGTGGACTGTGGCCTTCATTTCATTTCATTCCATTGGTGCTGACAGGGAGACAGGGGTGGGGGTGGGGGTGGGGTAGGGTAGGGGTGGGAGTGGGGGGTGATGGTGATGGTGGGGGTGCGGGTGGTGGAAAGGAAAGAAAAAACGACTAAATAAAGATATGACTGGAGAGAGAGAGAGAGAGAGAGAGAGAGAGAGAGAGAGAGAGAGAGAGAGAGAGAGAGAGAGAGAGAGAGAGAGAGAGAGGGGGGGGGGGGGGGGGGGGACAGATAGAGAAACAGAGACAGAGGGAAAGATCCAGATAGACAAAAAGAATCGAGAAACACTGCATAAAATGAACATCTCGCGCACACATTAAATCATGTTTCGCTATTCAAAAGAGAAAGCCATTGTGTAGCGGTGGGACCAGATGACAAAATTTACAAAACTACATACACACGAGAAATGGATGTCAAAGAAAAAGCATACGAGTGTTTATTCAGTTATCCTCGATATCAAAGAATAAAGAATAAATAAAAGAATAAACAGGGACAGATAGAGAAACCGAGATAGAGGGGAAGATCCAGACAGTCAAAAAAGAACCGAGTAACACTGCATAAATGAACATCTTGCGCACACGCTAAATCCTGTTCCGATTTTCAAAAGAGCACAGATGACAAAATTGACATAACTGCATACACATGGGGACAGGATGTAAAAAACACATATAAGTGCTTATCCAATTATCTTCGATATAAAAGATTAAAAGAATAAATAAATAAATATGTAAATAAACTTCCAGTCCCTCACTGCGACAGAGCACAATTCAATCCAATGATGTTGTTTAGAGCCCAAAACACAGGCCATATTGGGGCTATCACGCGACAGAGCATCAAAACAGACAGAAAAACAAACAGGACAAAAACAGACAGAAACAGGACAGACAGAAACAGACAGAAACAGACAGAAACAGACAGACAGAACAGGACAGAAACAGGACAGACAGAAACAGACAGAAACAGACAGACAGAAACAGACAGAAACAGACAGAAACAGGACAGACAGAAACAGGACAAGACAGAAACAGGACAGAAACAGAAGACAGAAACAGACAGAAACAGGACAAACAGAAACAGGACAAACAGAAACAAGACAGACAGAAACAGGACAGAAACAGGACAGAAACAGACAGAAACAGGACAGACAGAAACAGGACAGAAACAGACAGAAACAGGACAGAAACAGACAGAAACAGGACAGACAGAAACAGGACAGACAGAAACAGGACAGACAGAAACAGGACAGAAACAGGACAGAAACAGACAGAAACAGGACAGAAACAGACAGAAACAGACAGACAGAAACAGGACAGACAGAAACAGGACAGAAACAGGACAGACAGAAACAGACAGAAACAGACAGAAACAGGACAGAAACAGACAGAAACAGGACAGAAACAGACAGAAACAGGACAGACAGAAACAGGACAGACAGAAACAGGACAGAAACAGGACAGACAGAAACAGACAGAAACAGACAGAAACAGGACAGACAGAAACAGGACAGAAACAGGACAGAAACAGACAAACAGACAGAATCAGGACAGAAACAGACAGAAACAGGACAGACAGAAACAGGACAGACAGAAACAGGACAGACAGAAACAGGACAGACAGAAACAGGACAGAAACAGACAGAAACAGGACAGACAGAAACAGGACAGACAGACAGACAGACACTCAGAACTCAGCGCACTCCGGAATGTCAGCAATGGCCGCCCTTTCCTTTTGATCTCCTAAGCTTTCAGAAATGACCAGGATCAGAAACCCTAGCACCCCGACCACCGCCTGAAGCCTTACAGGCCCAACGCAAGTTCAGCCCAGTCGCCATTTGCATGCTCGGATGAACGTGCATGTATGTCTCTGTTCTGCAACCCCCCCTCCCCCTCCTATCCCCACTCCCGTCCCCCTTTCCCTAACCTTTTCTCAAGTAGACCGGCACACTATGAAAATTGTTGCCATTGCTGTAGTAATACAGATCAGTTCAGCTAGAATTGTATGTTAGGAAACGTTGATATTTGCCAACAACATTGTGTTGTCTAAACTGAAACGGAAAAAAAGGTATTGCTAAAACTTGGTTTTCGTTCCTCGGCTAGTAGAGTTTTGAGGTTCACCAGTGATGAGATTTCTACGTATACGACAGTTCCCCCTTAGATCCTTCACTTACCCCACCACTCTATTTGGGTTAGCTAGCATTCCAACTTTACAGTGGAATATGTTATAATACGTTCATTATGCGTAAATATTAGGTATATCATCACACGACTCTATGTGGGATTTACAGCTGACGTCTTTGGAGTGAAAACTTACTTTTAAATCAGCTAGCTCGTGACTAATATGATTTCTTTAAAACAAATGTTTGTAGCTTTAATTAAGATAAAGAGACATTGAGTGATGTTTTCTCCCATGTCTTTCTTCCTCGCCTTTTCCCTTGACGTGCTTTTGCCATTCTTCATGAGTGTGATCGTGGGTCTCTGAAGTCAGGAGTTCAAATCTCAGCAGTAGCAGCAGATATTGGACGATCTCCAAGGTCAACTTCAAGTGCAGAACTACCAGCTAGTGCCTTGATCCCCTTCACGTTTATTTATGATAACAGTTCTTTTATATCGACAATAATGGAACAAGCACTCATGTCTTCTTTTTTGTGTTACATCCAGTCCCCGTGAGTATGCAGTTTGTAAATCTGTCACTGTCCCAAGGAACAAATGGCCGTCCCTTACGAAAAGCGGCAGGACTAACGATGCACAGATGTTCTGCGTGCTTTCGCACACGGACGCATGCAGCAGGAGATGAGTAGGGACGATCGAGACCCTGTACATCCTACCCGCATTTTGGTAGTTACGGAAACATCAACATGATATAGCATACACACTTATATCATAGATAGGGATGGGGGCTGCAAGGTTTTTTATATTAAGCACACCTGTGAGATTCAAACTGAAAATTTCAATGCCACATACCCCCAACAAAGTAAACGGAACAGAGAGAAGAGAGCCAGGGAATGTCTTGCCTTATGTTGAAATACGCAGATAACCCTGCAAATCAGACTATACTGTACAGCCCACGAGAGGAGTTGGAAAGAACGTGCCAATATTTTTTTCCCAGATATGTATGTCTGACGATGTAAAGCGAACGAGAGAAGAGCTATTGGGATTGGGAAATAATACGAGGCAAGGGATCTAGCCACTGTATAGAGCTGAATCCACCCCAGACGTGACTAAGACAGAGAGACAGAGACAGACAGACAGAGAGACAGACAGAGAGAAAGAGAGAGAGAGAGAGAGAGAGAGAGAGAGAGAGAGAGAGAGAGAGAGAGAGAGAGAGAGAGAGAGAGAGAGAGAGAGACAGAAGAAGACAGAAGACAGAGAGACAGAGATACACAGAGAGAAGAGAACACAGAGAGAGAAGAGAGAGAGATGACAGAGAGAAGAGAGACAGAGAGAGAGAGAAACAGAAAACAGAAAAACAGAGACAGAGACAGAGAGAGAAGCCCCAACAATGTGTGGTCAGTTTGCAGAACGAAAATGGGAACTGTGGTGGCGGTGCCTTTTGTGGTGCCCAGTATTCTTAGATCAAGGCCCCTCCCTAATGGCTCTGTCTGTCGTCTGCTGGGTCATTTTTAGAACAAGGGCTGGAAGAAGGTTGGAGGGGGGGGGAGGGGAGGGAGGAAACTGTGGCCTTATTCAAACACAGGGCTTCTGGAATTAGGGAGGAAAGGGAGAAGAGGGGTGGGGGCCATGATGAGTCATACACAGAAACTGTCCACAGTGCACTTTTTCTTCTTTTTTTATTGTTTTTTTGTTTAGTGTTTGTGTACTTTAATGACTCAGACGTCGTCATAAGAAAAGCGCTGTATCCATTTGTGTTACTGACAGACCTACACCACGTGCTCTGAACATGGAGCCAATCAGAATCAAGGAAATAATAATCATATGTTGACCTTTTTTCACCTTCACCTCTGTGTATTTGACCTCGAGTTCCATGCATGTGGAAGTTTGTTCTTTTTCTAGTTTTTTTTTTCCTTCTTATATTTGTCCATTCATATTTTCTTTATCTTATTTCATGACAGATTTGGTCAGTTTGGACAGCACATGGTCGAAGGTTCGATCCACCAGGTCTTATGCCCAGCGCTCTCTTTCCCCCCTCCCCCCCCCCCCCCCCCCCCAATCCACAACCTCCATCGAGTGAATCATAGGTATTGCATTGGTGCTAATCTCTACAGTCAAGAACATGAGTGGATCGGTGGTCTAGAGGTAACGCACCTGCCTAGAAAGTGAAAAGTCCTGGTCGGAAGGTGCGGTGGTTCGATCCCCATTGGTCCAAAACTTTTCCCCCGATCTATTATAGACCATGAGTGGTGGTCTGGGTGCTAGTCTTTGGATGAGGAGATAAACCGAAGTCTCATGTTTTTATCTATTACGTCTATCCTATCTATCTATCTAACCTATCTATCTATCTATCCATATCTAAACTATCTTACTATCTATCTATCTATCTGTTTCCCGTCTGTCTGTCTGTCTGTCTGTCTGTCTGTCTGTTTGTCTGCTCCTGTCCTGTCTGTCTGTCCTGTCCTAACTATCTATCTATCTATCTATCTATCTATCTATCTATCTATCTATCTATCTATCTATCTATCTATCTATATCTATCTATCTATCTATCTATCTATCCCTTAGTCGGCGACCAGGGCACCCAAAGACTTGACAACCAGTCCCTCCATTCCTCTCTCTGTTTGCCTTTCTCAAAATTTTGTTGAAGTTCTAGGCCTGTCCATTCGCTGATGTTGTCCACTTTAAGTGGTATGAAATAAAATGAAATGAAAGACTGATGCCATGTCCACTTTAAGTGGTAATGATGAAATTAAATGAAATGAAAAAGACTGATGCTGTCCACTTTAGGTGCTAATGGAATAAAATGAAAATGAAGTGGTAATGAAAATGAAATGAAAAGAAAGGCTGATATATGTCCACGTTTAATATAAGTGGTATGAAATGCAAATGAAATGAAAAGGCTGATATTGATCCACTTTAAATTAAGTAGGTATGAAATGAAATAAAATGGAATATAAGTGGATATGAAAAAATAAAAATGAAATGAAAGGAAATAAAAGGCTGGATGGCTGTCCACTTTTAAGTGCTACGAAATACAAGAAACGAAACAGTATGAAATAAAAATAAAATACAAATAACATGAAAACAAAGGGGTTGTTTTTTTTCTGACCTCTGCCTCCTGCTTCTTGTTGTGCTGGGGCTGTAGATGATACGGATGCGGGCCTCTGACTGTGTGTTGACGATGCCCATCAGCTTGGCCGCGTCATCGCCCCTCATGATCACCACGGGACGCCCCAGGGTGTCTGTCGCGTCAGATAACTGAAACATGCCGAGTTATTATTACAAACAACGTTTGAAACGTAAGTTAAATGTGTTGTGTGTGTGTGTGTGTGTGTGTGTGTGTGTGTGTGTGTGTGTGTGTGTGTGTGTGTGTGTGTGTGTGTGTGTGTGTGTGTGTGGGGGTGTGGAGGCAGGGGTGGGGGGTGGAGGTGTGGGTGTGTGGGTGGGGTGGGGTGGTGGGGGGGTGTACGTGTGAGTGTGTGTGTGTGTGTGTGTGGAGTAGAGTAGAGAGAGAGAGTGAGAGA
The DNA here is from genome assembly GCA_030674155.1 of Stramonita haemastoma. Classification (NCBI taxonomy): domain Eukaryota; kingdom Metazoa; phylum Mollusca; class Gastropoda; order Neogastropoda; family Muricidae; genus Stramonita; species Stramonita haemastoma. The sequence continues at coordinate 18,810,968 of CM060340.1, read as the reverse complement.
GCGAGAGAGGGACGAGGAGTGAGAGAGAGATGAGGAGCAGAGAGAGGAGAGAGAGCAGATGAGAGTGAGAGTGTAGAGTAGAGAGAGAGATGAGAAGAATGTGTGTGTATGTGTGTGCGTTGGTGTGGGTTTTTTTACTTTTATTCTTCCCTGTTATATAGCTATCCCGTCCCATTCAGGTTACAGAAACAGAGACCTGTACTTGAGAGGGATAGGCTCAGCAGCTTCAACTTAACCAATACAAAGAGAATAGCCTGAAAACATTCCGCTGCCAAAGACTCTTCATCCTTAAGGGAGTGAAGACAAGAGTTTCCCCTTCCCCGTCCCCCACCCACCTGTAGTCCATGATTAAAAGATGAACAACAGACAACTGATCAAACTTGTCAAGCGTTTTCAAAGGGAAAGACAGGTTGTGTGATAATCTA
>CM060340.1:18800543-18805543 GCA_030674155.1 Stramonita haemastoma | reverse complement strand
CCTCTGTCTCTCTCTTCTTTGTCTCTCTGTCTGTCTTGTCTGTCTCTCTCTCTCTCTCTCTCTCTATCTGTCTCTCTCCGTCCCTGCCCTCTCTCATCATGATGCTTATTCATTGTCCTCGAAACAAAAGAACTCATCTACCCCCCCCCTCTCTCTCTATCTCCACCTCCCCCCCCCAATACAACTTGCTAATCTCCCACTCACACCACCCCCCACCCTCCACAGTCTCCATCTTTTGTCTCCTCCCCCCCCCCCCCCCCCCCGAACTGCTTCCGCCTTGCACCCTCCTCATCCGGGTCTCTAGAGAATTCGTCATAACGGTGATGCTTTCCGCTCACGCATGCGCAGTCGGCGTTGCAGCACGCTAGCAATAGTCTGGCGGAAATAGGTTTTGAAGAAAATGGATGATGGAGAAGGAGATGGTCATTTTTTGGTGGTGGTGGTGGTGGTAGTTTTTGTTGTCTTAAAGATGGGAGAATTAGAGGGGAAGGGGTTGGGGGGGAGAAGACAGGTTAAAAAAAAGTCTTTTTGGAAAGGGGGGGGGGGGGCAGGGAGGGAGGGGAGAGGATAGGGAGAAAGGTAGGGGTAATGATTTTCATTGAAGAAGGTTAGGGGGGGAGGGGAGGGGGGTAGGGGGGAAAGGAGAGAGAGAGAGAGGGGGGGGGGGGGGCGGCAAGGGGAAGGAATTAGCAACTGCAGTTTGTTCAGACTCCTTGACATGCAATCGCTTTAAATCTTCTCGATTGGCAAAAGCTTGGATGGGATGAAACGAAAAATTTTTTTTTAAAAGGGTTGGGATGGCTAGTGATAGGAAGAATTTCACAGCAGGGCTATTTTCGCCTGGGCCCCCTTCTTCTTTGCAAATGCCCAAACGAAATTTTTCTTTGTTATACACATGCCATATTATGCATGCACGCACACGCGGGCTTGTACGCACGTGTATGCATACATACAGGCACACACCTACACGCTCGCGCGCATGCACGCACCCGCATGCGCGCGCGCGCACACACACGCACACAAACACATAAGCACACAAACACACAGACACACGCGCGCACGCACGCACGTATGCACACACCAAGCACATACGCACGCATGCATGCACGTACACCCTCCCGAAGCGCGTGCGCACACACAAAACGCACATGACGCACGCACGCAAGCACGCACATGCTAACACACCACAACACACACACTAACAGACAGAAGAAAAAAAGTATAGTAAGAACTTCATGACAGTGTGACAGGACTACTACTACAAGAGAAACAAGTGAGGAAGCTGACTCACCACGTCAGCAGCTACAGGGTTTACTACCCGTGATGTCCAGTACCACAGCTGTGGCCCCTCTCTGTAGCGCTCTCTTGGCCTGCAACACCATGCACATCATTCTGTAGTCATGGACACGTTGTACACACATCAATACTAATGTCAATGTTGTACACACATCAATACCAATGTCAATGTTGTACACACATCAATACCAATGTCAATGTTGTACACACAATCAGTACCGATGTCATGTGTAACACACACAGTACCGATGTCAATGTTGTACACCATCTGTATCAATTTCAATAGTTGTACACACATCATACCGAATGTCAATGTTGTACACATCATACCAATTTCAATGTTGGACACACGTCAATACCAATGTCAATGTTGTACACACATCAGTACCAATGTCAATGTTGTACACATCAATAGCAATGTCATGTTGTACACATCAATACCAATGTCAAAGTTGTAACACATCAATGACCAATGTCAATGTTGTACACATTTCAATACCAATTTCAAGTTGTACACACATCAATACTAATTTCAATGTTGACACACATCAATACCAATGTCAATGTTGTACACACATCAATACTAATGTCAATATTGGACACACATCAATACCAACTTCAATGCTGTACACATCAATACCAATCTGAATATCAAAAAAGCCCCACACGTTATGAGTAGACGTAATTATACTGCTGAAAAAAAGACGAAAAGTGAAATATTTTGGATGATATGACAACAACCCCCCCCCCCACACTCCCACAGCCCTACCATCACCCCCCCAAAAAACGAAAACAATATAAACTGATTAAAAAACGACAACAAAAGACCCCAGTTGCCAAAGCACTAACGCCTTGGGCTACAGACTGTAAATTTGCGGGTTCGAATCGATGTTGTAAATCACAGGATTTTTTCGGAATCCGACCGAGTCCTACCCAGAGGGAGTTTGCTTTGGAGAACTGGGGAGGCAGCTGGGACTACACCGTCGAACTTCATCTACTTTACAGAAACGAGTTTGACAGTATTGTACGAATTACGCTTCCAACACTGCAGGTGTCTGTATCTTTCGGGGCCCAGTCGACGCCCGCCAGGATATCTATCTATCTATCTATCTATCTATCTATCTATCTATCTATCTATCTATCTATCTTACTCTCTTATCTTCTATCTATCTATCTATCTATCTATCTCATCTATCATCTATCTATCTATCTATCTATCTATCTACTATCTATTCTATCTCCTATCTATCTAATCTATACTATCTATCTATCTATCTATACATAATATATATATCTACTATCTAATATATATATATCTATATATATATATATATATCATGATAAGAAACACAGAGTACAGCCCTGTCATGTAGTCTCGAAGTACATGCACTTCCATAGCAGCATCATGACGTCATCCTCATCACCAATCAATTATCACTATGCAATAATACTGTCTTTGATTTGGTGGGGGAAAGTTACTCTGGTCTCATGGTGACCTCAATTTCGGTTTCCCCCATACACTTCTGTGCCTGTGGTTAGTGAAGTTTGTGTCAAAACCTTTGGGGTTGGAAGTTTACAAGAAAGGGTCTTTGGAAGGACGTTGTGGTGGTCGCCACCTCAGGTGGGCGCCTCACTCAGTCTGGCTCCTCGACTGAGCTAATACTGTCGTCAGTAGGGGGCTTAGTGGGAGATATCCTGCGTATGTCAGCTCAGAACAAGCACCACTGAATATCACTAAAAGTGACCCAGCAGCAGTGCAGGGCCCCTCTGGCTGGTGGCCCTGCAGCAGCCTGACGTTGATGGGCTCCCTGTGGACTTCTAACCCTGAGGGATGAGACATGACACATCTGGGTATGGCTGTGGCGGAGAGATTGAAATAACAGCGTGGGAACAGCAGGACAGGAATGTCACAGAAGATGAAGCAGCAAAAAGCCAAAAACAAACAAAAAAACCAACCCCAAAACACCCCCCTCCCCCCACTAAAAAAACAAAAAGGAACACCACCGACAACAACAAACCCTCCCCACCTCCCCCCCCCCCCCCCGAAAAAATTAAAACCCCAACAATACACGCTCCTCCCCCCCCCCTCCACCACCACTCCCCTTTAAAAATATCATCAACAAAACAAACGGACAAAACAAAACCCCAAACCAAACAATATTTGTTGATCAAGGCAGTCACGTTTTCACTGTATTATGATCTGTCCCTTCATGACAAAGAATGACAGTTTGTCGAAACAAAAAAAGGACAAGGAAAGGGGGCAAAAAAAAGGGGGGTGGGGGAAGGGTGGCAAAGGGGAGGGGGGAGAACGGCCGAGGGAGGCGGAGGAAAGGTGAGGGTGAGAAGGGAGGGGAAGAAGGGGGCGGACGGGGAAGCAGAAAGAAAGATGGGGGAAGGCAGAAGGAAGGTGGGTGGGGTGGACAGAGGATAGAGAATGTTTGGGGAGAGGGGAAAAACAGTTCTCTCTTCTGAAAAAAAGGGCGCTCAACAATTTTATTTCTCTCGTTTTCAATCCTTGGCTATAGAGCCACACAGGATCAATAAAACCTTTTGTCTAGGATGAACATGGGAATATTGATAACTATGCAGAAAGGACAGGTTAACAACAACGGCAACAACAACAACAGCAGTAGCAACAAGAGCAGCAGCAACAAGAGCAGCATCAGTTGCAACAACAGCAACAACCACAGTAACAATAGTAACAACAGCACAGTAGCAAACAGCAGCAGCAGCAGCAGCACGACAACAGAAACAACAGCAGCAGCAGCAGCAGCGACAACAACAACAGCAACACAGAGTCGGAGGTACCAGTTTTGTGGCAGGACCTCAGTCTGCTACCCTTACTCTCTCTCTCTCTCTCCTCTCTCTCTCTCTCTCTCTCTCTCTCTCTCTCTCTCTCTCTCTCTCTCTCTCTCTCTCTCTCTCTCTTCTCTCTTGTAACAATGTTGTAGCTAAATATTTTTTTTGGTGGGGTTTTCTTGGTTGTTCTTTGCTGTTTGCTTGCTCTTTATTTCGATTACTTTGTCTGTTTTTTGTTTAAGTGGGTTTTCTTTTTCTTTTTTTTTCTTTTTTTTTTTTGGGGGGGGGGGGGTGCGGGGGCGGGGGGGGGGAGTTGTTTTGTTTTGTTTCTATTTGTTTGCTAGATAGATGGCTGGATGAAAAAAAAGCAAATTTATTGCTTACTCAATGTACCATCTGAAAAATAAAATTTTGGATATAAAAAATAAAATTTGTTGATTTATGATTTATTTGATTTGATTTGATCTCTCTCTCTCTTATTTATTTATTTATTCTTTTATATCGAGGATAATGGAATAAGCACTCTTGTGCTTTTTTACGTCCAGTCCCCATGTGTATGCAGTTTTGTCAATGTCATATGTTCCCACCGGCACACGATGGCCTACTCTTACGAAAAGCAGAACAGTATTTAACGTGTGCGCAAGATGTTCTGCGTGCGTCGCACACGGGCCTCGGTTTAAAGTCTCATCCGAAGGACTTTTGGGGAGAGTGGAGTAGCACTGATGTTAACTCCAAAAGAAAAATCTCCTCGACCGGACTCGAACCTGGGTCTCTAAACCTTGTGTGTGTGCGTGCGTGCGTGCGTGCGTGAGTGAGTGTGTGTGCATGCGTGCGTGCGTACAAGTGTGTGTGTGTGTGTGCGAGCGTGTGTGCGTGCGAGTGTGCGTACGTGCACGCGCGTGCGT
>CM060340.1:18789134-18795443 GCA_030674155.1 Stramonita haemastoma | reverse complement strand
TATGTGTGTGGTGTTGTGTGTGTGTGTGTGTGTTGTGTGTGTGGTGTTGTGGTGTGCGTGGGTATGTGGTGTGTGTGTGTGTTGTGTGTTGTGTGTCTGTGTGTCTGTGTGTCTGTGTGTATGTGTGTGTGTGTTGATTTCTCACTTCCCTTACCCCCTAACCACGTTAATCATCAGATGAGCACCTGTGCATGCATACGTACGTGCCTACTTATCTACCTGCCCGCATGCGTACCTGCGTGCGTGTGTGTGGTCCGAGAGAGGAGAGGGGGGGGGGGGGAGAGAGAGAGAGGGGAGAAAGAGAGAGAGGGAGAGAGAGGGGGGGGGAGATAGATAGAGAGAGGGAGGGGGGAGAGAGGGGGGAGAGAGAGGAGAGAGAGAGAGGGAGAGAGACAGGAGAAAAGACAGACAGACAGAGAGAGACAGAGAGAGAAGAGAGACAGACAGAAGAAGAGAAGAAGGACGAGACGAGACAGACAGACGACAGACAGACAGACAGACAGACAGACAGACAGGGCACAGAGACAGAGAGAGAAGAGACAGACAGACAGACAGACAGACAACATTTCCCTGTGCGTGAGACAGAGAGAGAGAGAGAGAGGACAGAGATAGAAAGAGATAGGGAGACAGACAGAGAGACAGAGAGAGAGACAGAGATAGAGAGACAGAAACAGACAGAGACAGAAACAGAGAGAGAGAGACAAAGAATGACAGACAAACAGACGGAGAGACACAAATACAGACAAATACAGACGACAACGAGAAACAGACAGGCACAGACAGACTATGTTTACCTGTGGGTCCTAACACGGTGGAGGGTCTTTGGGGCTAGACAGACGAACAGCGAATGTGCACACGTGCTGTCAACAGTGAAATTCGATTATTCTGTTTGCTTGTAAACTTTCGCTGCTTCAAAGAGTGTGTGTGGGGTGGGGTTTTTTTTTTTTTTTGGTGTTTTGTTTTTTGGTTGTTGTTGTTGTTGTTGTTTGATGTTGTTTTTCTTGTTAAGGCTTTGCTTTGTTCTTCTTTCGGATTTGTTGGGGGGGGTTCTGTATGTTTTTGTGTGTGTTGTTTTTTTAGTTTTGTTTTTGTGTTTCGTGTGTGTGTGTGTGTGTGTGTGTGTGTGTGTGTGTGTGTGTGTGTGTGTGTGTGTGTGTGTGTGTGTGTGTGTGTGTGTGGTTGTTGTGTGTGTGTGTGTGTGTGTGGTGTGTGTGGTGTGTGTGTGTGTGTGTGTGTGTGTGTGTGTGTGTGTGTGTGTGTGTGTGTGTGTGTGTGTGTGTGTGTGTGTGTGTTCTGTTGTGTGTGTTTCCTGTTTGTGTGTGTAGTGTGTGTGTGTGTGTGTGTGTGTGTGTGTGTGTGTGTGTGTGTGTTTGTGTGTGTGTGTGTGTGTGTGGTGTGTGTGTGTGTGTGTGTGTGTGTGGTGTGTGTGTGTGTGTTCTTCCTCTGTTTCGTGTGTGTGTGTGGGGTGGGGGGGAGGGGGGGGGTGTAAACTGTTGCTCCCATTCTCTTATTGTCTTTTCTGCTGCTGCTTTGTTTTTGTTTGTTTGTTGGTTTTTCTGTGTTGTCTGTGATTTTTATGTGTGTTTTAGGTTTGCTGTCGTGTGATTCTGTTTTGTATTGTTTGTAAATACCTTATACTTGGTTTGCTTGTGTTTTATTGTTATTGTTGTTATTATTGTCGTCATAAGCTCCGATATGGCCTCTGCGGTCGGTGGGGCTATAAACAAGATTGAAGAGGATTGTTTTCATTGTTTTTGTTTTTGACATGGGGTGGGATGGGGCTCCTGCAATTTTGTAGGGGGATTTTTGCTTGTTTTTTTTGATGCATTGTTTGGGTTGTTGAGTTTTTCTGTTATCGTTTTGATTTTTGTGTCTGTTTAATTTTTGCTTTTGGAGTTTGTTGTTTTGCTATTGTTTTTTTTGTTGTTTGTTTTGTTTTGTGTTTTGTTGGGGATTTTTGCTTTTTTTTATAGTTTTGTTGATGTTTCGTTTTGTTGTTGTTTTTTTTTTTATTAAAGAGGGGGTGTTGTTGTTCGTGCTGTTTTCTTCTTCTGTAGTTTTTTTTTATTTTGTTTATGTTTTGTTTTTCTGTTTTGTGCTCGTTTGTTTGTTATGGTTGTTGTTTTGTGGCTGGCTGGGGTGGGGGTGAGGGGGTGGGGGGGGGGGGGGGGTAGTGGTCTCTTTGTTGTGGTTTGGAGTGGGATACCACATGCAGTGTTTTTTTCCTTGAAATCTCTTTGTTGATGTTTGTTTCTTTGTTTGCTTTCTTGTTTGTTTGTCAGTTTCGAGGTTATATATCATCAGTTTTGTGTATCAGTTTCACCCAGTGTATGTGTTTATATGTGTGATGTATGTGTATGTGTGTGTGTATGTGTTGTGTGTGTAGTGTTGTGTGTTGTGTTGTGTGGTGTGTATGGTGTATAGTTTGCGTGCGCACGCGTATCTCTGTGTCTGCGTGCGTGCATGCCTATCTGTCTCTGCTTGCCTACATGCCTTTTGTGCGTGCGATGGCACATGATTGTGTATGCATGCTTTACCTACCAGTGTATGTATGTGTTTAGACGAGCATAAAACAACCACGCACTCTGCTGGAGTATCACATTATATAAAATGTCCTCACATACTTTTTATTATTATTTTTTAATTTTATTCTTTTATATCGAGGATTATATGGGATAAGCATCATGTGCTTTTTTTTCATCCAGTCCCGTTTGTATGCAGTTGTGTAAATATTGTCATCTGTTCCCACCGGCACACGATGGCCTACTCTTACGAAAAGGGAACAGGTTTAACGTGTGGGCAAGATGTTCTGCATACCTTTGTGTGTGTGTGTTGGTGGTGTGTGTGTGTGTGTGTGTGTGTGTGTGTGTGTGGTGTGTGTGTGGTGTGTGTTGTGTGTGTGTGTGTGTGTGTGTGGTGTGTTAGTGTGTGTAAAGATCTCTACCCTATTGTAGGAGGCCTTGTCTCTCTGCCAGTATGACACCAATTTTATTTTTTTCTTTCTCCTTCACTGCAAAAGAGAGAGAGGAAAGGAAGTGCTGGGGTGGTACAGTACCCTACACCTCTCCCCCCCCCCTCCTCACCCCTCCTCCCCCTCCCTCCCCTCCCTCCTACCTATAGGCCTTTCATCCTGACCCCTTCCATTATTTACGCCTTCGTAATCAAAGGTAAACGTAGCTGCCGGGAGATGCCTTAGGCTAATTTCTCCATTTGCTGGAGGGGAAATCAAACGTTGTGGGGCCTTGTTCTACATAAATGGCCTTCATTAAATACGTTTTCTTTTCCTCTTTCATGTGTGTGTTTGGGGTTGTGTGTTGTTGGTTTTTTTTGGGGGGGTTGGTTTTTTTTTTTTTTATTTGTATTTATTTACTGCTAGTTGAAAGTTCGCCCGCTTGAGTACTTGCGGGGTCTACATAGAGAAAGATGTATCTGTGGTTCCCGTGAGAACGGATCGGGGTTAAATCTGGTTGCTGGAGTGAAGTACGTGGCCTACACTTGCGCATGCCTGGACGCGCACGCTTCGCTTCGCGCGCGGCGTGTGCGTGGACGGCTTGACGTCGTCACACGAACCACTATGTCATATTATGGATACTTACGTGTCCACTTTGCTCCCCCTACCATCCACCCCTAACTAACCCTCACCTTCTTGTTGTTTTAACTGTGTAGTAGTGCTGCTGACAGTGAACAGAGTGAAAATCCAGGACAATATCAAAAAGACACAGGTACAACAAACACATGAGAATTAACACAGGCATAGATGCATTTGCTATCCACATATTTGCTTACCTTATATTTATCTCTCTCCCTGCTTATTTTCTGGCTAACCTGTCTGCCTATCCGCCTGTCTGTTTACCTTCCTTTTACCCCCACCCCCTTTTTTAGCATTACCTGATCATATGCACAAAAAATGTGATATGAGCATCCATGCCCATAAGTGTACATATCAAGTTCACAATTAAAACGGAGGAGGAAACTGCAAACAGATAGATACAGATACATTTAAAATGTTAACGCCCCCCCCCCCCCCCCCCCCCCCCAATCCCCTTTAAAAAACCGAAAAGAAGAGAGGAAAGCAACAACAAAACAAAACAAACACAACAATATGAACAACAAAAACTTCAGAAGAACGTACAAACCAATCATTCAATAAACAGAACAAAAAGCCTCACACCACCACCTATATCTTCCTACCTATCTGTATTACACACACACACACACACACACACACACACACACACACACACACACACACACACACACACACACACACACACACACACACACACACACACCAGAGAGAGAGAGAGAAAGAGAGAGAGAGAGAGAGAGAGAGAGAGAGAGAGAGAGAGAGAGAGAGAGAGAGAGAAGAAGAAGACAGACAGACAGACAGACAGACAGACAGACAGACAGACAGAGACAGGAACAGAAGACAGCAGGACAGACAGAACAGAGAAGAAACAGAGACGAGAGGACGACAAAGACAGAAGACAGACAGAGACAGACAACAGAGACAGAAGACAGAGACGACACAGAGACAGACACGAGACAGAGAAGACACAGAGAGACACAGAGAGAGAGAGAGCCATGAAAACATTTACGACCCAATGTCAAGACGGCCGAAGCTGTCAGTCAGACAGTCAGTCACAAGGCAAAAGTACAGTAGTGGACGTGATAGTGTCTTCTGGCTTAGCACAGCTATACTATGAAGTACTACATAGTCCACTGTGTCGCTGTTTTCATCTTCTCTCCCTGAGTGAAAAATGGCCAACAGAGAAGCCGCTGCTTTATTATAGTCTGTTAGATCTTCCTTTTTATCTACTGCTACTACATGTTTTTTGTGTGTGAAGGGAGGGAGGGGGGGGGAGGGGGAGGGGATAGGGGAAGGGGGAGGGAGAGTGGGGAGGGAGAGGAGGGGGAGAGGAGGAGAGAGAGAGAGAGAGAGAGAGAGAGAGAGAGAGAGAGAGAGGAGAAGAGAGAGAGAGAGAGAGAGAGAGGAGAGAGAGAGAGAGAGAGAGGCAAACAAGATAGACAGACAGAGACACAGACAGACAGAGATATTCAGACAGATTCAGACTGACATATAGATTCAGACAGACAGACACAAAGAGACAGAAAGAAAGAGACAGAGAGAAGAAGAAGAAGAAGAAGAAAAGAAGAAGAAGAAGAAGAAGAAGAAGAAGAAGAAGAAAAGAAGAAAAGAAGACAGACAGACAGACAGACAGACAGACAGACAGAAGACAGACAGACAGACAGACAGACAGAACAAGAGACAGAGAGAATTTTAAAAAATATCAAGTGGGATGGTCCAGTTCTTCTTTTTTTTTTAATTCTAGCTGAATGAATCTTTTATCTAGCCTCATTTTAGAAGAGTAATATAAAACAGGGGAAATAAGCCTCCATTTGACACTGAAATGGAAGCAAAGGGAAAAACAACGAAAACATTGATCAACTGCGTCTACCTTTAGTCTTTCCGATGAGATGATAAACCGAGGTCCCGTGTGTTGCACATCTTTATTTAGTGCACGTAAAAGAACCCACGGCAACAAAAGGGTTGTCCCTGGCAAAATTCTGTAGAAAAAAGCCACACTGACTGATAGGGAAAGAAAAAACAGTCGCAGACAGGGAAAAAAAATAATGGGTAAGCGCTGCACTTGTGGCAACGCGCTCCCCCGGGGAGAGCAGCCCGAATTTCACGCACAGAAATCTGCTGTGACATAAAGTGGTATACAGAAAGAAAGAAAAGAAAGAAAGAAAGAAAGAAAGAAAGAAAGAAAGAAAGAAAGAAAGAAAGGAAGAAAGGAAGAAAGAAAGAAAGAAAAAGAAAGAAAGAAAGAAAGAAGAAAATAAATAAAGAAAAAATAAACCTATGGGTGATATCATCATTATGCTTCAATGACTGACACCCCAGAAAGGAAAGATCGTGGTTTAGAGGTAACCCACCTGCCTGGAAAGCGAAAAATCCAGGTTTCAATAGTGTGGTGGTTTGATCTCCATTGTGCCGAACGTTTTCCCTAATCCATTAGACCGTGAGTGGTGGTCCTGGTGCTAGTCTTTTGAATAAGACGATAAACAAAGGTCCCGTATGCAATACTCATTTAGTGCACGTAAACAGAAGCCGCGGCAACAAGAGAGTTGTCCCTGGGAAAATTATGTTAGAAAAAGTAACTTTGATAGGAAACCAAAGACATACGCAAACAAGAAAAGAAAAGTAAAATAATGGGTGGCACTGCTCTTGTGGCTACGCGCTCTCCCCCAGGGTGAGCAGCCCGACTTTCACAGAGAAATCTGCCGTGATTTAAAGTGGCGTAG
>CM060340.1:18781634-18784134 GCA_030674155.1 Stramonita haemastoma | reverse complement strand
GGGGGGAGAAAGAGAGAGGGAGAGAGGGGGGAGAAAGTGAGAGAGAGAGAGAGAGAGAGAGAGAGAGAGAGAGAGAGAGAGAGAAGAGAGAGAGAGAGAAGAGAGACAGACAGACAGACAGACAGACAGACAGAAGACAGAGACAGAGAGACAGAGGGAGGTAGAGAGAGAGAAAAAAAAAAGTGAGAGACGAATCGGAGAAAGATAGAAAAAGAGAGAGTGAAAGAGAGAGTGGGGTGGGGGAACAATGAACAATGCAGAAAATGAAAAGCTGTTAAAACTTTTCAAGCCATTCAGCAGCTCAGCGGGTAACATGAGTCATAGAAATATTTTCGTTGTTGTGATAAGTTTACCTCTGGTACAAAAAAGCAATCTGTCCCGATGGTGCGTTACCTTGACGTGGTGGGATGGCTTGCGTGCTCTGTTTGATCCCCGGAGCTATGTGGGCGGGGGCTTCGGCCTCTGGCAGGTTCAACCATGCTCAACAGGTCTGTGGGGTAGGAGCCAGACTAAAGTTGCACCTTGGTCCTCCAGGTTGGGGGTTGTGTTTTGGGCTAACAACCCATTCACTTAAAAAAAATAGTATGTGACAGAAACCACAACAATATCTCCAAACAACGACCTGGTTGGGGAAGAGTCCTCTCTGGTAGAGTCTATGACGCGAGCTTGGTGAAAGCCTTCGGGAAGCCAGTGCGCTGACAACGCTGCCCTTTGTTCCCAAGGGAATTCACAGGCATAAGTTAAGTCACAAAAAAGCAATGGTGATGTGAAAACACGACATGGAAACTACGTCATTGCAGTTTGTCTTTGAAAATCACTGTGTAGTTTCTGTATTCGTGTTTTGAAAAGATTCGGGGATAATAGGCTACCCTGACAGACTCCTTATTTTGTATTAAAAAAAACCTACAGTGCTCGCAAATCCACCGGGTAGTTGCCTTCTGATCTGTGTGCGTCCGTTCAAGACAAGATCTGCCTTACTTTTTGCTGGCATTGCTTCATCTTTACTTTCACCTTTACCTATCCTGTGGTCTTTTGGACCGTGGGGGCACCGGTAAAGTTTCGCATGCAACCAGCTTCCTCCACTCTCCGAGGTCCTCTACTTTCCATAGCAAATCGTTCCATCCAAGGCCAGTCCACTCTTTCTCTGATGTTGTCTTCCCATCGTTTTCACTGTCTGCCTCTTCGTCTCGCTTCTTCACCTGCCTTCAGTCAAAAAGGAAACACAGCTTGCTCTTCATCGTCTTATTACACCTTCCAACCAGAGACTGTGTTGTCAGTCAGCAAGGCAGTCAAGGTTTTTTTTTCACAGTCACTGGAAGACCAGTAACTGGCATTTTAGGGGAGAAATAATGTTTTTTTTAAACACATCACGGGATAGCTCCATGGTCAGATCACTCGATTTCTCCCCAGCCAAGGTTAAGCAGCGTCGAACGTGGTTACCAAAATGGATGGGTAACCGTTTGCGTGCTTTGGTTTCAGTACAGTCCCCCAGTCCACCCAGCTGTAAATGGGCACCTGCCTTCTTCAGGGTCAGGGAAGGTAAAGCGGCGAGGGAGAGGAGATGGGCACCGCCTTCAATGTGCTGACCCCTAGAGAAGCTGCGGTCTCTGATGCCTCGCTCCCCTACGACAACATAGGTTATGGGACACCTTTACCTTTTACAATGAAAAGGCATGTTTCTGCATCGTCCCAAATCGCAGAGGAGAGAGAGAGGGAGTGAGGGAGAGAGAAAGAAGGGATATAGGGTAAAGAGGGAAAGGTAGAGACAGACAGAGAGATAAAGATATTATAGAGAGAGAGAGAATGAATGAATAATATTTATTTTTCAAGGGTAACAGAGTAAGTAAGCATTACATACTTTTTTTTCATCCGGCCCTTAAGGAGAGAGGGAGAGAGAGACAGACAGACAGACAGACAGGACAGACAGACAGACAGAGAGACAGAGAGACACAGAGAGAGAGAGATGAAGGTAGAACGGCAGAATTATAGAGAAGGAGAGAGAGAGAATAGCTTGAAAGTGTCCGCGCATACGAGCCTCATGTGTGTGTGTGTGTGTGTTGTGTGTGCGTGCGTGCGTGCGTGCGTGCGTGCGTGCGTGCGTGCGCGCGCGCGCGCGCGCGTGAGTCTGTACGTGTGCGTGGCGTGTGCGTGCGTGTCTTCTTTCTGCCTGCCTCTCTGTCTATGACTATGTGTGTCATACATTCCCGAAATCGGAATGTGGCTACCTTTAGGGTTGGCAAAAAAAAGGTCACATATGGCAAAATCTCACCATTGATAAACCTCAGAACTCAGCTAGGCCGAGGAACAAAGAAAAAAATACATATGCACAGATTAATAACAAACAATCAAAATAACAAAAACACAAATCCCAGCATTAAGACCTACAACAATAACAAAAAAAATAGCCAACAGAATTTCAGTCCTCATCCCCCCTCCAACCCCCTACTACCACCCCCATCCTCATCCCCTCCTCCCCCCTCCTACACTCAAACCCCCCCCC
>CM060340.1:18764134-18771634 GCA_030674155.1 Stramonita haemastoma | reverse complement strand
AAAACAAAACAAAACAAAACTTTAATCATCATCCTATGACTGTGCTGGACTGAACTACCTTCAGAACTTTCCCCACTCCTGATGTTTTGGGGTTGTGGGGAGTGGGGGGGGGGGAAGGGTTGTTACTTTTTGTTGTTTGTTGCTGTTGTTGGGTTTGTTTTGTTTTGTTTTGGAGGGGGTGTTTGTTGCTTTTTTTTGCGGGGGGAGGGGGGAGGGGTTGTTGCTTTTTTTTTTTTTTTTTGGGGGGGGGGGGGGGTTGGAGGGGTTGTTCCTTTTTTTTTCGGGCGGGGTGTTTGTTGATCTTTTTTTTTTTTTTTGGGGGGGGGGGGGTGTTGCTTTGCTTTCGGTTTTTTTTGTTTTGTTTTGTTTTGTGTTGGTTTTGTTTGTTTGTTTGTTTTTGTTTTTGTTTTGTTTTTTGGGGGGGCTGCTTCTTGACAAAGGCTTGGCAGTGTTCAATACTCGTGTAAGGTGTAAAGGGGGGCATTAAGCAGGGATATCTCGGTCACCTGGCCATTCCTGGCATTAAAAAAAACTGATAAGCCAGACAGTGGAAATAGGTCAGTGATAGCAGTGCTAAAAAGGTTGGCAGTAAGCACATTCTTTGCGTGTTTTGTTCATTCAGGGTTTGTGGGGGGGGGGGGGGGGGTGGGGGGGGGAGTGGGGGGGGGGGAGTGGGGTGGGGGGTATGGAGTGAGTGAGGGAGTGGATGTGGGGTGTGGTGGTGTGTGTGTGTGGTGTGGTGTTGGTGTGGTGTGTGTGTGTGGTGTGTGTGTGTGTGTGTTGTGTGTTGTGTGTGTGTGTGTGTGTGTGTGTGTGTGTGTGTGTGTGTATGTGTGTGTGTGTGTGTGGTGTGTGTGTGTGTGTGTGTGTGCGTGTGTGTGATGTGTGTGTGTGTGTGTGTGTGTGTGTGCGTGTGTGTGTGTGTGTGTGTGTGTGTTTACTTATTTTATTCTTTTATATGGAGGATAATGGGATAAGCACTCTTGTGCTTTGTTACATCCAGTCCCCGTGTGTATGCAGTTTTGTCGCAATTTGACAACCCGGGTTCGATTCCCGTTCGAGGAGATTTTTCTCCTGGAGTTAACATCAGTGCTGACTCCACTCTCCCCCAAAGTCCTTCGGATGAGACTATAAAAATCGAGGCACGCAGAACATCTTGCGCACGCGTTAAACTATGTTCCGCTTTTCGTAAGAGTAGGCCATCGTGTGCCGGTGGGAACGGATGACAAGATTTACAAAACTGAATACACATGGGGACTTGATGTAAAAAAAAAACAACAACACAAGAGTGCGTTATCCATCATCCTCGATATAAAAGAATAAAATATTTTTTAAAATAGATAGATAGATAGATAGATAGATAGATAGACAGATAGACAGATAGACAGATAGATAGATAGATAGATAGATAGATAGATAGATAGATTAGATAGTAGATAGATAGATAGATAGATAGATAGATATGTGTCTGTATATTATGTATGTATGTATATATATGCATGCATGTCTATATGTATATATATATATGCATGTATGTATATGTATGTGTGTGATTCCTGATTGCCTCACCTCGTCTCGCCTTGCTTTCCTTCGCTTTCCCTTGCCTTGCCTTGCTTTCCCTTGCCTTGCTTTCCCTTGCCTTGCCTTGCCTTCCTTGCCTTGCTTTCCCTTGCCTTGCTTTCCCTTGCCTTGCCTTGCTTTCCCTTGCCTTGCTTTTCCTTGCCTTGCCTTACTTTTTCTTGTCTGGCGATCTCTTGCCTTGCTCTCCCTTGCCTTGCCCTGCTCTTATTGCCTCCTTTCCCTTGCCTTGCCTTGTTTTGCTTGGCTTTGCCTTGCTTTCCCTTGCCTGTCTTGCCTTGTGTTGCCTTGCTTTCCCTTTCCTTGCTTTCCCTTGCCTTGCTTTGCCTTACATTGCTTTCTCTTGCCTTGCCTTTCTTGCCTTACTTTTCCTTGCCTTGCTTTTCCTTGCCTTGTTTCACCTGACCTTGCTTTGCCTAATTTTACTTTGCCCCCTCTTGCCTTGCCTCGCCTGATTTCACCTGGCCTTGCCTTCCCTTGCCCTCCCTTACCTTCCCTTGCCTTGCTTTGCCTCGCCTGGTTTCCTCTGGCCCTTGTTTCGTTTTGCCTTGCCCCGGCCTTGCCTCACCTTATGTCCCCTTGACGTACCTTACCTTGCCTTGCCTTGCCTTGTCTTGCCTTGCCTTGGAGGTGCAGTGGTTTGGTATTCAGAATTATGTGTGTCCTAAATAACGGGATTTCTGGTTGATTTTATGCTATTGATGTTTCCTGAAATCTGTTGTCACCTGTTGTATATAACAAGATTCTCTCTCTCGCTCTGTTTCTCTGTCTCTGTCTCTCTGTCTTTGTCCTTTCTCTGTCTGTCTGTCTGTCTGTCTGTCTGTCTGCCTGTTTATCTGTCTGTCTCTGTCTGTCAGTCTGCATGTCTGCATGTCTGCCTGCCCGCCTGCCTGTCTGTCTGTTTCTGTCTGTCTGTCTGTCTGTTTCTGTCTGTCTGTCTGTCTGTCTGCTCTTCTTCTTCTCTCTCTCTCTCTCTCTCTCTCTCTCTCTCTCTCTCTCTCTCTCTCTCTCTCTCTCTCTCTCTCTCTCTCTCTCTCTCTCTCTCTCTCTCTCTCTCTCTCTCTCTCTCTCTCGTGTGTGTGTGTGTGTGTGTGTGTGTGCGCGTGTGGTGTGTGTGTGTGTGTGTGTGTGTGTGTGTGTGTGTGTGTGTGTGTGTGTGTGTGTGTGTGTGTGTGTGTGTGTGTTTGTGTGTATTTGTATGTGTGTGTGTGTGATAAGAGTTATATTGCATGTGTGTTCTGTGTGCGTATGTGCGCGCACGCGCGCGCGTGTATGTGTATAATAAAACTTAAAATGCTAGAAATAATGTGTCAGGTGACTGAATGATCGGTTTTTATAAAGCCTGTTTATTTCATAAAGGAAAAGGAGACAAACAGGTCTATAACATTGTCGAGTTTTATTGAGAAACTGTTCACTTCTGTGTTCAAATATTATAAGACTGTCAACACTTCTTGAAACAAATAATTTACTTTCACGAATCCAAGCCAGGTTTAGAAAACATTTATTTATTTATTTATTTATTTATTTATTTATTTATTTATTTATTTATTCTTTTATATCGAGGATAACAGAATAAGCACTCATGTGCTTTTTTTTCATCCGGTCCCGTGTGTATGCAGTTTTTGTAATATTGTCATCTGTTCCCACCGGCACACGATGGCCTACTCTTACGAAAAGCGGAACAGGATTTAACGTGTGCGCAAGATGTTCTGCGTGCGTTCGCACACAGGGCCTCGGTTTAAAGTCTCATCCGAAGGACTTGTGGGGAGAGTGGAGTCAGCACTGATGTTAACTCCAGGAAGAAAATTTCCTCGACCGGACTCGAACCCGGGTCTTCAAATTGCCAGAGCAATGTTCTGACCACTAGGCTATCCGCCCCCCTGCACTATAGGTAACTGTTAAATTTTGAAATGTCTTTGGGGCATAGATATGTTTTTCAGAATAAACAAAAGGTTGCATTGTGCTTTGGTTGGTCATCAAAAAGCCTTTGATTCTGTATGAAGCATTGTTTTTTGGTGGTTTAAACTCGCGACATAAAATAGATATGGAAAAATAGCGAAAGTCATCATGAATATGCATGAACATGTAAAATCGCGTGTTAAAAGTCAGGGCCTGTTCAGATTACATTCAAAGTTTTATCGGAGTTCGACTGTTCTCTATGTTTGTGCTTTATTTATTTATTAAATTTATTCATTTATTTATTTATTCATTCTTTTCTGTCGATGATAATGGAATGAGCACTCATGTGCTTTTTTACATCTAGTCCCCGTGTGTATGCAGTTTTGTAAATGTCATCTGTTCCCATCTCATCTGTTTTTGACATGATCAGGAACAATTCTTGACAGATTGGCACTGTATGCCCTTAATTGTTGAACTGATAGAGATATGCTAACCAATTACATTAATTTTTTTATTTTTGTTATGCTGATGATAATCATATTCTTATTTTCAGATGTAAAACGACCCCATAATACTTGAAATAAATCGCATGCTATTTGTTGTCACTGGAAAATTTTAATAAATCCAGTTAAAACAAAACTTACTGTATTTGGTTGCTATAGTATAGATTTCGTCATGCTTTGAATATGATGGGTGAAAAAAAAAACACTTCAGATTGTTAATAGCGTAACTGGTTTTTTAATTGTTTGCAGGAAATAGTGGTAGTTTTCACAAAATGCCATAAAAGCGCTTATGATGAGGCTGTTAAGGCCATGTGTACTTTAACTGGGACAGCAACAATAAAGGGCCATCTGTGGTTGATTGATATTTGATAAAATGGTGGCGCCAATTTTGCTGTGTGGATGAGAACTTTGAGGATATGAAAACTTTGGAATCACTGAAAAATTAAAATATTCAGTTATGATTTTTATAGTATAGTTTTTATTTTAAGTGCACAACACTGAATCGCTTGTTTTCTGGTAAAACGGAAATAAAAAATATCCTGTGTTCTTGGTTTTTGTTCCACAGGCTCGTTTTGGGATGAAGCAAGTTTTCAAAGTGGAAAATTACGGTCAGCTATTTATCATAATTATCAGCTTTTGAACGATCTGCGTGATAGAAGTTTGATTTAATCGGGTTGACTTTGAAAGACTTAAATTCTAGTAGGCCTACAAAGTGTGTGTATTTGATTGTGGGAGAGGCAGTTTCCTATTGCTTCTATACGCCTACAAATCAAATCTTTAATAAACGGTTTCGTTGATAACTGGAGAGCAGAGCCTTATAATTACAGAAGGTGCCTTCTCATAAGTTTGTTGTTGTTTTTTTAACTGATTTTGATCTGGAAAGGTAGATAATTTGTCTACCAGATGTATCTGTTTACACTTTTATCAAAATTTAATGTCGTTGCAGCTGTCACAAACTTCCACCCAGGCTGGAACGCTCTCTCTCTCTCTCTCTCTCTCTCTCTCTCTCTCTCTCTCTCTCTCTCTCTCTCTCTCTCTCTCTCTCTCTCTCTCTCTCTCTTTTTTTTTCTTTTGTGTGTGTGTGTGTGTGTGTGTGTGTGTGTGTGTGTGTGTGTGTGTGTGTGTGTGTGTGTGTGTGTGTGTGTGTGTGTGTGTGTTTGTGTGTGCTTCCCAAGTATTTAAACATTAAAAAAAATACATTAGACTCACTGATAAACACTGACTATCTTTCCCACACGCCTAGACTCAAACCATCCACACACACACACACACACACAAAACACACAACACACACACACACACACACACACACACACACACACCGACAAAACGACCAACACCGAGGACTTCTGGGCTAGGCCTAAAAACAATAATGAACGAAGTGCACTACTGTCCTGTCCTGTCCCGTACTGTCCCGTACTGTCCTGTCCTGTACTGTCCTGTCCTGTACTGTCCACCACCAGTTGAAAAAAAAAAAACGTGCTGTCATTGACTGGTTGGACTGACCCAGTACACCTACCAACAGCAGGACAGAGGGAGGGAGGGGGAGAGGGAGGGAGGCTAGGGAAGAAGAGGAGTGGCATAAATTATTTCAGGGAGGGAAGAAAAGGGGAGGGGAGGGAAGGGGTCGTGGTGGAGGGGGGAAGAGGAGGGGGTGGAGGGAAGTGGCGAAGAAGGAAGAGGAGGAAGGGAGGGAGAGGGAGGGGGGAGTAGAAAGACAGAAGAAGGGATGCCTGCCCCCCCTCCCCCCCTCTCTCTCTCTCTCCTCTCCCTCGCGCGCGCGCGCGCGTTGTCACCACGAAGGGGGTAGTGGTAGTGATGGTGATGGTGGTGGTGGTGGTGGTGGTGGTGTAGTAGTAGCTTTGGTTTTGGCTTTGCTGGTTAGCCTCTAACCTAAGGTAGCCACCAGGCCCTTGAAAGGGGGCAACAGCGGACAGGAGGGACAGAGTGAAGAAGAAGAAGAAGAATGGTGACAGACAGTTTGTACGTCTATGCTACTACTACTACTACGCTAGGCGGACCAGTAGTAATTCGGCCAAGCAGTATGGCCTAGCTAGCCTAGTCCTAGGCCTAAGGCCCCACCAGTTCGTTCAGTGGCCGGCAAGGCGACATGACATTCCGCGCTGTTGTGGCAAGTAGTAATAGTTAGTGGCTGTAGCCCAGCCTAGCCTAGCTGCTAGCCAGCCCAGTTCACTTCCCCCAGCCTACAAGGCTAAAAGCGGCAGTAGTGGCTTTAGGGCCTAGAAACCCATGAAACGCTTCTCTCACGCAGTGGGCCCCCAACAACTAAAACGTGTCGACGCTCCAGCTTTCGGTTTTTTCAAGTCGTAGGCCGGAGCCCTCCTCCTTTCTACTACTACTTGGGTCTCTCTCGGCCTAGGCTAACCCCAAACCCCATTCTACTTCTTCATTCTTCCCACTTACCGTTTTGCCTTCTATTCCGTCGTCGCGACTTTGCCGGCTCAAGCTGTTGTTGTTGGGTGCGCGGCGGTGGTGTTGTGAATGTATGTATGTATGTATGTGTGTGTGGTGGGTAGTGTTAAAAAGTGCAGCAGCAGCAAGCACATGGGTGGTAGGTAGCCTAGTTGCCTGGGTGAAGCAAGACGTCAAACGATTGATAGAAAGAAAAAACGTGGTTGTTGGTGGTGTGATTGTGGTGGTAGTGGTGATGGTGGCAGTAGTAAGCCGCTGGTTGGATTCTAGTTTCTGCAACTCCGGGACTTCGTCGTTGTCGTCGTCGTCGTCGTTGTTGTCGTCGTCGAGAGAAGAAAGAGTGTGATCTCCCTTTCTTATTGTTGTTGTGATGGTGGTCGTTCGTGGATGGTGATGGTGATGATGATGATGATGATGGTGGTGGTGGCAGTGGTGGTGAAGTATTGAAAATAAAAAAAAAGAAGAGAAGAAAGAGAGAAGGGGAGGAAAGAAGAGGAAGAGAGGAGAGAAAAAGAAAAGAAAAGAAGAAGCTGTTGTGATCGGAGTGTCGTCAGTGTATTCGTTCTTCAGCCCCGAGAGAAAGAAGTCAACGAGTGTGCCGCGGTTAAAGTGAAGGAGTTTGTTTTCTTGCCCTCGATATCTGTTTCCTTCCTTCCTTTCAGCGGTTTGGAGGTAGAGAGAGAGAGAGGAGGAGGGAGAGAGAGTGTGTGTGTGTGTGATGGTGTATCCTATGCCCTGGGGGATCAGACAGAAAAATTTTTATGTAGTATAGGGGGGCTGGCTGATGTTTGTTGTCAGGCTGTGTTTGCAAACAAACCAAGCTGAATTTCGCCTCCAGTCATGAGACAGGTACCGTACCGCTCTTTTTTTCTTGCAGTGGGATGAAGTTGAAGGCATGGTTTGCATTGAGTTTGAATACACTGGCAGAGTTTCTCACTTGGAATGATTATAAATAAGAATTGTTTGTATGAAATATATAATACTAGTCCCATGTTGGAAGAAGCGCGTTGATTTATGTCGTATGTTTTAACGACGATTCTCCTGGAAGCTTCGATCCTGTTTGTACCAAGCACGTGTGCTGGAGGTG
>CM060340.1:18741634-18751634 GCA_030674155.1 Stramonita haemastoma | reverse complement strand
CAGACAAACAGATTCACGTACGCTGGCCAAAAACGCCCATTCATTGATTATCGTGAACTGTTTCCAGTCCTGCTATGTATAAGGGGAAACAACAGCAAGGGTGGTCCGGGTCTTTATCTCCCCTGCCACACCCTCCCCCCTGGTCTGTCTGTCTGTCTGTCTGTCTGTCTGTCTCTCTCTCTCTCTCTCTCTCTCTCTCTCTCTCTCTCTTCTTCTCTTCTCTCTCTCTCTCTCTCTGTCTCTGTCTTCTCTGTCTGTCTGTCTGTCTCTGTCTCTTCTGTCTGTCTGTCTGTCCTGTCTTCGTCTGTCTGTCTGTCTGTCCTCTCTCTCTCTCTCTCTCTCTCTCTGTGTCTATGTCTCTCTATCTTTATCTCTGTCTCCCTATCTCTCTCTCTTTCTCTTTGTTTCCTTGTCTCTCTCTGTCTCCCTGTCTCTCTCAGTCTGTCTGTCTGTCTGTCTGTCTGTCTGTCTGTCTGTCTGTCTGTCTGTCTGTCTGTCTCTCTCTTCTCTCTCTCTCTCTCTCTCTCTCTCTCTCTCTCTCTCTCTCTCTCTCTTCTCTCTCTCTCTCTCTCTCTCTCTCTCTCTCTCTCTCTCTCTGCTATCACCCCTGCCTGGTTTCTACGTAAACCAGCCAGCTGAAATATCTTTTTTTTTTCTCTCTCCACCCTCTTCCCCCCTTTCTCTCTTTCACCTTTTTTAACTTCTGTCCCTACCTTTCTCTTCCGTCCAACATAGCTTTCCCCCCTCCCACCCCCCATACTACCCCCTCCCCCCCTGTCCCCTCCCTCCCTCCCTCCCTCTCACCTGTTTACCTCCGCTCTCATCAAAGAAGGTCGGGTATAAAGGGACTCTTCAATGGGTATCTGCAAGGGTGGGCTTGAAAGTTCTTCGTTATTTCTATCCTACCCTATCCTGCCCTACCGCCGCAATGATATTGTACATAGATTTTTCCTGGGGTTTTCTTTTCTTTCTTATATTTGGTTCTTTTTGGTGGGGTTTTTTTTTGGTTGGTTGCTAAAACTTAGCTTATCTTACTACTATCGTCTGTTGGGTTCTTGTGTGTGTGTGTGTGTGGGGGGGGGGGGGTATGTGGTGTGTGTGTGGAGGGGGGTGTATGTGTGTGTCTGTGGAGGGGGGTGGGGGTATGTGTGTGTGTTGTTTGTGTGTGTATGTGTGTGTTGTTGTGTGTGTTGTGTTGTGTGTGTGTGTGTGTTGTGTGGACTGTATGTGTACAGTGTGTGTGTGTGTGTGTGTGGTGTGTGTGTGTGTGTGTGTGTGTGTGTGTGTTGTGTGTGTGTGTGTACAGTGTGTGTACAGTGTGTGCATGTATGTGTGTTTGCATACAAGTTTGTCTTCTGTCTGTCTGCCTGTCTCTCTGTCTCTGTCCGTCTGTCTGTCTGCTCTCTCTCCTCTCTCTCCTCTCTCTCTCTCTCTCTCTCTCTCCTCTCTCTCTCTCTCTCTCTCTCTCTCTCTCTCTCTCTCTCTCTCTCTCTCCTCTCTCTCTCTCTCTCTCTCTCTCTTTTCTCTGACCCCTCCCTCTGCCGTGTATAAAAGTGGTCTTCAGTTCAATTCAATTCAACGCGCTGTTGAAAGACACTCAGCGACCTTTCAAATTAATGTGGTGCCTTTTCCTCTCCCCCATTAACTAAACATCATTTTTGTTGACTTGTCCAAAACCTAGTGGAAAAAGTCTACAGTTTAACTCTAAGGAGAGGAAGAAAGTTTGGAGAGAGAGGGAGGGGGGAAGAAGGAGGGAGAGAGAGAGAGAGAGAGAGGAGAGAGAGAGAGAGAGAGAGAGAGAGAGAGAGAGAGAGAGAGAGGAAGAGAGAGAGAGGGCAAAGCAAGGCAAGGCAAGGCAAGGCAAGGCAAGGCAAGGCAAGGCAAATTCTTTTATTCGAGGATAATGAATAAGCACTCGTGTGCTTTTTCACATCCAGTCCCCGCCCTTATCAGGGTTAAAATCAAGATTTAAAAAATCCATAAACTAAACAACAAGAATAAAGAGATACCAAGAACAAAAAAGAACTATACTCAGCACCAAACAACATACAAGAAATAAGGACAGCAAGACTGTAATAATAAGGTAATAAAAATGCACTCAATCAGAAAAACGTAAATCAGATATCACAATGAAATGATGATTTTGATGATAAAAATAATAAAAGCGTTAATAGATAAAGAGCAAACAAGAGAACATAATGAGATAAACCACTGAGAACATCAAGACAGAGAGAGAGAGGGAGGGGGGGGGGGGGGGGGGGGGGGGGGGGGGGAGGGGGGGGAGGCCAGCAGACAGGCAGACAGAGACAGACAGTAAGAGAGACACAGATAGAAACAGAGAGACGGAAGGGTGTATGTATGTATATATGTATTTATGTATGTATGCACGTATGCATGTATGCATGTATGTATGTATGTATGTATGTATGTATGTATGTATGTATGTATGTATGTATGTATGTATGTATGTATGTATGTATGTATGTTATGTATGTATGTATGTATGTATGTGTGTGTGTGTGCGCGCTTGCGTGCGTGCGTGCGTGCGTGCGTGCGTGTGTGTATATCTGTGTGTGTGTGTGTGAAAAAGGCCTCTGTTGCCGCCCTCCCTGCCTTGCTAGTATAGCCAACCTATGGTATCTGGCGTGGCTATCTTCAGGGCTGACAGAGAGGAATGTCATCTCCGCTATTAGACGCTCTGGCTACAGGAAGTTTGCCGTGTTAGGCGTTCTTTCCTGCCTTTTTCTTTCTTTGTACGGGGTTTGTTGTTTTTTTTGGTTGGTTGTTTGTTTCTTTTCTTTTTTTGTTTGCAGCAGATTTTTTTTTTAAATTTCGCGTGTGTATTTTTTTTGGTTTTCTTTTTCTTTTATGGAATTTTTTTTGGTCTTTTTTTTCTGTTTCTGTCTGTGTCTGTCTCTGTCTGTTTGTCGCTCTTTCTCTGTCTCTGTCTCTCTCTGTCTCTGTCTCTGTCTCTCTCTCTTTCTATCTATCTATCCATCTCTCTCTGTGTCTGTGTCTGTGTCTGTGTCTCTCTCTCTGTTATATATATATATATATATATATATATATATATATATATATATATATATATATATATATATGATATGTATATATTAATATATATCTTTATATATATATATGCAAGTCACATTCATATGGATTTTCTTTTGTATGGGATAATCAAGGGGTACAGTATAATGCAGCTTTTTTAAAAGTTTCAAAGAAAGGCTTATTGATAGCAGATAGCAAGATTGGCATGAACATATGTATAACAGTGGCAGATTTGCTCAACATATGCTGTTAAAAACATCTTGTTTTAAAGAAGTGTATATATATTAACATCAAAATAAATCGTTATGATGAAAGTGCTCAGACTAAATTTAGGTTTTGGTGTTTTAGATATATTGCTTGTCATGGTAATAGATACCAGAGTAAAACTGAAGATGAACTGAAATACCGTTTATGTCAGAACGCAAAAGAAAACGAAATTCAGACAGACATCCAAACACATACATTTCCTTTCATACATAACTACATACATAAAATTCATTTCCACATACTTTTCATACATTTATACATTCATACTTTCATACTTTCATACATACATTTCATACAAAGGGGATCATGCATACCTGCCCTTTCCCAAAATAAATTTCTTTTTACAAAACATACAAAAATTCCCCTTTTCTCGTTTTTTATCTGTTGGGGTTCTCTTTTTGTTTTGTCTCTGTCTGCCTGTTTTTGCTGGGCCCCCCCCCCCCCCCCCCCCCCCCCCCTTGGGGCCCCCACCACCCCCCCCAACCCCCCCCCCCCCCCCCCCCCCCCCCCCCGCCTCCCTTTTTCCCCTCTGTCTTGATGTTTTTCATGGTTTATCTCATTATGGGTTTTCCCTTGTTTTCCCCTTTTCTTATTAAAGCTTTTATTATTTTTATCACAAAATCATCATTTTGTGATAAACTGATTTACGTTTTTTTGATTGGGGTGGGATTTTTTTTTACCTTTTTTATTACAGGCTTGCGGGCCTTTTTCTTGTATGTTGTTTGGTTTCTGATATAGGTTTTTTTTTGTTCTTGGGGATCTCTTTATTCCCTTTTTGTTTTAGTTTGGATTTTTAAAAACTTGATTTTAAAAACCCATTTAAAGGGGGGGGACTGGATTTTGAAAAAGCACAAAATTGTGCTTATTCATTATCCTTTTGAATAAAAGAATTTGCCCTTTTCCGTCCTTGGGCCCTTTCCTTGCCTTGCCCCTTTCCTTGCTTTGGCCCCCTCTCTCCCCTTCTCTCTCTCTTCCCCTCTCTCATCTCTCCTTTTCCCCTCTCTCTCTCCCCTCTCTCCCCTCTCTCTCCCTCCCCTTCTTCCCCCCTCCCTCTCCTCCAAACTTTTTTCCTCTCCTTAGAGTTAAAATGTTGATTTTTTCCCCAAGGGTTTTTTAAAAAGTCAACAAAAATTTATGTTTTTGTTAATTTGGGGGAGGGAAAAGGCCCCCCAAAATTTAAATTTTAAAGGGCGTGAGTGTTTTTTCAACAGCGCGTTGAATTAATTGAACTGGGAAAACCCCCTTTTATACCGGCAGAGGGAGGGGTCAGAGAAAGAGAAGAGAGAGAAGGAGAGAGAGGGGGAGAGAGAGAGAGAGAGAAGAGGAAGAAAGAGAGAGAGAGAGAGAGAGAGAGAGAAAAGGGGAGGGAGAAAGAAGGAGGAGGGAGAAGAGCAACGGACAGAGGGACAGAGACAGAGAGACGGCAGACAGACAGAAACAAATTTGTATGCAAAAAACAACTTACATGCACCACTGTACAACATGTACACACCACACACACCACACACACAACCCCAAAACCCCCACACACCACACACACACCCCACACCTGTACACAACATCCAACAACACACACAACACACCCCCAAAACACCACAACACACACACATACACACACAACAACACACACCTCCCCCCCACCCCCCTCCACAGACCAACATACCCCCCCTCCACACACACCCCAAACATCCCCCCCCCCCCCCCCACACACACACACACACAAGAACCCAAAAGACAAGTAGAAAAAAAGCTAATTTTTTAGAAACCCAAACCCAAAAAAAAAACCCCCCAAAAAAGAACCAAAATTAAGAAAGAAAAGAAAACCCCGGGAAAAATCTATGTCCCATATCATTGGGGCGGTAGGGCAGGATAGGGGGGATAGAAATAACGAAGCTTTCAAGCCCACCCTTGCAGATACCCCATTGAAGAGTCCCTTTTACCGACCTTCTTTTATGAGAGCGGAGGTAACAGGTGAGAGGAGGGGGGAGGGAGGGACAGGGGGGGAGGGGGGGAGTATGGGGGGTGGGGGGGGGGAAAGCTATTTTTTGGGACGGAAGAGAAAGGTAGGGGGCAGAAGTTAAAAAAGGTGAAAGAGGAAAGGGGGGAAGAGGGTGGAGAGAGAAAAAAAAAAGATATTTCACTGGCTGGTTTACGAGAAACCAGGCAGGGGGGATAGCGAGAGAGAGAGAGAGAGAGAAGAGAGAAGAGAGGAGGGAAGAGGAGAGAGGAGAGAGAGAAAGAGAGAGAGAGAAGAGAGAGAGAGAGAGAGAAGAAGACAGAAAAGAAAAACAACAGACAGAGACAGACAACAGACAGACAGCAGACTGGGGACGGGGGGCGAGGGACAAGGAAAAAAAGGAAAGGGAAAAGGGGTGGGAGACGGAAAAGTGAGGCTAGCCCCCGAAGGGAGGAGAGGAGAGAGACAGACGACGACAGACAGCAGACAACCCGACAGACGACGAGACAGAGACGAAGACGCGGAAAACCGGACGAGGAGAGGGGAGGAGGGAGAGGAGGGAGAGGAGGAGAGAGGAAAGAGAGGACGACGACGACAGACGACGACGACCGGGGGGGGGGTGTGGGCAGGGGGATAAAAACCCCGGGCCACCCTGTGTTGTTTCCCCTTTAAAAATAGCAGGGCTGGAAAAAAGTTCACGATTCAATGAATGGCGTTTTTGGCCAGCGTACGTGAACTGTTTGTCTTTTCTGTGTCGTCTGTCTGTCTGTCTGTGTTGTCTGTCTGTCTCTGTCTCGTGTGTGTCTCTCCACACACACACTCACAACATACCATGATTTTATACCCCAAAAACCCCAAAAAACACCCCACCACACACTAACTACACTACACACACCTACCTACCTAAACAACCCCTACACTACACACACTACACTACCACACTACACACACACACTACCACACAAGCCACACACAAACACACAACACAACCAACACTCAACACCAAAACAAACACAACAACACAAACAACACACACACATAACATTACACACACAAACCCCCCCCCCCCCCCCCCCCCCCCCACACACACACACACACACAGGTACCCCACCAACCCACTTAGAAAAAAAAGAACACCAACCGAAAAACAAGGGCCTTTTTTCTTCAAGTGCATGGGCGATGGGGAGCCCAAAATTTTGTGCGAATCCAAAAAGGTCAACACATTGGAATGGGGTAAGGTGGGTGGGTGGGTGGGGTGGATAGATGGGGAGGTGAGGGGTGGGGGGGGGGGGGGGGAGAGTAGCAGGGGGGGGGCGGGGGGAGGGGTGTGTAGAGGGGTGTCTAAGGGTACGGGGGGGCCCAATAAGGGTAGAGACCTTTGTTTTGTGGGCGGTGTGCTAAACTCCCCACGAACGTTAGTATATTAATTTTTTTTTGACGATTAGATGGGTGGAACCCGGAAAGAGAGAGGAAGCCCCAGGAGAAAAAAGGGAAAAAAAAACCCCCTTTTGAAAAAAGGGCCCACTTTTTGGGGGGGGGAAAAAAAGGAAGGAAAAAAAGGGGAAAAAAGAAAAAAGGAAAAGGGACGAAAAAAGAAACAAAGCACCGAAAAAACAAAAAAAACCAAAACAAAAAAAAATTTTTTAAAAAACAAAAAAAAAAAATTAAAAAAAAAAAAAAAAAATTTTAAATAAAAAAGGGGGGGGTTTTAAAATTTTTAAAAAAAAAAAACCAAAACCGGGAGGAAAAAAAAAAGGGGGGGGGGGGGAAAAAAAAGAAAGAAGGAAAAAAGGAAAAAAAAGGGGGGAAAAAAAGGGGGGGGGGAAAACCAAGAAAAAACCCCCTTTTTTTTTTAAAAACCCCAAAACAAAAGAAAGGGGGGGGGGAAAAAGGGAAAAAGAAAAAAGGGTAAGGGGGGGGGGAAAGGGAAAGGGGGGGGGGGGGGGGGGGGGGGGGAAAAAAAAAAAAAAAAAAAAAAAAAAAAAAAAAGGGGAAAAAAAAAAAAAAAAAAAAAAAAAAAGAAAAAAAAGGGGGGGGGGGATTAAAAGGGAAAAAAAAAAAAGGGGGGGGGGGGGGGGGGTTTTTTTTTAAGGGGGGGGGTTTTTAAAAGGGAGAAAAAAAAAAGGGGAAAAAGGAAAAAAAAAAAAAAGGGAAAAAAATTTTTGGGAAAAAAAGAAAAAGGGAGGGGGGAAAAAAATTTCGGGGGAGGGGGGAAGGGGGGGGTGGGAAGAGGGGAGGGGGGGGGGGGGGGAAAAAAAAAATTTTTGGGAAAAAAAAAGGGGAAGGGGGAAAACAAAAAGGGGAGGGGGGAAAGGAGAAAAAGAAAAGGGGGGGGAAAAAATTTTTTTTTTTGGGGTTGGGGTTTTTTTTTTTTTTTTTGGGGGGTTTTTTTTTTTTTTGTTTTGGGGGTTTTTTTTTTTTTTTTTTTTTTTTTTTTTTTTTCTTTTTTCCCCCCCTTTCCCCCTTTAAAAAACCCCCCAACCCCCCCCCCCCAAAAAAAAAAAAAAAAAAAAGGGGGGAAAAAAAGGGGAAAAAAAAAAAAATTTTTTTTTTTTTTTCCCCTTTTCCCCCCCCCCCCCCCCCCCAAAAAAAAAAAAACCCCCCCCCCCCCCAAAAAAAAAAAAAAAAAAAAACCCCCCCCCAAAAAAAAAACCCCCCCCCAAAAAAAAAAGGGGGGGGGGGGCGGTCCCCTGGGGAAATCCCCCTAGGGAAAGAAAGAAAAGGGAAATTTCCGGAAACCCCCATTGAAAAAAAAAATTTTAAAATGAAAAAATGGGTTTGGGGGGGGAAAAGGGGGGAAAAATTTTTTTTTTGGGGGCCCCGCCCCCCCCCCCAAGACAGAAAAGACCAAAAGGAGGGAAAAAATGGGAAGGGGCCCGGGGGGGGGGAAAAGGGAGGAGAGGGCAAAAGGGGGGGGGGGGGGGGCCCCCCCCCCCCCCCCCCCCCCCCCGGGGGGAAAAAAAAAGGGGGAAAGGGGAAAAAAAAAAAAACACCCCCGCCGCCCCAAAAAAAAACCCCCCAAAAACAAAAACCCCTAAAAGAAAAAAACCCCCCCCAATAAAACGGGGAAAACCCCCAGAAAAAAATTTAAAGGGGAACCAAAAAAAAAGGGGGAAAAAACCCCCGCGAAAGGCCAAAAAAACCCAAAAAAACCCCTTTTTTTTCCCCCTTTTTCCCCCCCCCCCCCCCCCCAGCCCCCCCCCCCCCCCTTTTTTAAAAATTTTTTCCCCTTCCTTTTTTTTTTTTTTTTTTTTTTTTTTAAAAAAAAAAAAAAAAAAAAAAAATTTTTTTTTTTTTTTTTTTTCTTTTTTTTTAATTTTTTTTAAAAAATAAGGGGGGGGGGGTGGGGAGGGGAAAAATAAAAAAAAGGGGGTTTTTTTAAATTTTGGGGGGTTTTTTTTTTTTTTTTTTTTTTTTTTTTTTTAAAATTTTTTTTTTTTTTTTTTTTTTTTTTTTTTAAAAAAAAAAAATTTTTAGAGGGAAAAAAGGATGAAGGAGGGGGGGAGGGAAGAGAGAGAGGGATTTCAAAAAGAAAGGAGAGAGAGAGGAGAGAGAAGGGGAGAGAGGAGAGAGGAGGAAAAACCCCCGGAGGGAAGACCGCAGCCCGACCGACAACAGACAGACCCAAAACCACAGAAGACGAAGAAGAGGACACGACACACAACCAACCGAAAAGAAGACAGACAACCAAGAGACCTCACAGAAGACAAAAAACTTGTTCTTTTTTTGGTTTCGCCTTTTAAAACGTGCCCCAGAACAAAAAAGGGGGGAAAAAAACGGCAAAACAAATAAAAGCACCCCCCCACCAACCACAACCCCCCCCACACTCCCCTTTCTCCTCTCCACCTTCCCCCCCCTTTGGGGAATTTTTAATTTTTTAAAAATTCTTTTTTTTTAAAAATTAAAAAAAAATAAAAAAAAATTAAGGGGTGGGGTGGTGTTGTTATTATACAACCCCATGTCAATAAAAATAATTAGGGATTTTATTAATTATTTTTATATATTATATTAATTTTTTTTTTTTTATATTTGTTTTTTTTTAAAAAAGGGTTTCACTGTAAATTTTTTTTTTTGGGTGGGCCCCGGCCCCCTTGAAAGAACCTGCGGAATTTTCCAAAAAAAGGTCCCCGGGTTTTTTGCTTGGTTCATGGAATGAAACCTCGATAAAAATTATTCCCAAAAAATGAAAAAAATTTTTTAAAAGGGAAAGCAAAAGAAAAAAGGAAGGAAAAAAAAGATAAAAAAAAAAAAAAGGAAAAAAAGAAATAAAAAAAACAAAAAAATGTATTGGATTAAAAAAAAACCCCCAAAAAAAAAAGTACAAAAAAACCCCCAAAAAAAAAAAATAAAAAATTTTAGGGTTCAGAAAGGACAAAAAAATTTTTTCCTGTTTTTTTAAATTGGTTTGTTTTTTTTTTTTGTTTTTTTATTTTCCCTTTTTTTTCATTCCTTTTTTATTTATTATTTTAAAATTTTCCTTTTTATTTCACCCCCCACTTTGTTCCTTTTTCTTCTTTTCCCGGTCTCCTCCTCCTCTTCTTCCTCTCTCCCTCCCTCTATCCCTCCCTCTCCCCTCCCCTCTCTCCCCCCTCTCTTCCTCTTCCCCTCTCTCCCAAAACAACCCCCCGCCCCAAACCCAAAACCCCCCCCCACCCCTCCCCACCACCACTATAAGAAACAAATCCCCCCCAAAAAAATTTCCCTCCCCATATCCCCCCCCCCCCC
>CM060340.1:18739051-18741534 GCA_030674155.1 Stramonita haemastoma | reverse complement strand
GAGAGGGGAGGGAGAGGGGAGGAGAGAAGGAGGAGGGGAGGGGAGAAGAGAGATGGAGAAGAAAGTTGGGAAGGGTGAGAGGAGAGAGAAGGAGGGGGGGATGAGGGAGGGGAATTGGAGGGAGTGGGAGGATGGGGAAGGGGGAGGAGGGGGAGAGAGAGAGAGGAAATTTGAGAGAGAGAGGGGAAGAAGGGAAGAGAGGGAGGAGTAAAAAGAGGAGAGAGAGTGAGGAGAGAAGGAGGAGGAAAGAGGGGGGAGGAGGAGAGAGAGGAGGAGATGGAGAGGAGAGAGAAGAGGAAGGAGAGGAGAGGGAGAGATTGAGAGAGAAGAGAGAGGGGAGGAGTGGAGAGAAAAGAGGAGAGAGAGAGGGGGAGAGATGAGGGAAAGGGAAGATGGAAAAAAAGGGAAAGAAAAAAGAGGGGAAAAGGAAAGGAAAGGGGAAAATTTTGGGAGGGGAGGTGGGGGTGAGGAGGAGAGAGTAAAGGGGAGGGGAGGGAGAGGAAAAGGATGGGAAGAGAGAGGAGAGGGGGAAAAGGAAAGGAAAGAGGTTAAGGAGAGGGAAAAGGGGGGAAGGGAGGATGAAGGGGGGAAAGGAGGGGAAAAGGTACTAAAAAAAAACAAAACTCGAACGGGAAAAAAACCCGCGGTGAAAAGTGAAAAGGGGGGGGGTGGAGGGGCGGGGGGGAGGGCGACAGAATGAGAGAGGAAAAAAGGAGAGGAGAGGGAGAGGAGGAAAAAAGAGGGGGTGTGTTGTGGGGTTGTGGTGTGGGGTTTGGGGGGGGGGTGTGGGGGTGTGTGTGGGTGTGGAGGAGAGAGAAGGGAGACGGGAAAAGACAGACAGACAGACAAGACAGACAGCGAACAGAAAAGTCAGGAGAGTGCTGGGGACAGGACAAACATGAGACAGAGACAGATACCCACAGGGGAGAGAGAGAGGGAGAGAAGAGGGGGGAAAAGGGGAAGGGAGAAAGGGGAGAGAGAGAGGGGGGAGGAGGAGAGAGGACAGACAGGACAAGAAAAGCCCCGACGGGAAGGAAAAGAAAGAAGAAGAAGACAAAAAGAAACAAAAACAAGAAAAGGGGAGAAAAGGGGAGGAAGACAGAAAAGGGGGGGAGAAAAGGAAAAGAGGGGGGGGAGGAAGGGGAAAAGAAAAGAAAAGGGGAGGGGAAAAGGAGAAAGAGAGGGCAAAGCAGGACAAAAAGCAAAAGATAGGAAAGAAGGGGGGGGGGGGGGTTTTTTTAATTTTCCCGCTGTTCTACACAGGAAGAAAAACCCCGGGTTGTGATGAATGAAGGGGAAAATGAATGAAGGAAAGAAGATTAATGAAAAGGGTTGGGAAAAAAACTGCCGTCTTCTCCCTTTTTCACTCCCCTGTGGATTTGGGGAGTTTTTTTTTTTTTTTTTTTTTTGTTAGATTTTTTCTTCTTTAAATTTAAAGGAGGGAAGGGGGGGGGGGGGGGGGGGGGGAAGAGAGCGACAAAAAAATTCTAAAAAAGGGAGTATGGGGGGGGAGGGGGGGGAAGGGAAAAAGGGGGAGGGAGAAGAGGAGAAAAGGAGAGGAGAGGGAGGGAGGGGAAAAGAGGAGAAAGAGAGAGAGGGGAGAGAGAGGAGGAGAAGGGGAACTGAAGGAAGGAGGGGAGGGGGTGGAGGGGAAATTTATTGGGGGGGGAGGGGGGGTGTGTGGGGGGGGGGGGTGGGGGCGGGGGGGTGTGCCCAGGCGAAAAGAATGTTTGGGGGAGGGGGGGGGGGGGGGGAGGGAGGTTTTTAAAACGAAGTGTTCAAAAAAGAACTCTGTAGTTTAAAAGGGGAGTTGGGTTTGAGAAGTAAGGATATAGACGATCAAAGGGGGGGGGACACAGCCTGTGTGCACACGTGTGCAGCGTACGCGTGTGCACGTGTGTGCGTGCGTGTTGCGTGTGTGTGAAGTTTGTGTGTATTGTGTGTGTGTCTGTGTGTGTTGTGTGTGTGTTTTATTTTTTTTTTATTCATTCTTTTATATCGAGGATCATGGAATAAGCACCCGTGTGCTTTTTACACCAGTCCCGAGTGTATGCAGTTTTGTAAATCTTGTCATCTGTTCCAACCGGCACACAATGGCCACTCTGCTGTATGTGAAAATTGGTGTGTGTGTGTGTGTGTGTGTGTGTGTGTGTGTGTGTGTTTGTGTGTGTGTGTGTTTTGTGTGTGGTGTGTGTGTTGTGTTTGTGTGTGTTGTTGTGTGCATAAGTATTGCCTACTCAGCGTACACTGCTCTCTCTTCTCTCTCTCCTCTCTCTCTCATCTCTCTCTCTCTCTCTCTCTCTCTCTCTTCTCTCTCTCTCTCTCTCTCTCTCTCCCCTCTCTCTTCTTTCGTCTTCTCTCTCTCTCTCTCCCTTCTCTCTCTCTCTCCTACTCTCTCCTCTCTCTCTATCTCTCTCCTCTCTCTCTTCTCTCTCTCTTCTCTCTCCTCTCTCCTCTTATCTCTCTCTCTCTCTTCTCTCGTT
>CM060340.1:18734051-18736551 GCA_030674155.1 Stramonita haemastoma | reverse complement strand
TAGTATTGTAAGTTAGTTGGTTTGCCTGCTTATTTTTTTATTGGGTTTAAATATGTTTTTTTTATCAGGAATTTTGAGTTTTGTAAATATTGTATTCCAAACACATGGCCATTTAGAAAAGCAACAGATTAACGTGTGGAGATTTCTTGTGGCTCCAAATTTACTGGTTTAAATTGCATCGAAAGTCGGGAGAGTGCATAGTGAATGTTAACTACCAAAGCAAAAACCCTATCAATGCAACTGGGTAGAAAATGCGAACAAGTTTGACCATTCTATGTACAAAAAGGTAGTGGTAGTTTGTTGTAAGATTGGTGTGTTGCAACATTTCTCAAAGGTGTTTTTTGTTGTGGGAATTGTTGAATATTAGAATGTTTGGTTGTGTGTGTGTGTTGTGTTGTGTTGTGGTGTGTATGTGTGTGTGTGTGTGTGTGTGTTGTGTGTGTGTGTGTGT
Source organism: Stramonita haemastoma (assembly GCA_030674155.1). Taxonomy (NCBI): domain Eukaryota; kingdom Metazoa; phylum Mollusca; class Gastropoda; order Neogastropoda; family Muricidae; genus Stramonita; species Stramonita haemastoma. The sequence goes on along the minus strand of CM060340.1, from coordinate 18,736,100 downwards.
GTGTGTGTGTGTGTGTGTGTGTGTGTGTGTGTTGTGTGTGTTGTTTTGTGTATGTGTGTGTGTTGTGTGTATGTGTGTGTTGTGTGTGTGTGTGTGTGTGTGTGTGTGTGTGTGTTAATTTGTGTTTATGAGGTGTTGGGTGTGGTGTGGTGTGTGTGTGTGTGTGTTGGTATGTGTGTTGTATATGTGTGTTGTGTGTGTGTGTGTGTGGTGGTGTGTGTGTGTGTATGTATGTTTTTGCATGTTTATCGGCGTGTTTGTGTGGGATTCAAGTGGGGAACATTTCACCAGTTGAACATGAAAAAGTTCGAAAATTAAAAGTGGGGAAAATTCCTCTTGGAACATGAAAACAGTTTAGGGGATAAAAAAGTAGGTATCCCATAACCCAAGGCGGTCGTAGGGGAGCGAGGCATCAGAAACCTCAGCTTCTCTAGGGCCAGCATATTGAGGGCGGTGCCCATCTCCTCTCCCTCGCTGCTTTACCTTGTCCTGACCCTACAAGAGGGAGGTACCCATTTACAGCTACGTGAACTTGGGGAAATGTACTGAAGGCAAGGCGCGCAAATGGTCTCCCATCCAACTGGTAACCATCGCTCGACGCTGCTTAACTTGACTGGGGGAAGCGAGTGTCTGACCACTTTGTATCCCGCCCCCTTTAGGGGATAAACAAGGGAAAATAAAAGGAAAATTCCTTTTGGAACATGAAAGCAGTTTAAGGGACACATGCGCGGAAAAGAAAAGAAGAATAAAGAAGTCTAAAATTGAAACATAAAACATCACAGAATATATATATATATATATATATATATATATATATATATATATATATATATATATATATATATATATATATATATATATATATATGTTATGTGTGTGTGTGTGTGTGTGTGTGTGTGTGTGTGTGTGTGTGTGTGTGTGTGTAGTTGTTGTTGTGTATGTATGTATGTATGTATGTATGTATGTATGTATGTGTTGTATGTATGTATGTCTGTTGTTGTTGTTGTTGTCTGTCTGTGTGTTGTGTTGTATGTTGTATGTTGTATGTTGTAGTGTATGTTGTATGTTGTTGTTGTATGTATGTATGTATGTATGCATGTTTAGTATATTGTTGTATGTATGTATGTGTATGTATGTATGTATGCATGTTGCATGTTAGTGTGCTGTATGTCGTGGTGGTTCGTAGGTATGCGATGTATGTTGTATGTATGTATGTATGTATGTATGTATGTATGTATGTATGTATGTATGTATGTATGTCATGTATGTATGTATGTCATGTAAGGCATCGGACATCAGAGACCCCAATCCACACTTTTAGAAATTGGAGCTGGGTGGTTTAATCAAGCATTCAAAACTCCAGGATTAAATTACGTATAAATGTCTGTCTAGTGCACTCTTACAGCGTGTAAAGCCACACACAGGATTGCTTAATGAATCTCTTTTTTTCTCAATCAAATTTTCTACAAATTTTACTGACTTAATTCAGGCAATAAAGTATTCGTATTTCGTATTTCATCAAACGTACCGTTTTTTAATTTTTGAAGACCACGAGACATGAAGGCCATGATTATGAAATAATGCTCATAATGATATTAGTGCCAGTAAAGAACGATTAATGTCACCCTTTATTATCCTGCTATCTCACCAAGTTCATAATTAAGTTGTGTTAGACTGAGCCTTTGATGTATTCTGTTTGATAGTTAATAATTGAAAAACCATAAAACACATTGGATTATCATTCTCTCCTGTCTTTCTGAAATCATGCAGAAATATATAATAATCATATCATTGCAGTCTTGAAAGAAAGCAATAAAAAAAAAAAAAAAGTCTCCATGTTGTTTTATACCATTAACAAGTTTTCAAACAAAACACCAAACTACAAAGCAACAAATCACGACAGGGGGGTTTAGTTTTGTTGCTGATAGTTTGTGAAAAAAAAAAAAAAAAAAACCTTCCGGAGTAACAGGTTGCGTGTTAATGGTATTTCTAACGCGTGGATTCACTCACTCACTCATATGTGCCGTTTTTCCTTGTTCCATGTCTGTC
>CM060340.1:18724051-18729051 GCA_030674155.1 Stramonita haemastoma | reverse complement strand
AGAGGGAGGAGGAGAAGCATTCTTAACAAGAAAAAAAACCCAACTCTTTTTGACATCTGACAGCAAACATTGTAATTCAGTTATGGAAAACGTTCTGTGTGTGTGTGTGTGTGTGTGTGTGTGTGTGTGTGTGTGTTGTGTGTGTGTGTGTGTGTGTGTGTGTGTGTGTGTGTGTGTGTGTGTGTGTATCTGTCTGTCTGTCTGTCTGTCTGTCTGTCTGTCTGTCTGTCTGTCTAGACTTTCGCGCGTATACCTTTGTGTCTATCTTTGCTTATGATTGTGTGTATGTCTATCCCAACCATAGGTCTGAAAAAGCCTATGTGTCGCAAGCTTTCTTCTGTATGGTCCTCATCTTGACTATGGGATAGCCTAGTGGTCAGAACATTGCGCTCGCAATTTGACGACCCGGGTTCGATTCCCGTTCGAGGGAATTTTCCCCCAGGAGTTAACATCAGTGCTGACTTCCACTCTCCCCAAAAGCCCTTAGGATGAGACTATAAACTGAGGCCCCGTGTGCGAACGCACGTAGAACATCTTGTGCACACGTGAAATCCTGTTCCGCTTTTTGTAAGAGTAGGCCATTGTGTGCCAGTACGGTGGGAACAGATGACAGATTTACAAAACTGCATACACACGGGGACTGGATGTGGAAAAAACAAGCTTTTTAGAGCTTATTCCATTTTCATCGATATAAAATAATAAATAAATAGATACAGTGCTAGTTACAGTCATTTGTATGGATCGGTGGTCTAGAGGTAACGCGACTGTCTAGAAAGCGAAAAGTCCGGGTGGGAAGTGTGCGTGAGGTGGTTGGAATCATGTTTGGACCCAAAACGTTCCCCCCCCCTCCCCCCATCCATTCGACCATGAGTGGTGGTCTGGGTGCTAATCTTTAGGATGAAACGACAAACCGAGGTCCTGTGTGTTAGGCTACATATCATTATTTAACGCACGTAAAAGAACCCACGGCAACAGGGGATAGTCCATGGCAAAATCTTGTTTAAAAAAAAAAGCCACTCTTATAGGGAAACAAATACAGTTGCAGACAGGAAAAAAAAAATATAAAATAATGGGTGGCTCTGCACTTGTGGCGACGCGCTCTCCCAGGGAAAGCAGCCCGAATTTCAGTAGAGAAATCTGCTGTGACATAAAGTGGTATATAAAAAATTAAAATAAATAAATAAATACAAAATTACACTATAGCATATTGCACAGCTATGGGTTCGGCCCCTAGTTTGCCTTTCAACTTGGGTTTAAACTAGCCTCACCTCTCCAGCACATGCGCAACATCAGCAACCAACGATACAGTCAGCGGAAGGGCAGAAAGCCACAGCTTATTTTTAAACTCCAACCCCCCCCCCCCAACCCCCCCACCCCCAGCCCTCTACAGGAAATCAACGTTCTGTTGCTTATGCACTCGAAATGATGTTTATGATAAATATGTTATAATATACACAAACAAAACCACGTTTTCATACATGTATATTGTTATTATACAAATACCACTACATGTATAAACACCAAAATCCAGCGAAGGAAAGTGTACAATGCTCAACTGAAGTAAACAAGAAGTGCACTGGAAAACACACACACACACACACACACACACACACACACACACATACACACACACATACACACACACACAATACACACAGATATATATATATAGATATATTATAAAATTCAACACTAGACCACCGCTCATGGTCTAATGGATGGGGACAATTTTCGGCCCAAACTGGGATCGAACTATCGCACACCTCCGACCCGGACTTTTCGCTTTCTAGGCAGGTACGTTACCTGTAGACCACCGATCCACCATGGGTCTGATAATTATATTCTGATGGGCGAACTAGCCCCAGTCATGTCAACAGGAAGGAGTTGGGGGGGGGGGGGGGGGGGGGGTCTGACTTGTAGTAGGCCTAGTAGCAGCAGTAGTAGTATAAAGGTTGCTTCTTACAGTAGTAACAACAATAACAACAATGATAATACATGGAATTTATATAGCGCTGTCTCTTGCAAAAAAAAGCAAAATCAAATGATTACTACACAAGACTGTTTCGCGCCCTCTTGTTATCTGTGTGTCTGTCTACACTACACAACACTACTAGGCCTAGGCCTACTACTCTAGGCGTTGTTCAGCATTGCAACCATGTTCTCAATGGCTGCTGGCTCCTCTCCTCTGAATCATGGCAACATCACATGTATGGGAAGAAACCCTGTCATGTCGGATGATGCTATGTATGCTGACGTAATTCGCTTACGTAATCGACTGTACTGCAGCTTGTGTGTGTGTGTGTGTGTGTTTGTGCGTGTGTGTGTGTGTGTTGTGGTGTGTGTGTGTTGTGTGTGTGTGTGTAGTGTGTGTGTGTGTGTAGTGGTGTGTGTGTGTGTGTGTGTGTGTGTGTGTGTGTGTGTGTGTGTGTGTGTGTGTGTGTGTGTGTGTGTGTGTGTGTTGTTGTGTGTGTGTAGTGTGTGTGTGTGTGTGTGTGTGTCGTGTGGTCGTGGTGGTGTGTGTGTGTGTGTGTGTGTGTGTGTGTGTGTGTGTGTGTGTAGTGTGTAGTTGTGGTGTGTGTGTGTGTGTGTGGAGTGAGGCGGGTGTATGGGTGTAGGCCTACTACTGTAAACTATGTGGTAGTTATGTGGTAGTTATTATGTGGTGGTTATGTGGTTGGTAACCATGAACATAGTGGGTTGTATTAGGGAGTGTTGGATGTTAGGTCAGTTTGCCCACAGAGTTGAATAGTAGTGGTAGTATGTGGTAGTTGTGGTGCAAAGACCTAGGCCTAGTTGGCATTCCCTTTAGTATAGTGGCGGGGTTGTTTTTGTTGTTGTTGTTCTGTGTGGTGTGTTGTGTGTTGTGTGTGTGTGTGTGTGTGTGTGTGTGTGTGTGTGTGTGTGTGGTGTGTGTGTGTGTGTGTGTGTGGTGTGTGTGTGTGTTTTGGGTGTGAAGTATGGGTGGGGTGGGGGGGGGGTGGTGGCGGGGGTGGTTTTCTATTGTGTGTGTGTGGGGGGGGGGGGGGGGTCTGTACTTTTTCTTAGTACTAGGCAATGTTGTACTTTTCAAAGAGCGTTTGGAGTTTTTCTTTTCTCTTTTCTTTGAAATTTGTTTTTGTTTCGTCTTTTGGAAGGGTTGTGTTTTGGCGCTTTTTTTTTGGTTTTCTTTTTTTTTTTTTTTACCTTGCTATGCATGCTTTGCGACAAGGTGTTAAGCCATTGTCATCATTTAAGAATGCACAAAAAGATCAAAGGAAAGAAAGAAAGAAAGAAAGAAAGAAAGAAACAAACAAAGAAAGAAACAAAAAAGAAAGAAAGGACGAACGAACGAACAAAAGAAAGAAAGAGAGAAAAGAAAAGAAAAAGAAGCCAAAAGAAAAGGTTGCAGGCTATTTTTTGCACATTCATTTTCTATAACGGTCTTCATAACGCTTACTCTTTTTGTCCTCATACTTCATGTGTTGCTGCTGGCTATGCTGTTTTGATCTAAACACATTTTTCTTTCAGCCAAAAGAAGAGATAAAGAAAGAAAAAAAAACAGACAAGAAGAAAGGAAGAAAGAAACACAGACAGGCAGACAAAAAGTAACAAAATAACACACGCACGCACGCACACACACACACGCACGCACGCACGCACGCACGCACGCACACACGCACGCACGCACGCACGCACGCACGCGCCACACACACGCACCACGCACGCACGCACGCACGCACGCACGACCACGCACACACACAATCAGGGTGAAAAAAGAAAAGAAAAGCAAGCAAGGAAGAAAAAAAAAACAGCTACCATACTGATCTTCTTCTTCTTCTTTCTTCTCTTCTCTTCTTCTTCTTCTTCTTCTTCTCTCTTCTTCTTCTTCTTCATCTTCTACTACTACTTCATCTACTACTCTATCTTCTCTTCTTCTTCTCTCCTCCTCCTCATCTATCCTTTCCTCCTCACTCCTCCTCCTCCTCCTCCTGTTCCTCTTCTTCTTCTTTTCTCTTCTTCTCTTCTTCTTCTTCTTCTCTTCTTCTTCTTCTTCTTCCTCTTCTTCTTCTTCTTCTTCTTCTTCTTCTTCTTCTTCTTCTTCTTCTTCTTCTTCTCCTCCTCCTCCTCCTCCTCCTCCTCCTCCTCCTCCTCCTTCTCCTCCTCCTCCTCCTTCTTGTTCCTCTTCTTCTTCTTCTTCTTCTTCTTCTTCTTCTTCTTCTTCTTCTTCTTCTTCTTCTTCTTCTTCTTCTTCTTCTCCTCCTCCTCCTCCTCCTCCTCCTCCTCCTCCTCTCCTCCTCCTGCTCCTGCTCCTCCTTCTTGTTCCTCTTCTTCTTCTTCTTCTTCTTCTTCTTCTTCTTCTTCTTCTTCTTCTTCTTCTTCTTCTTCTTCTTCTTCTTCCTCCTCCTCCTCTCCTCCTCCTCCTCTCCTCCTCTCCTCCTCCCTCCTCCTCCTCCTCCTCCTCCTCCTCTCTTGTTTGCTTTCCACCATCAGATGTGTCTAGGAAAACAAAAATAATGGCATGTCCTTTCCAGCTCCTGTCGTGGGTCATACATACAGCTTGGTTTGCAGGGTTATCTCCGTGTCATACTGCTGAAAACTGCCTCGCTGAAAAACGTTCACGAGCTAAAAAAGAAAAAAAAAAAAAAAAAAAGGAAAGAAAAAAGATGATCTCATTCATCACAATTTATTCAAACTGCTCGCTACTAGCTCATGTCATCAATTTGTCCTGACGGCCGTTGTTGGTGTAAGGGGGGGCTGGCTAGCTCTCTACATTGTGTCACCGGATGCAGGTGTTGTATAAACCGTGTGCAGTTTTGTCTATGTCTTGTGGGTATACAGTTTGGTTTGGTCAGTTTTGTTTGTTCAGTTTTGGTTTGGTTTTGGTTTGTTGGTTTGGTTTGGTTTGTTTGGTTTGGTTTTTGGTTTGGTTTGGTTTGGTTGGTTTGTTGGTTTGGTTTGGTTGTTTGGTTGTTGGTTGTGTTGGTTTGGTTTGGTTTGGTTTGGTTTGGTTTGGTTTGGTT
>CM060340.1:18707160-18709660 GCA_030674155.1 Stramonita haemastoma | reverse complement strand
CAACGTTGTGGGGTATGGAAAAATGATGTTGTCAAAATATCTTCTGTATTGGGCCTGTCTTGTCAGGCGCTAACCTTTGCAGCACAAGGCATTTTGTGCTCATATGAGAGACAAAATTAGTTTTTGTCTGAGCATTCAAAGAAGAAGAAGTCTTCATTTGTTGTGTTTTAAAGCATGGTAGTCTTGTTGATGGAATGGGTAGTTCAGTGGTCATTTGTTCTTCCTAAGTTAAGGTTAAGCAGAGTTGAGTGAAGTTACCTCTTGGATGGGTGACTGTTCATGTGTCTTGCCTTCAGTGCAATCCCCCACTTCACTCAGATGCGAATGGGTACCATCCCTCTTTAGGAGCAGGGAAGGTAAAGCAGTGATGGAGAGGAGATGGGCACTTCCCTCAAAATGCCCGTGTGTAGAGAAGCTGAGGTATCCCAGACCTCATTCCCCAATGACTGCAAAGGTTTTGGGACCACCATTTTACCCCTTCTGTTGTGACAGAAACATCATGCAAAGGGTTTATTAACTTAGCCAGCGTAAATACTAATTGAAATATAAAATCAAAACTTTTTCAAGAATCATGTAATAGATTATCAGTTTGAAGTATCATTTAGTATGCAGTATCTGATACTGGCAAATGCGAATGGTCTACAATATATTCCTAATTGATGACCAAAAGACTGCTTGGAATATATTTTACCAATACCAATACTTTACCATCTCAATAAACAGAGGAATTCAAGTGGGTTAAAAGCCATGCATAAGAATAGTAAGCAAGCGATATTCATCATAGAAAGGTTTACAATTCAATCTAACAATTTCCACACATGCATGCATGCTCACACACAAACTTCACCCCCCTCCCCCAGCCACCCAAACATACATGCATGCACACTCATGCAAGGCACCACACCACCCACATGCCACCACACCACACATGCCACACCACACCCACCCCCCCCCCCCACCCCCCCCCCCCCCCCCCACACACACACACACACAGAGGGTTAGTTTTCATTCTGAGAGTGGTCAGGAATTGTTATAAGGCAGCTGTAGTCTCAGAAGACTGTAGAGTTGTGCTCTAGATGTTAATCCTGGAACAGCATCGGTTGTGCAGGCCAGTCCAACGGGGGAATGACAGTCCCTATGGCAGAGGGCACAGATGAAGTCTGACGCTGGTCTGTCTGCCTGGTCTGCAGCCTTTCTTCTCATTCTCTTTGCCTCGTGCTGCTGAGCAAGTGTCTCTTCAAACTTGGAGAGACCTTTTTCTGCACAGTCTGTCTCCAGGCTGACCGTTCGAGGGCTGTTGCTTCCCAGTTGTTCTGGTCGATATTCAGGGCTTTTAAGTCCCTCTTGCACACGTCTTTGAATTACAGCCATGGTCCACCCGTGGGGCGTTTTCCCTGCACAGGTTCTCCATAGAGGAGGTCTGTAGGGGTCCATCCATCGTCTATGCACATGACATGGCCAAGCCAGCACACAGTATGTTTCAGCAACGTGTGCATGTTGGTGCATCCAGCTCTTTCCAGGACAGTGTTGTTTGGGACCCTGTTGTGCCAAGTGATGTTCAGTATGCGTTGGAGGCAATGTATGAAATAATCTTTTGTTTTAAATGCATACAAATACTAGGCTACCTTTCTCAGTCTTTTCTCCATCCCTTCCCCTTACCTACTTTCACATCCACTATATTTTCCACATCCCTCGTCTGACTGATATAACTGTGAATGAATAGACGTTAAACTGAAGACAACAACAACAACAACGACCCCCCCCACACACACACACACAAACACACTCACATGCACCCATGCACGCATGCACGCATGCACACACACACACACACACACACACACAAGACCGACAGACAGTTGAAAGACAGATTTAGACCACAAAAACCCCCACCAGCCATAAATTACATTGTGTTTAAGAGGAGGGATGAATTGCATGCATTGGGTCTACACAGCAGCAGCAGCAGTAGCAGCAGCAGCAGTAGCCTACATTTATGTAAATGTAACCTACATCCCCCCTTCCCTCCCTCCTCCTTTGTGTGCATGCAGTCAGTCCTCTTTGCCCACACTGTCCTCTTTAAACTCTCTTCTGTCTTGTTTGACCAGTTTCATGTGTACATGCTAAGCGCAGTTTTGCCTTTGTTCTCTGGGCTGATTTTAGCCCTCACATTAAACATGATGCATAAGTCTCTCTAAATAGGGGCCATCATTCACTTTTAACGATTGTGGTGATGGCCACTAGGCTCTATAACATAGATCCCTGCTAAAACCATTGCCTCAAGATTTCATGTGTAAACAGCTTTAACTGGCCTGAGATGTGGAAAATTTATAATGTCAAAATGTGTGTTTTTTTCTGTATTAAAAAAAAGTAGTCGTGTTTTCCTAAATATCACTTTAAACCAAGTTTGCATGTTATACATGTAAAGACATGGGGGGGGGGGGGGGGGGGGGGGGGGGGGGGGGCAGCTAAGTGGTCAGAGTGCTCGTTTTTCCAAAGTCAA
>CM060340.1:18697160-18699660 GCA_030674155.1 Stramonita haemastoma | reverse complement strand
CAAAACTCAAGTGACATTGGCCAGTTCAGACCAATATCCCTACTGAACGTTGAAGGCAAAATCTTCTTCTCTGTCATGGCAGCAAGGATGACCAAGTACCTCATGGAAAACAAGTACTTGGATGTGTCAGTCCAGAAAGGAGGCATCCCAGGCGTGTCCGGCTGTGTTGAACATGCCACAATGATTTGGGATGCAATCCAAAGAGCAAAAACAGAAAAGAAAGACCTGGATGTAGTGTGGCTTGATCTGGCAAATGCATATGGATCTGTACCCCACGAGATGATACAGCAGGCTCTCGAGATGTACCATGTGCCAGAGAGCATCCGCGACATGCTCAAGATGTATTTCAACGGCTTCTCAATGCGGTTCTCTACCCAGGATTACACAACAACATGGATCAACCTGGAAGTGGGTATCGCAATGGGCTGTGCAATTTCTCCAATACTGTTTGTGTTGGCAATGGAAGTCATCTTGAAAGCAGCAACCAGGAACACAAGCCAAACGGACCTCGGTGATGGATACAAGATGCCCCCTCTCAAGGCCTTCATGGACGATACAACAGTGGTCTCATCCAAAGAAAGTGAGACACGGCATGTCTTGGAAAGACTGGACAACATTGTCGCCTCAGCAAGGATGAAATTCAAGCCCAAGAAATCACGGAGTCTGTCACTGAGAAAAGGGAAAGTAGCTGAATCCGTGGTCTTCAGTGTCGCCAACCAAGCTATTCCAACAGTCACAGAGGAACCTGTCAAGAGCCTTGGGAGGTGGTATGATGACACCCTGAAGGACACACAAAGAGCCAAAGAAACCAAAAAGATGGCGGAAGAAGGCTTGGAGACCATTGACCAGTGTGGTCTCCCTGGCAAATACAAGGTGTGTGGTGTCTGCAGTTCATGCTGATCCCAAAACTACTATGGCCGCTAATGATATATGAGATCTGCACCAGCACGGTAGAGGCTATGGAAGCCAAAATCAACAAATTCACGAGGAAATGGCTTGGAGTTCCACCCTGTCTCACCGATATAGCGCTGTACTGTCGGCAAGCAAAATTAAAACTGCCACTGAAATCCATCCTAGAAGAATATAAAGCAGGAAAAATCAGACTTCAAAGCATGTTAGAGGACACAGACGACAAGGTGGTAGAAGAAATCAAGCCCCTGCTGAAGACCGGCAGAAAATGGAAAGTCCAGGAGGTGATAAACTCTGCCAAAGAAAGTCTAAAGATCAGAGAGATAACAGGACACACACAGACCAACAGACAAGGACTAGGGTCAACAAAAACGGAATGGTGGTCAAAAGCAAAAGGAAAAGCCAAACGGGACATGGTCATTCAAGAAATGAGGAAAGAAGAAGACCAAAAGAGACTCCAAAAAGCAGTCCAGCAGAGCCAACAAGGGCAATGGACAACATGGGAGAGTGCGCTCCAAAAAAGTCTCACCTGGAATGACATTTGGCACATGGCCCCTCTCAGGATCAGTTTCATTCTCAGATCCGCGTATGACCTGCTACCATCAAATGCAAACCTGGTGAAGTGGGGAAAAGCAGACGATCCTGCATGCCCCCTCTGCCGTGAAAAACAAACAGTGGAACATGTCCTCAGCTCATGCAAGGTAGCCTTAGCCCAAGGGAGGTACACATGGAGGCACAACCAGGTGCTGAAAGAGATTGTAGAAGCAGTCTGGTTCAGTACCTGCTCCACAATTGGCAACATCAGGACACAAAAAGCTCCCGCAACCTTCTTCACGGCAGGAGGAAAAAACTCATGGCCACGAACATCAGTGCCATTCAGAACCTGCAAGCAGAGTCTGTTGGATGGAGCGGACGACTGGGTGTGCACTGCAGACCTCCCAGAATGGAATAATCACCCTGAGATCATCAGCAAGAGTGGTATGAGACCTGACATAGTAGTCAACTCCCACTCAACCAAGCAGCTGATCATGATAGAGCTGACTGTTCCATATGAGAACAGGATGGAGGCATCTCACGCCTACAAGACTGAAAAATATGCAGATCTGGCCAATAGCCTGAAGAAAGAAGGCTATCAGGTCAAAGTCCTTGCTGCAGAAGTCGGAGCCAGGGGGTTTGTTGGAGAATCTGCATACAACCTCATGAAACAGCTCTCGATTGCAGGGAAGGAAAAAACCAGAGCCCTGAAGGCCATGACAGAAGCAGCCGAGAGATGTTCAAGCTGGATCTGGTCAAGGAGGAACAAAAGTGAACTGCATAAGACCTAGATGACCCCATAATACCATAGGTGGCTAATCCCCCCCCCCCCAAAAAAAAAAAAAAACAACAAAAGTGTGCATATCCAGAGATCATGGATCCAATCCGAGTCAGAACTCATCACATACATAAAGGGGCAGCAGAGAGACATCCAGAGTCATGAACTGGATGTGGGCCGGCCTCCATAGAGTGTAAGGAAGATTAAAGGCCCGAAACACTTGTTTGAAGGGGGCTTCTCCTCTGAGGACTCTCTGCTGCCATGCTCTACGCGAGTTTC
>CM060340.1:18642160-18687160 GCA_030674155.1 Stramonita haemastoma | reverse complement strand
TGTCTGTCTGTCTGTCTGTCTGTCTGTCTCTCTGTCTCTCTCTCTCTCCATCCTTCAGTGTGTGTGTGTGTGTGTGTGTGTGTGTGTGTGTGTGTGTGTGTGTGTGTGTGTGTGTGTGTGTGTGTGTGTGTGTTGAGATAGAGACAGAGACGAATAGAAGTAAAATAATACAAGAGAATTCTCTCTCTCTCTCTCTCTCTCTCTCTCTCTCTCTCTCTCTCTCTCTCTCTCTCTCTCTCTCTCTCTCTCTCTCTCTCTCTCTGTCTCTCTTGCACACACACACACACACGCACGCACGCACAGTCACACACACACACACACACAAACTACACACACACACACGCACACAAACTACACACACACACACACACACACACAAACTACACACACACACACACACAAACTACACACACACACGCACACAAACTACACACACACACACACACACACACACACACACACACACACACACACACACCACACACACACACACACACACACACACACACACACACACACACACACCCCATATGGTAAGGGTTACGGGCCAATGACTATAATCACTGAACCACATCACTGGCTCTCCCCACCCTGTGATTACCTTGTAATCAAGGGACCCACATACCGACATACCCCACCCCCCTCCCTCCTCCATCCCCCTCCTCTTCTCCTCCCTCCCTCTCCTTCCTTCCCACTCTCAGGGACTAACGTACCCCCCCCCCTCCTCCTCTAAGGCTCTCTACCTTAAGAACTCTCCAACAATATAATTGTTGAATCTATCATGAAATCAGATTAATTATTGTATGACGTCGACAATTTGTCTTGTGCATAAGAAAACATGTATGCACTTTTCATTTCTGCTGAAAAAATAGTTTAACTCAGATACAAACTCAACACTTGTAATTAGAAAAGTAATGGTCAGCTTTTTTTCTGAAGATAATTTATTCATTTTATTTATTTATTCTTTTACATCGAGGATAATGGAATACACTATTTGCTTTTTTTTTTTTACATCAAGTCCTGTCTGTATGCAGTTTTTGTAAATCTTGTCATCTGTTCCCCACCGGCACACGATAGCCTACTCTTACGAAAAGCGGAACAGGATTTAACGTGTGCGCAAGATGTTCTGCGTGCGTTTGACAGAGGGTTCTCGGTTTATAGTCTCATCCGAAGGACTTTTGGGGAGAGCGGAGTCAGCACTGATGTTAACTCCAGAAGAAAAATCTCCTCGAACGGGAATTGAACCCGGGCCGTCAAATGTATTTTGATAGCGCGCGTGCGCGCGCGCCACACACACCCACCCACCCACACACACACACACGCACACTCACACACACACACTTCTTTTACTACTACTACTACTTCTTTTGCTACTACTACTATTACTACTACTACTACTACTACTACTACTTTTACTACTACTACTACTATTACTACTACTACACTACTACTACTGACGACGACTACAACTTCTACTACTGCTACTATACTACTACTACTACTACTACTGTACTAGTTTAAAAAGTTAAGTTAAAGTCTGTCCCGAGCCTAAGGCTCATCAGGCCGGTGCTTATCCGGTTTCTGTGGCGTTAAGCGACTGAGATTCATAGACTCCCCCCTGGATAGGACGCCAGTCTATCGCAGGGTTAACCCCCAACACAAGGTTGGTACCCCTTTTACACCTGGGTGGGGTGAGAAAATAGCCGTTAAGTGCCTTTTCCAAGGGCACCACGCCATAGCCGAAAGCTGGGATCGAACCCGCAACCTTAAGATTACGAGTCCAACGCCCTAACCACTAGACTACAACGGCGGCTACTACTGTACTTCACAGGTACGCATTATAAGTGCCTTGATGTATCAGCTATTCCGAAGCTAACTGTACACAAAGCCTGCATGCACGCACAAAATGCTGCGCATTAACATTGATGGATGCTGTCCCTTTACCGCGACCCCAGGACCTTGATAGATGGCGCCACCAGTGAATAATGACTTCTGCGCTTGCGCACACTTTGAAAACAGGTGGTGTGTGCACGTCAAAGGTTATGTAAACGACAAAAACAAATCCTGGGTGTGTCTGAAGGAAGGGGGGGAGGGGGGGGGGGGGGGGGGGCAAAACAGAAAGATAGAGTAGTGAACCCATGGCAACAATGGAGTTGTCCCTGGCAAAAATTGTGTAAAATAAAGCCACTGTGATAGGAAACAAATACAGTTGCAGATAGGAAGCAGAAGAAAATGGTAATAATGGGTGGCGTTGCTCTTGTGGCGACGCGATTTCCTAGATGAGAGAAGCTGGAATTTGATGCAGAAAAATCTGCTGGTACATAAAGTGCTATAAGATAATAAAAAAAAACACCCATATATTCATACATAGATATACACACACCTACGCACACACTTACATACATACATACATACATGCATACATACATACATATACATACATACATACATACATACATACATACATCATACATACATACATACATACATACATACATACATGCATGCATGCATGCATGCATAGCCTACATGTATACATTCATACAAACACACATACATACATTTTACATTTGTATTTTACACCACTTTACATTCATACACACACAGATATATATATAATATATATATATATATAATATATATATAATATATATATATATATATATATATATATATATATATCCATCCATCCATCCATCCATCCATCCATCCATCCATCCATACATACATAACACACAATCATACACACAAACAAACAAACAGACAAACAGACGGAGCTAGACAAACACAGTGAGGTCCAGAGCAGGGGAACTCACACGTGGACATTATAGATGCCGCCCTGTCGGTGTGTGGCTTTTAATCCAATTAAAAGTTTGGGGAGGACCCCAAGTTTCTTTGTTTGAAAGTCCTGTGTAAACATGGCCTCGCCCCTTCCCTTCGCACTGTTCCCGGCGGTGCTTAATTCTCCACACTAATTACTGCGCTTGTTCTCTATCTATCTGTATGTCTGTTTATTTGTGTGCTTGTTTGTGTGTGTGTTTGTTTGTTTGTGTGTTTGTTTGTTTGTGTGTTTGTATGTTTGTCTGTCTGTTTTCTGTCTCTCTCAGTGTCTGTCTGTCTCTTTTCTGTCTGTCTGTCTCTCTCTTGCTCTTCTGTCTCTCTCGTCCTCTCTCTTCTCTCTCTCTCTCTCTCTCTCTCTCTCTCTCTCTCTCTCTCTCTCTCTCTCTCTCTCGTAAGAACATTGCGCTGGCAATTTGAAGACCCGGGTTCGAGTCCGGTCGAGGAAATTTTCTTCCTGGAGTTAACATCAGTGCTGACTGCACTCTCCCCAAAAGTCCTTCGGATGAGACTTTAAACCGAGGCCCGTGTGCGAACGCACGCAGAACATCTTGCGCACACGTTAAATCCTGTTCCGCTTTTCGTAAGAGTAGGCCATCGTGTGCCGGTGGGAACAGATGACAATATTTACAAAACTGCATACACACGGGGACCGGATGAAAAAAAGCACATGATTGCTTATTCTGTTATCCTCGATATAAAAGAATAAATAAATAAATAAATAGTATTTCTAAGGGTGTGCAAAAGCCTAATACTATTTTCTTCAAAACGTGGGATGGGATTTGATCAACATGTGTCTTTGTCTATGCATGTGTCTACACGCGTGTCTATGTATATGGTTATGCATTTGTCTATATATATATATATATATATATATATATATATATATATATATATATATATATATATATATATATATATATATATATTTTTATGTAGATGGATAGTGTGTATACATTTACCTATGTCCGTGTCTATACTGTCTCTACGCCAAAGTCTTTGTATGCGTCTATGCATTTGTCTGTGTAAGTATCTGTGCCTTACGCCTATTAATATAATCATATACATGTAGATCTATATATGCCTATATCCATGCATTTATTGATGCATGCGTCTATTCACTCATAAGTATCGATGCAGGTATCAACGCATTTGTGTGTGTGTGTGTGTGTGTGTGTGGTGCGTGCGTGCGTGCTGTGTGTGTGTGTGTGTGTGGTGCGTGCGTGGTGTGTGTGTGTGTGTGTGTGTGTGTGTGTGTGTTTTTAAGTGTTCCATATCAAAGCGGAGCACAGTTGATGACTTTACACACACACACACACACGCACACGCACACACGTGTGCGCACTCACTCACACATATTACAGCCTTAACGAATATAGCAATGTGTATATGGATTTGTTTTCCGCTTGGAGTTAGCAACAATACTGATTCTACTCCCTCGAAAGTCCTTCAGATTAGACTATAAAACGCAACCTCTTTAGACAACACATACAAAAAATCTTGCCCACGCATTTTACCTCCCCTTCCTCAT
Organism: Stramonita haemastoma; assembly: GCA_030674155.1. NCBI lineage: Eukaryota > Metazoa > Mollusca > Gastropoda > Neogastropoda > Muricidae > Stramonita > Stramonita haemastoma. Next base: position 18,682,791 of record CM060340.1, on the reverse strand, counting down.
TCATAGAAGAATAGAGGAATTATGGCCTTTATTTTATTTATTCGTTTTTATCAAGGATAATGGAATAAGCACTCTGGTGTTTTTTTTACATCCAGTCCCTGTGTGTATGCAGTTTTGTAAATATTGTCATCTGTTCCCATCCGCACACATTGGCCTACTCTTACGAAAAGGTGAACAGGATTTAACGTGTAAGCAAGGTGTGATAATGGAGGACACTTACATACCCAGCATGCATTACAAGGAGTGGAGTTTACCCAGTCCACCTCAGCCACAATACACTAACTAAAAAAAAAAGTTCTGTGTATTGTCCGTGCGACTTCTCAAGAAGTGAACGGAGAAGTCAAGTTATGAAGAATTTCTGCTGGGTTTTGTTTTTCTTGTCCTCGAAGTCTTCCTGTGAGTAATCTTACTCTGTCTTCTGCCTCACTGAGCCTCACTGGGCTGCTCACAGATGAGAATTATCCCCGGAAAATAAACCACATAAGCAAAAGAACCCAACCCCCATCCTCCTCTACCTCCTCCCTCCCCCCACCAGTCACCAATCCCGTTAGGCCTACTCCATCCCTTTTCTCTTTTCCCCAAACTTCCACCATCATGTCTTCCCACGTTAGACGACCTAGACATAAGGTTACACTCCAGCTTTAGCTTCCGGGTGATGTAGTATCTTTTTTTGGGAATGCAAGTCAGAAAAAAAAGTTTTTGTTTTTGCTAATTTTAAAAGATTTTGTCAGATATGGAAAGAAAATAAGTGATGTACTTGGGATTTTTGAGGTTTTTTTTTTTTTAGATTGAGGGCAATTATCAGGTCGTCATGAGAAATTCGGAAATAACTATCGAGTGAGGATTGCTTTCTACATTGTTGGCCCCTGAACATGCATATTGTGGCTAGGAGACTTACATACAAGAAAGGCTGAGAGAGTACCGTGTTTGCTGAATTTTTCGAAAAAAAAAGAAAAAAAACAAAAACTTCCCAATTTGTACTATCACGTGAGGTGTGAGTCATGAATAATTCTTTCACAAAAAGTGTTGTCTTAAATGCCTTTTTTTCTAAATTTTTGGGGGATACAATGGTAAGCCCTATAACCTGTGTTTATGTTTAGTGTATAGGAATACAGTTTAAAAAATGTGCCAAAAATTAGATTTGGAGTGAGGCCTCTGAACGAAAACCAAAATGGCAGCCGGTGTCCAAGCCTCCATCTATCTCCATGCAAAATGTCTTACATGCAGGGTCGCCAACAGCATACTGACCAGGGCAGATCCGGGATCTGGCCGTGAAATTGCCTGCCATAGCAATTCATCCGCCCGAGCGTGCAATACCAACTTTCTGAGGAGTATCAACATTTTTTTTTTCTGTTTTTCTTTTTCTTTTTCCTTGTTTCTTTGTTTCTTTGTTCTTCTTCTTCTTCTTTTCTCAGAAATTTGTAATTTGCTTTGTAATTCTTCTTCGCAATTCTTCTTCGCAATTTTTTTTCTTCGCTATTCTTCTCTTCTCTTCTTGCATTCTTTTGCAATTTCTTTTCTTTTGCAATTCTTTCTTCTTTCTTCTTTTTTGTTCAATTCTTCTTCTTCTTTGCAATTGTTCTTTCTTTTTTTTTTTTTTCTTCTTCTTCTTCTTCTTCTTTCTTCTTCTCTTTATTTCTTCTTCTTCTTCTTCTTCTTCTTCTTCTTCTTCTTCTTTCTTCTTCTTCTTCTTCTTCTTCTCTCTTCTTCTTCTTCTTCTTCTCTCTTCTTCTTCTTCAATTCTTCTTTTTTCGCAATTCTTCTTTTTCTTCCTTCTTCTTTTTCTTCTGCAATTCTTCTTCTTCTTCCATTCTTCTTCTTCTTCTTCTTCTTCTTCTTTTCTTCTTCTTCTTCTTCTTCTTCTTCTTCTTCTTCTTCTTCTTCTTCTTCTGAATTCTTCTTCGCATTCTTCTTCTTCGCAATTCTTCTTCGCAATTCTTCTTCTTCTTCGCAATTCTTCTTCTTTTTCCTTCTTGCAATTCTTTCTTCTTCTTCTTCTTCTTCTTCTTCTTCTTCTTCTTCTTCTTCTTCTTCTTTTTTTCTTCTTCTTCTTTCTTCTTCTTCTTCTTCTTCTTCTTCTTCTTCTTCTTCTTCTTCTTTCTTCTTCTTCTTTTTTTTCTTCTTCTTCTTCTTTTTTCTTCTTCTTCTTCTCTTCTTCTTCTTCTTCTTCTTCTTCTTCTTCTTCTTTTTTTTTCTTCTTCCTTCTCGAATTCTTCTTCTTTCTTCTTCTTCTTCTTCTTCTTCTTCTTCTTCTTCTTCTTCTTCTTCTTCTTCTTCTTCTTCTTTCTTCGAAATTCTTCTTCTTCTTTCTTCTTCTTCTTCTTCTTTCTTCTTCTTTCTTCTTCTTCTTCTTCTTCTTCTTTCTTCTTCTTTCTTCTTCTTTCTTCTTTCTTCTTTCTTCTTCTTATTTCATTTTAATCAGAGAGTTGTTTCTTGTATGTGTTAGATGACGATATCTGCAGTGGTGACATATGTCAGAGAATAAGTGGGCGGAGGAAAAGCAACACCCCCAAAAAATAATAAGATAAAAAGAGAAAATAATGATGATAAAAAACAATTTTGAGAGGAGCGGGGAGAGGGCTTGGAATACATAAAGTAAACTCACTGATGTGTCTCAGAGTATGGCTGCTTTTGCAGATGCGTGTGCATGTAAGTGTGAAGGGTGCACTTAAGAAGAACATAATTCTCAAGCGGCAAATTGGATGCAGGAAGTGTGCTATACACCGTTTGAAAACAAGCTTGGGTACCTCTCTGCAATAACGAAGCTGAAGGAAGAGGTTAGGGTTCTACAGCATCAAGTTCCCCCCTTGACTGTTGAGGGGTAAAGAAATATATCGCAGCAGCTCCTCATCATGAAATGAAGAAACCAACTTGTAAGCAAACCAACAAGCTAACAAGAGAAAAAAAGAAAGCAAGTAAAACAAGTAAAAGGAGCAGAGAAACAATATTTTAAAAGTTCTATCTTTTAATCACTAGACCTAATGTGCTTCAGAATTTATGATATAAAACTGCTTTAACATTTTTTATTCTTTAGTTTTTTGTTTTTATTATATTTTATTATTATTATATTATTATTATTATTATTATTATTATTATTATTATTATTGATATAATTCTATTTTTTATTTTCACATTATTTGTGTATTAATGAGTAAAAAACAGATTGTTCCTTCACTTTTTTATGGGCAATCCATTTCACATGGGACTTTTGTAAATTTCGTTATTATGATAAAACAAACTACCTATTTGTATCTCAACACATATGGGGAGTGAGCAATAAGCGAACAGAACATTCAGAGAGTAATCAAGGAATCAGAGTAGAAAAAAACATTCATGTTCTCGAAGACGAAGACAAAGAAGACGAAGAAGAAGAGGAAGAAGAAGAAGAAGAAGAATGAAGAAGAAGAAGAAGAAAAGAAGAAGAAGAATGTGAAGAATGCAGAAGAAGAAGAAAGAAAGAAAAGCAAAAGAAGAAAAGAATGAAGAAGAATTGCGAAGAAGAAGAAGAAGGAAGAAATGCAAAGAAGAAGAAAGATAAGAATAGAAAAAGAAAAAAGAAGAAGAAGAAGAAGAAAGAAAGAAAGAAAGAAGAAAGAAAGAAAACGAATGAAATAACGAAAGAGAAAGAAGAAAAAAGAATTAGAAACATCAAAACCAATAACAACAACAACAGCAATGACAATCTCACTACTCATATCTGTCCTTATTTTTCAACAGTCTCCTTCAACTCCACCACCCTGTTTGCATGCATGTACATGTGTGTGTGCGTGCGTGTGCGTGTGTGTGTGCGTGCGCGCGTGTGTGCATAACTTTGATATCTGGTAATCTCAATATTTTGTGGGAATTTGCAGGCATGTAAATGATTTGAAAGCAAGCCCTTCAAATTGTTTTTGCTTCACAAGATTAAGTGCTATATATAAATTATTATTATTATTATTATTATTATTATTATTATTATTATTATTATTATTATTATTATTATCATCTCATATTATCATCATATCTCATTATATCTCATTATTATTATTATTATTATTATTTATTATTTATTATTATTTATTATTATTATTATTATTATTATTATATATTATTATTATTATTTTTATTTTATTATTTTTTATTATTATTTTTTTTTTATTACATCATTATCATCATCATCATATCATTACTATTATTACCATCACCAAAAACAACAACAGTAACATCACTGTCTTCATTTTCCTACTTCTCAACATGGTCATCACACCGCCCAACATGCTTGCTTCAATCTTAAATTACACTCATGGGGAGGGATTGGTGGGGTGGGGGTCGGAGGGGGGGGGGGGGCAGAGAAAAACACAACACCCCTCTCTCATTTCTCCTCTATCTCCCTCCCCACCCCCACCCCAATCCCCACCCCACCCCCTTTGGCCTATCCCCGTCATAACAGTGCAGTGGTCATCCGGTTTCCCCCTGCTACATTATTACTTAGTCTGCAAATTCAAAGCACGTGCACACAAGGTGAAGTAACCTCATAACTTTATCCCCACGTAGCAGTTTGTGAGAAAACTCCCCTTCTGTTCTGACCTCTGTATAAGTAGGGTACACACCACGTTATTAACTTTGCCACTTTTCCCTTCTGTTTGCTGTAATATTACTCCTTGCATTAATACTGCATGTACTAAGGCATCCACAACAATTTTAATCCCTTTTTGTGGTGAAAGACTAGCTTCTGACTGAAAACTTATGTGATTTTGCACAAATTTGGTATGTTTGAAGTTTTAAAAAAAAATCAGCAAACATTGTACCCACTCAGTCCTTTGCAGTCTGCTAGCTTCCTAACCGCATTATGCATGCGTGGCCGCGGGGTTAACAGAGTAGGAACACAAGCAACCTCATGTGATGACCATTTCCCAATTTCTCGTGACTACCTGGATTGCTATATTACGTCTTCAATCCCTAAAACAAACACACAGTGCATTTAAAAAAAAATCTGTGAAAATCACAAAACTGTTTCCCCATTATTATTATTATACATGGAATTTGTATAGCGCTATCTCTTGTAAAGACAAATCAAAGCGCTTGCATTTGACCTACAGAGCACAGATCATGCTGCCACCAGGCGCAAAGATCAACGACGAACAACGATGATCAACATTAGCACTCTATTATGTGGATCGATGGTCTAGGTGGTAACGCACCGGTCTAGAAAGCGAAAAGTCCAGGTCGGAGTGTGCGGTGGTTAGAATCCCGTTAGGGCCCGAAACTTTCCCCCCATCCTTTAGACCAGGAGTGGTGGTCTGGGCGCTAGTCTTTCGAATGAGACGATAAACCGAGGTCCCGTGTGCTACACATCATTATTTAGCGCACATCAAAGAACCCACGGCAACAAGAGGGTTGTCCCTGGCAAAACTCTGTAGAAAAAAACCCACTCTGATAGGAAACAAATACATTTGCAGACAGGAGAAAGAAAAAAAAAACGAGTGGCACTGCACTTTTGGTGACGTGCTCTTCCCGGGGAGAGCAGCCCAAATTTCACGCAAAGAATTCTGCTGTGACATAAACTGGTATAAATAAATAAATAAATAAATAAATAAATAAATAAATAAATAAATACATAAATGAATAATAAATAGAACATACTACATCACCCGCAAGCGAATACAGGAATGTAACCTGCTACATCACCTCCAGCCTCACCACTCACTCTGGAACTACCACCCCTCCCCTCCCTCCCTTGTCCTCTTCTCTGCTTTGCTGGCAAGGGATGAGGGTGAGACATAGGTTACACTCCAGTATTACCTTGCAGGTCATGTAGTATCTTCTATAGAGTGCGGGTCGTAAAATTTTTCTTGTTGATTTTCACTTTTTTTTTTTCTAAAGTTTGAAAAAAAATGCACTATGTACTTGTTTTGGGGATTGAGGACATAGAGCAATACCAGGTAGTCACGAGAAAGTTGGAAATGATTATTAAAATGAGGATTGCTTGTGTTCCTACAGCATTGACCCCAAAAGCATGGATATCCGGGTTAGGAAACTAGCATACAGCAAAGGATGAGTGGGGACAGTGTTTGCTGAAAAATGATACTAATAAAGTTCAAACCTACCAAATTTGTGCAAAATCACATGACTTTTGAGTCAGAGGCTAGTCTTTCTGAAAAAAAAGTGTTTTTTTTTTATTTCTGCGGATGCCTTACTGTACGTGCAGTGCGAATGCAAGAGCGGTATATGAAAATAGAAGGAAAAAAATAGTCAAAAGCAATACTGGTGTGTAACCATAACAGAAGAGAGCAGGATAAGGAGAGGGTGGGACAGAAAATAATGAACTGGAAGGATGTGGGAGCTTTCGTAACCCATGTATGGAAAAACTAGGTGCTGACCCATGCGGATTGGAAGAGATGCTGCAAGTGAGAAAGAGTTCTACCCAGCCCCTTTCCTACTCTGTGCCACATCAGTAGCTTTTTGTATGATATAATCATTCAGTCTCTCGCAACTAGCCCACAGGCCGTGTTTATTACCACTATGTACTTGAAACTTGCACAGGCTGGTCGTATATCCATCATAGAGGAATGCCGGCCTTGCAAGCCTGGCTGGCTTGGCTGCCAGACATCAAAACACGTGCTTGCGGTCCTAGCTGCCACTACTTGAGCCACTCCCAGAAAGAGGATAAAATGGCCGAAGCCGCATCATTAACCCTGAGGATGGGTGTAGCTAGGCGGCTTGAAAGACGTGCTGTGTAATACTGCTGCTGCCTTTGTCCCAGAGACTGAGCTGTGTGCATCTGATGGGAACAGTACACCAAAGATCATCCATCACTTGTCGCCACCCCCTCTGATCATCGTTATTAATCTTAATCTTCTCAATTTTCGCATATCGTCATCGTCATCATTGTCATTGTATCGTCGTCGTCGTCGTTGTCGTTGTCGTCATCATCATCATCATCATCATCTCATCATCATCATCATCATATCACATCATCATCATCATCCCTCATCATCATCACTACCATTACCACCACCACTACCATCATCATCACACCATCATCTCCATCACCATGTCGTTCATCATCATCACTACCACTGCCTCCGTCAATGCCACCACTATCACCATCATCATCACCACTACAACCTTCATGACAGACCATCATCATCATCATCATCATCATCATCATCATCATCATCATCATCATCATCATCATCATCCCCCATCATCACCACCACCACCCACCACCACCCACCACCACCACCACCACTATCATCATCATCATCATCATCACATCATCATCTATCATCATCATCATCACAATCACACCCCCCCACCACCACCAACCACCGCCATCATCATCATCATTATCAGCATGCAGCACGCAGCATCCCTCCTCTCCTCCTCCTCCTCCTCATCTCATCACACACCACCACCCATAAACTATCATAACACTCAACCATCATCATCCTCATTGCTGTCGTCATCGTCATCATTATCACCCCCTCCATCATTACCACCACATAACCCCTTCCTATCCTCTTTTTTCTGTCCCTTACTCTTTCTTCTTCCCTCAACTCCTTCGAGCTTCCAAAGTCATACTGAAGAATAGGTCACTAAGACCTTCATTTATGACGGTTGTGTGCCAAAGCCTGGGCCTCTGGAAACAATCACTTTGTTCATTCTGCAAAGTTGTCATTCCATGGGCTTTTTTTTCCTTCTCTTTTTGTTGTTGTTGTTTGTGGTTTGTTTGTTTGTTTGAGCTCCAAGGTTTACCAATGATGTAGTTTTGCGAGTGCGATTGCTTTTACCCTCCATGTAAGGTAGTCAATGTTGTTTACACCATAGAGACCGTATGGGGGCTGCTAAGGTAGCTGTTCGTGGGATGATGTCTAACTACTACACCTCTGTGTATGCATTTTTTGTTATTTGTCATTGTACCTAAAGGCACGAATTGGCCTATTTTTTCCGAAAATGGAGCTTGTTTTTAAGGCGGGGCAAGATCTTCTCTGTGTGTTTACATACGTAGGCTGCTATTTTTATTCTTCTGTTTGTTTCATTTTTTTTGGTTATATTTTTTTTTTACAAAAGAAAGAATGAAGTCCTCTATAACAGAGAAAGAGAAATACGAAACCTTTATAAACTTATTAATAAACCATGATAACATTCAAAAATTTTTTTTCTTTTTTGGCTTTTTGTTTCATTAGGTTTACAGTTTTTATTTTGATCCTACCATATACACCCTTCTTCTCCCCTCTCCTTTCTTCCCCCCTTACCCCACCCACCCCCTTTTCCCTTCTACTTTCACTGCTCGTTTTGTAATTTCTTCTTTCTCTGTTCTCTTCATTTACATTTTTCTTTCCTTTTTTCTCTTTCTCTTCCCCTCCCCCCTCTCCTCCCCTTCCTCTTCACTGCTAATCCCCCTACCCACCTCACCCCCCTCCCTCCATCCTTACGTGTTCTTTATCTTGTTTTACTTGTTGGTGGGGTCGCCTAATTGGTATAACTGTTGTACAAACGCTGCAGACAAACTGCTACATACAGGGAAACTGGATACTCACTCTTCTTGTAGCACCACAGGGTGCCGACCTGATGTAGAAAGCTAGTACTAGTAGTCCTTATGACTAGAGGCAGGTTCTCCCGCAAAGTACATACATACAGGCACACAATGACGCGCGCGCGCCTGCATACCCACGCACACACGTACGCACGCAAACGCGAGCGTGCACACACAAACACACACACACACACACACACACACACACACACACACACACACACACACACACACACACACACACACCACACGCACACTCACAGAGAGAGAGAGAGAACTCGAACTCGAACTCGAACTCGAATGTTTTATTGAGGAAATATGGATAAGCCAGAGGCTTCTTTACACCAGGTCCTCATAAAAAGAGAGAGAGAGAGAGAGAGAGAGAGAGAGAAGAGAGAGAGAGAGAGAGAGAGAGAGAGAGAGAGAGAGAGGAGAGAGAGAGAGAGAGAGAGAGAGAGAGAGAGAGAGAGAGAGAGAGAGAGAGAGATTGATTGATTGATTGATTGATTTGATTTGATTTATTCTTTTATATCGAGGATAATGGAATAAGCACTCTTGTGCTTTTTACATCCAGTCCCCGTGTGTAAACAGTTTTGTAAATGTCATCTGATCCCACCGGCACACGATGGCCTACTCTGACGAAAAGCGGAACAGGATTTAACGTGTGCGCAAGATGTTGTGCGTGCGTTCGCACACGGGGCCTCGGTTTAAAGTCTCATCTGAAGGACTTTTGGGGAGAGTGGAGTCCGCACAGATGTTAACTCCAGGAGAAAAATCTCCTCGACCGGACTCGAACCCGGATCGTAAAATTGCGAGCGCAATGTTCTGACCACTAGGCTATCCGAGAGAGAGAGAGAGAGAGAGAGAGAGAGAGAGAGAGAGAGAGAGAGAGAGAGAGAGAGAGAGAGAGAGAGAGAGAGAGAGAGAGAGAGAGAGAGAGAGAGAGAGAGAGAGCAAGGCAAGGCAAGGCAAGGCAAGGCAAAGTCTTTTATTCGAGGATAATAGATAAGCACTCATGTGCTTTTTTGCATCCAGTCCCCGCCCTTTTCAGGGATACATCAAGATGAAAAGATACTAAACAATAAAGCTTTACGCAGTACCAAACAACACACAAGAATAAGGACAGTATATATATGATAAGGTAATAAAATGCGCTCAATCAGAGGACAAAAATCTGAAGTCACAATAAAAATATTTTGATTATGGAAGAATAGAAAAGTGTTAATAGGTAAGGAGCAAACAAGAAAACTAGATAAATAAACAACTGAAAACATCTGAAAAGTTATACATGTGACATAAATCATACAATTGGATAAAAGGGAGAAAAAATTTAACTAATATCCTTATTGGAGGGGAGGGAGGGTAGAGATACTATCAATGAAAATGTAAATAAAATAAAATTTAAAAAAAAAAGTTACAGAGAGAGAGAGAGAGAGAGAGAGAGAGAGAGAGAGAGAGAGAGAGAGAGAGGAGAGAGGAGAGAGAGAGAGAGAGAGAGAGAGAGAGAGAGAGAGAGAGAGAAGAGAGAGACAGACAGAAGGCAGGCAGAGCAGACAGGCAGACAGACAGAGACAGACAGACAAAGAGGAAAGAGAGAAGCGAGACAAAGACAGAGAAGAGAAGAAGACAAAGACAGACAGAACAGACAGCAGACAGACAGACAGACAGACACGAACACACCAACACACACACACACACACACACACACACACACACACACACACACACACACGAGACTCACTAGTAGACAAGAGACAAAGTTAATTATATATGTCCAGGGTGTATATACTGGCAAAGCCCCCACTTTTTTCTCTGAAGGCAGGCATTCCTCAACCATGTAACTGACATGGTCACAACTCACCTGTCCATCACAGGTGTCAATCAAGTCTCATTTGCATGTCACGGCCACTTTACCGGTAAAACCCTCGGCCCCCTGTCACTGGGGTATGCTTCTGACACAAAGTGAGAAGCCAAGGGCAGGGACTAGATCAACAGTTTTAAGTAAACAGGCCTAAACCAATTTCTTTTTTAACAAGAATCTGTCAGTTTATCTGTCTGTCTGTTTGTCTGTCTGTCTTGTCTGTTTGTTTGTCTTCTTTGCAGGCATGGGATTTTCTTGTTCTTGTTCTTCTTGTCTTGTTGTTCTTGCTCTTCTTCTTGCTCTTGTTCTTGTTCTGTTTTGTTCTTCTTCTTCTTCTTCTTCTTCTTCTTCTTCTTCTTCTTCTTCGCAATTCTTCTTCTTCTTCGCAATTCTTCTTCTTCTTCTTCTTTGCAATTCTTCTTCTTCTTCTGCAATTCTTCTTCTTCTTCTTCTTCTTCTTCTTCTTCTTCTTCTTCTTCTTCTTCTTTGCATTCTTCTTCTTCGCATTCTTCTTCTTCTTCTTCGCAATTCTTCTTCTTCTTCGCAATTCTTCTTCTTCTTCGCAATTCTTCTTCTTCTTCTTTCTTCTTCTTCTTCTTCTTCGCAATTCTTCTTCTTCTTCTTCGCAATTCTTCTTCTTCTTCGCAATTCTTCTTCTTCTTCGCAATTCTTCTTCTTCTTCGCAATTCTTCTTCTTCTTCGCAATTCTTCTTCTTCTTCGCATTCTTCTTCTTCTTCTTCTTCTTCTTCTTCTTCTTCTTCTTCTTCTTCTTCTTCTTCTTCTTTTCTTCTTTTCTTCTTCACCTCCTCCAGAATTCTTCTTCTTCTTCTTCTTCTTTCGTGGTCCCTGGCTATAGCCATAATGGGTAGAATGTGCAGTGCCAGGTCTTCCTTCTCCTGTGCTTGTCACTCTGCAGGAGCCCTATTTACTGGCCTCAGGGAAAAAACTTCCGACTTCAGGGCAGCTCGTCAGAAAGTTGATTGAAAACAATTTTCAGATTTGCATGAAAAAGGCAGGAAAATGGGGCAGGGCAGTCAGAAAGTAGGCACGAAAGGAAGAGGATAGAGAGGTAAGGAGAAAAAAACCCAAATAAACTGAGTGATAGAAAAGGGGAAACTTCAAGCACAAAAAATTTCCAGAGGGTGGGGATGCTATTCATACTGAAATAGCCCCTGGCATTCGCACGGGGGGGTGGGGGCTGGGGTGGGGGGGGGGGGGGGAGGGGGGGGGGGGGGTCAGGGCGTGGCGGGGGGGATGTTTGTTTAGAACTCAATGGAAACTGACACATGATTAACTTTGCTGTGAGGGACTATTTTGGACTTGTTTTAAAATTTAACGCACCTACACAAAATGATAAAACCATGCAAATTAGATATGATTAAAATTATTATGTCTACTTTATAAGAAAAAATTGAATTCATGTATGCTTTTTGATATCTTTCAAGAGTCCTTTTTTTTTTTTTTTAATTATATCAAGAAATACAGAAAAATAACATAAGTATGCTTACCATACAAGGCAAGATACCCACCGCCTAATCCACTGTGTAAAATGAGCTGATTAAACAGCAAACTCCATATTTTTAGTTTTGTATACTACTTAAAGTCACGGCCATTTTCCCTGTGTGAAATTCGGGCTGCTCTCCCTGCGGAGAGCGCATCGCCACAAGAGCAGCGCCACCCATTATTAAATTTTGTGTCGTTTCCGATCTACATGTATTATTTTTGTTCACTATGTGAGTGGCTATTTTCTACAGAACTTTGCCAGGAACATCTCCCGTGTTCCTGTTGGTTCTTTTACGTGCACTAAATGTGTGTAGCATACGGGACCTCGGTAGGCCTATATTGTCTCATCCGAAAGACTAGCACCCAAACCACAACCCACGGTCTAGTGGATGGGGGAAAAGTTTCGGGACCAAACGGGGATCAAACCACTGCACACTTCGATCAGTACTTTTCCGCTTTCTAGGCAGGTGCGTTACCTCTAGACCACCAATCCACAGAGCACTTTGAAACCAAGTATTTGTTTGTCTATACATCAAGTAAAAAAAAACCAACAGCAACAGCAAACAAATAAAACGTCACAGAACACAGATATCACTTTAGGCTACCGTAGGGTAGGTCACAACACACACACACACACACACACACACACACACACACACACACACACACACACACACACACACACACACACACACAGAGCCGGAAAAGAAAACATTCAAGACGGCTTTCAGTTAAAAGGAGGTAACAACTTTTACAGGAATACTAGATCAACTTTCGAGTAGTTTCCCTTGGATTAAACGCCGCGGAAAATAAGTTGACCTGGGTCCATGAAGTCGTGGGTTCGAATCTCAGCAGCTTCTCGCAATTAAGGGTGGGGATTTTTTTTTCTACAATCTCCCAGTTCAACTTCAAGTGCAGATATGCCAGTGCCTTTATTCAGTTCTTGTTTATGCAAATATTTAAATCACAATAATTATGCTCGCTAAAGATCCAGGAATTCATGTCAGTGTGGTGGGTTACGGAAACACGAACATACCCAGCATACTCCGAAGTTGGGATGCGGCTACCTTCAAGGTGGGCAAAAACGATCACATAGAAAAACTCATCATTGGTGAATCTGGAGCTCTAGCTGAACTCCTTCCTCCCCCCCCCCCCCCCCCCCCAAAAAAAAGAAAAAAAAGAAAAAGAAAAATATATCTGCAGTGTTGGTTAAGTAGTTCGAGCAACACTCTTCAAAAATCGCACCGTAAATTGAAGGAAGCTTGATTGTGTTGTTCCCAGCTTCCTGTGACTCCTGATTGTAAGGTTAAAAGTTAAAGTCTGCCGAGATAAGTCATCAGGCCGTGCTTATCGTTCTGTGTTCGTTAGCGATGGAGTCTAGACTCCCTGGATAGAGCAGTCTATCGCAGGTTAACCCACACAGTTGGTACCCTTTTCACTGAGGGTGAGTAATATAGCGTAAAGTGGCCTTTCTAAGGGCACAACGCCATAGCGGAATGCTGGATCGAACCGCAACTTTAGATTACTGTCAACACCCTAACCACTAGGCCACAGCGGCGGCTGTTGTAGGTAGTGGGTTGACCCAGGAAACTATTTGCTTTTAGCTTAGGTTTTGTTTTGTTGTTGTTTGTTTTGCTTTTTTATGCAGCTGGCACGTCACGGGTGAGTTTGCTATGGTTCAGGGAGATTCGGACAACACAGTGGAATTCCACTTTAAGTGCGTTTGAGAGTGTGCTCGAATACTTTCAAGATGCAGTTTTTTTTTTTTTTTTTTTTTTTTTGGGGGGGGGGGGGGGGGGGGGCTAGGCTAGAAGCTCCAGATTCACCAATGGTGACAGTTTTTTTATGTGATCGTTTTTGCCCACCTTGAAGGTAGCCACATTCCGATTTTGGATATGTGCTGTGTATGTTCGTTCCATAACCCACGGACACTGACATGAATTCCTGGATCTTTAGCGTGCATAATTGGATCTTCTGCATGTGTATTACACGAATTGAATAAGGCACTGGTAGGACTGGACTTGATACGACCTGGAGATTGCAAAAAGAGTCCCACCCTCAATTGGCAGACCGCCGAGATTGAACCCACGACTTCATGGACCAGGTCAACTTCAATTCGCGGCGTTAATCCAGGGAAACTACTCGGAACTTAGATGTAGTATTCCTGTAAAAGTTGTTACCTCCTTTTAAGTGAAAAGTTGTCTTGAATGTTTTCTTTTCGGCTTGTGTGTGTGTGTGTGTGTGTGTGTGTGTGTGCGTGCGTGCGTGCGTGCGTGCGTGCGTGCGTGCGTGCGTGTGTCTGTGTGTGTGTCTGTGTGTCTATGAATCTATGTGTACGTGCGTGTGTGTTACGATTTGACATCCTATCCTACAAAGTACTACAGAGAACCGAGGGGGAAAAATAGCTTCTAGTATGGTGTTGGACCATTAGGGAACAAAATCAAGGGGAAAATATCAAAAACCTACAAGTAAAAATGAAAGTAAAACAGAACTTTGCAATTGATTAACAATTGGAACTGTAGCATGCAGAAAAATTTGCACTTTGAATACATTTACACATGATGATGTAGATAATGTGCGCAAAGTTGGGGAGGGGGGAGACTAGAGCAATTGGAGAGGTATACAGAACAGGTCATAAAGAATTTCCATTAAAACAAAATGATCAATCAGTGGAAGATACCAACTAGGCTGTGTAGTAGACATTCAGAAATTCTGCAAAGTATATCATTGTTTAGGATGCTTTTAAGCGTTACAGATGATTCTGAAAGGAACGGATCTTTCAATGTAATACAAATAACTTCTTTAATTCGAGGACAACAAGTAAGCAGATGTTTAACACTAATTTCTTTTCCACACATGCATAGTATGTTCTTACAAAATTGTGTACGAAGGGCAATTAGACGAAATTTATAGACTAAACTTGAGATTTGTCTGGAAACAGATATAGATGGTTTTGCATAGAGGAGTTTGGTGTATTATGCATCCGTCATATTGAGGCAATTTTGAGAGTATTATCTATTCGAATCTTCAATCTTTTAATTGCCTTATCGTAGGATATATGCTTTAAAAGATCATAACCCTCTGGAAGGTTTAACAGGATATGAACTAAAAGTGATCCTTCAACATTGCGTGCTCCTCGTCCCGCAGCTCTATCCACCCATTCATTAGCAATAATCTCACAGTGACAAGGCACCCAACAGAAAGTAACATCAGTGCCTTTCAGTGACAGTAGATGAACGACATATTTAATTTTAGTAATCATTTTAAGTCGAGTATTTCAATTTAGAGAATTCAACGCATACTACACATATTTAGAATCAAGGCATAGTGCAATTTTAAAAATAATTCTGGGGCGATGAAACAAAATAATTCAGAGCCAGGGTTGCGTCCTGGCTCCCACCCTGATTGATATCTTCTGTGCTGTGATGCTGAAACACGCATTTGGTCCTGCAGCTGAAGGTAGCTGCCTCTGTGCCAGGTCAGAGGAAACCTCTTCAACCTCTCTAGACTAAGTGCCAAGACGAAAGTCCAGCTGAGGTGCCTGCGTGACTTCCTCTTTGCAGTCGAAGCAGCAGTAACCACCCAATCAGCTGAGGACCTACAGCAGCTCATGACTAGCTTCAGTAATGCCTGCCAAGTTTTTGGGTTTACCATTAGCTTGAAGAAAACACAAGTCATGGGACAGGATGCTGACTCTCCCCCATCTATAAGCATCAGTTACCATCAACTGGATGTCGTCCATGGCTTCGTGTACATGGGCTCAACTATCTCAGACACCCTGTCACTTGTCGTAGAGCTCTACAGGCGCATCGGCAAAGCAGCTACCACCATAACCAGACTGACAAAGAAAGCATGGAACAAGAGCAAGCTGACATAGCACACAAAGACCTATCCAGATCTACAGAGCATGCATCCTGAGCACCCTCCTGTATGGCAGTGAGTCCTGGACTTATCGTGCCCGACAAGAGTGAAAGCTCAATGCTTTTCACATGCTTTGCCTCCGACGCATCCTGAACATCACCTGGCAGGACAAAGTCCCAAACAACACTGCCCTGGAAAGAGCTGGATGCACCAGCATGTACACACTGCTGAAATAGAGACGAATGCGCTGGTTCGGCCATGTCGTGCGCATGGACGATGGAGGGATCGCTACAGACCTCCTCTATGGAGAACTTGTGCAGGGAAATGTCCCATAGACAGACCACAGTTGCGATTCAAATTCGTGTGCAAGAGGGACTTTAAAAGCCCTGAACATCGACAAGAACAACTGGAAAGCAACATCCCTCGAACGGTCAGCCTGGAGACAAACTGTGCAGAAAAAGGTCTCTCCAAGTTCGAAGCGACACTTGCTCAGCAGCACGAGGCAAAGAGAACGAGAAGAAAGGCTGCAGACCAGGCACAGACCAGGCAGACAGACCAGCGTCAGACTTCATCTGTGCCCTCTACCATAGGGACTGTCATTCCCGTGTCGGACTGGCCAGCCACACCTGACGCTTTAGACCTTGGTCCCTCCATAGACCCCCCTCCCCCCCCCCTGGGGGGGATTTATGGGTGCATTTTTCTGAAACTTTGTTTATTTTAACGTGTTATGGTATATGTTACCCTCATGTAACCAGGTTATTTCAGGATATACAAGCAATTCAATATGGTAACCCTTCAGAAGGCAAATATTTAGGGGGTGAGGTTAATTTTGCATTATTTATGTAAATATATTCTTACACATTCATATCAAATTTGGTACCAAAATAAAGGGTATTAAACAGGCTATCAACATATGTTAATGTCACCACTGCACAAGGAACGCCTGTCCCATATTTTAAAAACAAAACAGAAAATTGAAATGAAAACGCCGTACAATCCTGTCCTGCCTTCAACATCTACCTGCCAAAGTGTATAACGTTTATAGGTGTGTGTGTGCGCGCATGCTGCGTGCGTGCGTGCGTGCGTGCATGCATGTGTGTGTGTGTGTATGTGTGTGTGTGTGTGTGTGTGTGTGTGCGCGTGCGCGTGCGAGTGAGTGTACATTCGAATTTGTTAAAACTGTAAATTGCTGTTGATTGCTTGTGTGTTGTGTAGGTCGAATGCAAGCGCTTTGATTTGTTTTTACAAGATATAGCGCTATACAAGTTCCGTGTATTATTATTATTAGTAGTAGTAGTAGTATTGTTATTATTATTATTATTATTATTATTATTATTATTATTATTATTATTATTATTATGTTCAGTGACAGGGTGGTGGATGGGTGCCATATAGTCCACAGTAGACTGCTTCTATTCTGCCCCTTCTCCTGTGAGTGATACCCACCCTCCCCATCCAGAGACAAGTTGATTTCCATTAGTGGCCTGGAATCTGGAGGAAAAAAGCACCAAAAATCAGCAAATTGAGCTTTGTAGACTGCCTCTGTGTTTGAGAAATGAGTTTCCACAACATGCAACTAAGGTTCTGCCTTTACTTTTGCAAAGCATGGAGGAACATCATGTGGCTCATACTGCACTGAGCATTGGCGGTCCTGATAATGAGGAGGAGGTTCTGTCTGAGGCAAAAAAGTGTCAGGCATTGTGTCCCCAGTAACCTCTTGAATGACAATGCCATGAGTGGAGTGGGTGGTGTTGGCTCCTGATGGAGTTTCTTCGTTCAGGTCAAAGTTATCCCAGCAAAAATGGATAACCTTGTTCTCTCTCAAACTCACTGTTGAAGGAAGAAGACTTGCGCACTGAAGTACAGAATTGGCCATAGCAGTCTCAAGTCGCACAATGGTTTTGTATCCAACAACATGACCAAACCTATTCAACAGACTTATGATTTCAGAATTGCCAGTTACATGTCTGACAGACATTCCAAGCAAAACATGTTTAGGCATTTTCCACTTCCTTCCTGTCACAGATTAGCATATGTCCTGGGCAATTAAGGATGCCAATCTGGTGGTTTTGGGTTGCTCCATAGAACTACTCTTTCCAGATAGCAGTGTTTTTAGAAAGTCTGTGAGGATATCTGGAGGTTTAACAGCATCAGACTGAAGAAATTCTGCAGAAGGAGGCCATGGCATATCAGGTGTTGCCCTGAAAGCATCCATAATGTATCGGCGAAGAACATATGCAGATTCCTCAAGACATCTTTCTTCTGAAGCTGCTGACACAAATACTGTCTCAACTGCCTGACCCTGGGCAAGTTCATCACAATAAACAAGATCAATGCGGTGGTTCGGAGCCCAGAATTGAATTCTGAAGCCAAAATGTTTCATTATTTTTTCTTCCAGTTTGTAAGTCTTGTATCCTGGGTTGTAGAAGTCAGGAGAATGTTGTTGCATGTATTCACAGTACTTATCACCTAGTATGGTCATTCTCTTCACCTGTGAACCTCTGATTATTACATTTTCATCATACTCGCATATGTACTCAAATGCCCTCTCGTGTGCCTGTAGCCGCTCAGTAGTTTTCTGGTCTGTTGATGTTTCAGCATGCCTGTCTTCACATCTCAGATAGTCTTTTCTACAACCTTCGT
Source organism: Stramonita haemastoma (assembly GCA_030674155.1). Lineage (NCBI taxonomy): Eukaryota > Metazoa > Mollusca > Gastropoda > Neogastropoda > Muricidae > Stramonita > Stramonita haemastoma. Next base: position 18,664,404 of record CM060340.1, on the reverse strand, counting down.
GATAGTGAGCTTCACGTACTACAAGATCTGTATCTTGATAATGAGTGAAAATGTCATCTTGTTTAGTTTTGGCTACATTGTATATAGACTGTTCTGCTGTCTTGGTGATACATTTTACAAGTTTTCCAAAACACGGAACCCCTTTTGAAACTTTCTTTTTGAATTTCTTCTTGCAAAAAATGCAACTGTCTTTTGAAAGCAATGGGCCTGAAGTAGCAACAGTCCTTTAGGTTTTGATGGTCCTGCAACCTCTTCACTACCTGTCTCACGCTTTCTTTTCCTGGCAAATTTCACACTTGTAAACCGTGCATAACAGCTTCTGTGATAACCATGGCGTGTAAAGTCAAGGTCTTCTGGAATACAATTACAAATCTCATCTAGTCTATGACATGCCACATCTGAAGAACGTCTCAAGTGAAGAGACTTTTAAATAGTTTTTTTTGTGCTTTCTTCAGTTAGTGGAGTTAGTCTTTTCTGTTATTTTGGAAATGAATTATACAAGTTCTCCCACCCCTGGAAGTTTTTCTTTTGCACTTAAGTGTACTTTTGAAGGTCACTGGATGTTCATCTGCCATGTTGAAATGTTCATTTTATACAGGAAACGTCACATGGGGAAGATGAAATACACTTTCAGTGAGAGACTGCACACATGCCAATGACTCCACTCTCCTCAAAAGTCTTTCGGATGAGACTGTAAACCGAGGCCCCGTGTGCGAACGTACCCAGAACGTCTTACGCACACGTTAAATCATGTTCCGCTTTTCGTAAGAGTAGGCCATTGTGTGCCGGTGGGAACAGATGAAAATATTTCCTCAACTGCATACACACGGGGACTGAATGAAAAAAGCACATGAGTGCTTATTCCATTATCCTCGATATAAAAGAATAAAATAAAAATAAAAATAAATAAAATAAAAATGACCTGAAACATGATGGTTAAAATGGATACTAAAAGTATTACTCAACAGTTTGCCTTATCCCCAACGTTTGTGGTGGAGGACGCGGAACTGAAAAGAACAACGAATTATGACCACGCTTTGTTCTATTTTTAGATGTATGTTATCGTGTGTCACTTGTATATGCTGTGTGTGTGTGTGTGTGTGTGTGTGTGTGTGTGTGTGTGTGTGTGTGTGTGTGTGTTACACGCGTGCACACGCGCGTGATTGATCTGCATATTATGTGTAATTTCTTGAGGAAAAAAAAGAAACTAAAAAAAATCATAGACTCAAAGCGCTGTGGTTAACACATCCTCTTCGTTAATTCTACATATGGCTGTTTCAGTACTTACTGTGTGTTACAGACATTCTCTGATCAATAATAACATCTTGATCTAGACTTATTTGTTCATACTTTGTGGAACATACTGATAGTTGGATACATTTCTGGCACCCGACACACAAGGCGTGATATGAGAAAGTGCCGCTCAACTGATGGTGAGAGAACGGAACAGCGCTGGGCTGTGGTTGAGTGGTAAGACAGATTTCAGCTGCGTGCGGTTCGGACGGCCGCGCATTAAAGTCATCACTGTAGTTTTGTTTTAAATATGTCAGCAAAAAACTGTGCCTATATAATCGGGAAAATTATACTAGATGCTATTCACAATAAAATTATGAGAAGTTAAGCCAGATTTTGTGCAATAATCGCAGCGTGAACATCCCTACCCCAAAAACCTAAATATAGGGCGCAAAGAGGGGAAAATGCACTGTTGATACACCTCTCACTCCTGAAATAACCTGTATCCCAGAGGGTAACATGTCAAATGTTTCTACCAACATCATAAGCTTTCAGAAACACAAAGTCAAAAATCCCCCCCAGGGGGGGGGGAGGTTTCCCTCTCCTAGATCATGGTCTACTTGTACCATGATTAACACCTTGAGTACAACTCCATAGTCTTAGGAGACTGAAGGATGCCTACCGCGCGCACATACTGCATGCAACATACTGTACAGATATGAATAATGTGTGTATGTATAAATATGTGCACAGTTCTGGAAACAAAAGCATAAAAACAACGTAATATTACCGTTGGGATCTAAAGTTTGTTGTTGTTGTTTTCTTTTCTGGTCACAGTTGTCAATAGTTGTGCGGCATTCATTAGATTACTATAGGGACACCAGTGGACACCAGAAGTTAAAGTCAAGGCAGTGATGTTCATGCTTCAAAAATGAACGCTCAGATGGAGGGGGGGGAGGGTTGGAAAACCTACTGTTATGTCTGTCTGAGTTTCCATCATCATGAAGATGGCGTCTTCTGGAAAGAAGCTGGTAAGGCATCATGGAATTTCTTACAAATGACAAGGCCATTTTCGTAAAGTTGAAAGTCGGAGCTTTCCATCGGTATGCATAACATGGGACTTGACGTCTGCTCGTGGGCAGTTGCTAACATATCAACAATGGCATTTTCGGACAAAACTCACAAAATGCACTCTTTTGTGCGATTGGGTTGTTATCTTTATTGTCAAATTATCATAATTTATGTCACTTTTTTCGAAAAAAAGGGACATGAAAGAATACATATTTAGGGCTCCATATTAAAAAAACCCAAATCATAAAAAATCATGATTTTTCACAAAAATCCGACCCGTGTCTGGCTTAAGGAAAGAACATAACACAGAATCACAAGTAACAGGCGTAACAACAGATAGTTGCTTGTCAGAAGACATTTAGGTGAACGCCATGCGCCACCTTCTTGCAGTTGTAGGCAAACTGAAGTCAGGGGAGAAAGCCAGCTACACAGCTGGACAAAAAAAGTCTGATTCCTTAAACACTGAGAACACCTAAGAACAATCCCCCATTATGCCACTAACACCATGCTGCCACCATCCTTTCAGCTCTCAGCAAGTGCATGCATGTACATGGGTGAGATCCTTATGCCAGAGACTCTAGCCCAGAAAAGTCTGCAGTCTGCTCCAAAAGAAGCTATAATGCAGCAATGTTATGCAGGGTTCAGAAGTCGAAGAAGCAAAAACCACAAGTTCACCACCCATCGGTCTGAGACAGAGGACTGCTGCTTCACGGAAATCACGCCATCTAGCAGACAAGATCCTGCGTGGTGGGTCCAGTTTGTCTGCACGTGAACACTGACTGTGTAACTGGAGCTACCATGTCAGGAATCGTTTCCTTCGCTCTTCAAGTGATTTGGCACACTAACTTTTCTGCAAAATACATTTTGTCTGTCTATCAGTGCATTACCCATGTTTATTATCAATAAATAATTAGTTGCCTTGCCGGGGGATTATTATCCTTGCTGTGTAGGAAATTTGACACATAATAAAGATTCCTCTTTAAGTACCCACATGTCTCAAGAGACCTGTTCATAAAAATTACAGTGAAAAACTAAACTCAAGTAGGAAAATTCTGAATAATATTAGTCAGTCCACTTCTGATAAATCTGTGTTTTCACAAACCAATGCATGTATCGATCATTAAAAAAATAAAGTTACCTAAGAACAAAGGTATGGCCTTTATTACCTGAGAACACCACCTCCAGAAGGAGATGATTCAAAGAGACGACACAAGGGACATTCTTCTGCATGCAAACTTAACTCTGGATAAGATTGTCCCAGGTTATGACCTTCAGGTTGCATTGAACAATCTGATACAAGCCTCGGTGTTGATCACATGCGAAGTTGATCACAAAACAGAATCAACACAGTACCACAAACAGACAGAGCCACAGGCAAACAACACAGTTTTACTGAATACTAAACTCTAAATGTCTGCACGCGCGTAAGTGCATACGTGCTTGTGTGGGCGAGTGCCCTCACAAGCGTATGTGTATGTGTGTGTGTGTGTGTGTATGTGTGACTTTTGAGTGCATTTTTTGTTTGTTTTGTTTTGTTTGTTTGTTTCTGCTTCTTTTTATCTATATGTATTTTAAGGCTGTTGAAATCATGTTAGTAAATAATTTTGGGGATTTTTTTCCTTAGATAGATGGCTTGATGAAAAACAGTAAATCAATGCTTATTGAATGTACCATCTGGAAAAAAAAAGAAAATTTGACTTGAATGAACAAGCAAATAAGCAAACAAACAAAAGGAGTCATATTCAACAAAGGGACTATAAGTAAAAAAAAAAAATTTAACATACGTCCCACTGCTCAGAAGTAACTTTATAAAATTATCCCACTGCTCAGAAGTAATCTTTATAAAATTATCTCCAATACTGCTGAAATTTTCAGTGCTTGCTGTGCATCTAATTTTTCCTGAACTCCTAAACGTAGATGTTAACTCCTTCATGTTGGCATTGTCTGTTGGGATCTTTTATACATAATTGTGCATATCGTTTTGACCTGCTCTGTCTGATGTTCTGCATCGGCGTTTACACATGCGGGGTCAGGCACGAGCAGGTCTGCACATAGCTTGTGGTGTGTTTTGTTGTGTTGTGTTGTGTTGTGTGTGTGTGGTTTGTGTGTGTGTGTGGTGTGCCTGCGCCCACATGCGTACCTCTGTGTGTGTGTGTGTGTGTGTGTGTGTGTGTGTGGTGTGCATGCGCCCACATGCGTACCTGTGTGTGTGTGTGTGTGTGTGTGTGTGTTTGTGTGTCTCTGTGCCCGCGCGTGTGTTGTAGAACACAAAGGGCGTGTCTGTGATTTCGTACACCACTCTATCTGTAACATACATGTATTTCTTAACCAATGCAAAAACAGGTCAGGTCTCATGGCTTTGTATATGGGTCCACTCACCTAATTGGGATCAGATAAAGGAATTTTATCTGGAGCCTTTTCTGACGTCATGGCCTTACTCTGAGGTCAGAAATGTCCTTCTACTTTGCTCTTATTTTATTTTATTTTATTTATTCTGTATATCGAGGATAATGAATAAGCACCCACTGTGGTTTTTAAAACAAATAATTAATTTTTTTTTTAAAGAACGATGTTGCTATATACATAGCAGTGAAGGTACCAGAGTCCACCAAGGTCAGAATGTATGGTATCCATGTAGTTGTTGTTGGTGATGGTGGTTTGTGGGGTTGGGGGCTGCTATTTTCTTAATTAAGATTTTTAAAATGTCTGTAGACTATTCCCTAAGCAGGGCAAGGGCCAGGTGAAAAAAGTATGTAATATTTAGTCTGTTACCATTGAAAAATACAGATTATTATTCTCTCTTCTCCTTCTCTCTTGGGCAGATAGTTTAATGGCACGCTTGCAACAAAAAAAACAGAACACATCATACCCAAAAAAAACTGAAGAATAAAAATTATCAACAAAACTTCCATCAAGCATACAAATCAAAAGAACATACAAACGACGCAAAATCTTTATCATTCAATTTTGGAAGGTAACCCATTCACATTCCAGTGAATGAAAGGAAAAGGATGGAAATTTTATTATTACAAGGGAGCAAACTGGTGGCTTTTTGTGTCTGGTTCGTCACACGTTTAGTTCCCTTGTCAAGTTATTGGATATCAAATCAGATAATTTCTATGCTTTTGTACTGGACAAATATCCTTTTTGATAGCGTTAAAAACATTTTATATGTATGCACATATGTGCCACCAATAGACTCGCCTTCTTATAATTATCTTGATATTGAAAACGACATAACTTTATTGGATGGATTTATAATTATGTGATTGTGCTTTTTTCTGAAGAGAATGTTTACATTAATTTACTGAGTGGTGATTTGAATAGTAGTTTCAAATATTTCACAAGATGTAGAGGAAGATGCTTTGTTGTTATTGTTTTGATAAGCAGTATTCAAGTGGACCATTATGCGTCAATAGAAACTCTGAAGATGTTGTTCTTAATAGTCATGGTAAACTGCTGATTGACATGTGTACCACTTTGGATTTACGCACTCTGAATGGTATGTGTCAGGGTGTCTTTAATGGTCGCTACACATACACTTCTCAAAATGGAAATAGTGTAAATGCTTATTTTGTTATGTCTCGTGACATGTTTGCAAAAATGTCAGAGGGTTGTGAGATGTGTGTGTGTGTGTGTGTGTGTGTGTGTGTGTGTGTTGTGTGTGTGTGTGTGTGTGTGTGTGTGTGTGTGTGAGTTGTGTGTGTGAAAGAATTGAGACTGACCATATGCTTTTAACACTAAACATTATTTTCCAAACACACACACAAACAGTCTGTGTATCTGTGTTTGTCTGTCTGCCCGTCTATCTGTATCTGTCTGTCTGTGTTTGCCTCTGTGTTTTTCTGTCTATATGTGTTTGTCTGTTTCTGCCTGTGCTTGTCTAGTCTGTCTGTCTGTCTGTCTGTCTGTGTTTGTGTTTGCCTGCCTATGTCTGTCTCTAAAACATATCTATCTGTCTGCCTGTCTATCTGTATGCTGTCTATAATTTCTGTTGTCTGTCTGTCTGTCTTGTCTGTCTGTCTGTCTGTCTCTGTCTGTCTGTCTGTCTGTCTGTCTGTCTGTCTCTCTCCTTTTTTTTATCTCCCAACCATCCAACCACCTCTTTTTGTTTATTTTCCTCTTTTCTATTTCTTCCACTTTTTTTCTCTTCATCTGGGACGTGGAAGGTGTCAAAATCTATACGCAGAGCGTGAGCCGGGCCGCTGCTGGATTAGTGCTGGGCAAATATTGACCCATTAGATGTGTCAACCTCCATCTTTGGGGGGTCAGCTTGAATCAGAAGAAGAAAGAGGAGGAGGAGGAGGAAGAAGAAGAAGAAGAAGAAGAAGAAGAAGAAGAAGAAGAAGAAGAAGAAGAAGAAGAAGAAGAAGAAGAAGAAAAAGAAGAGGAGGAGGAGGAGGAGGAGGAGGAAGAAGAAGAAGAAGAAGAAGAAGAAGAAGAAGAAAGAAGAAGAAGAAGAAGAAGAAGAAGAGAAGAGAGAGGAGGAGGAGGAGGAGGAGGAGAGAGAGGAAGAAGAGGAAGGAAGAGAGAAGAGAAGAAGAAGAAGAAGGAAGAAAGAAGAAAGAAGAAGAAGAAGAAGAGAAGAAGAGAAGAAGAAGAAGAAGAGAAGAAGAAGAAGAAGAGAAGAAGAAGAAGAGAAGAAGAGAGAGAGAGGAGAGAGAGAGAGAAGAAGAAGAAGAAGAGAGAGAAGAAGAGAGAAGAAGAAGAAAGAAGAAGAAGAAGAGAGAGGAGAAGAAGGAAGGAGAGAGAGAGGAGGAGGAACGAAGAAAGAAGAAGAAGAGAAGAAGAAGAAGAAGAAGAAGAAGAAGAAGAAGAAGAAGAAGAGAGAGAGAGAGAGGAGAGAGAGGAGAGAGAGACAGAAGAAGAAGAAGAACAGAAGACAGACAGACAGACAGGAAAGAAGAGAAGAGAGAAGAGAAAAGAAGACAAAAGAACAGAACAGACAGACAACAACAGACAGACAGAAGAGACAGAAGAGAGAGGAGAGACGAGAAGAAGAGAGACAGAGCAGAGAGAGAGAGAGAGAGAGAGAGAGAGGAGAGAGAAGAGATAGTTATGTTGGCAAGTTTTTAAGCCTATTTACCCGAGGACAATGGAAGGGCGGCTTCTCCTGTTTCTGGGCTAAAGCTCTGAGGCTCGCCAACATGAGAATTTTGCCACCTTCCTTCCTTTACTACTATACTACTACTACTACTACTACTACTACTACTACTACTACTACTACTACTACTACTACTACTACTGTACTACTACTACTACTACGATAATAATAATAATAATAATAATAATAATAATAATAATAATAATAATAATAATAATAATAATAATATAACAACAATAATAATAATAATAAGGAATTTCTGTAGCGCTATATCTTGCAAAAACAAATCAAAGCGCTTGTACTAAACTCAATAGCATTATTATCCTTGTTTTGCTGTTTTATCTTTACAATTTTTTTTAACCATCCTAAAGTATTACAATATTGTTAACATATCCGTTAACATAAGTATCTATCAGTTTAAAAAAAAATGTTTTGATTAACTTTCTTTTACTTCCTACAGAAGTGCAATAATAGTAAACATACACATCAACATCACAATTAGCAGTGATAAATTTGTTTTGTATTTTTAAGATCATTTTCCTTTCCTTCATATATAAAGAACCACATTGCGATAGTATAACTACACATTAAACCATCTTGCTTAGTCCCTGAATAGCTTAATCAGGCTGTCCAATCCAACAGCAGCAGTATGGATGTGGGTCTACAGTTTAAGCAAGCAACACACTATCCTTTCAACCTTACAGTTCATACAGATTGTTCACAACGTGTTATTTCCAACCTCTCAGCGTGAGCAAAGATGAACTGCTACACGAAACATTTGAGAAGGTATAACAGTGAAAACAAAAAATAAATAATAATAATAATAATTAAAAAAAGAAGAAAAAAGGTTGTGGTGTGTGCCCCCAGCCTTCATGGCATCCACAAGGCATGCAGGGTAGCAGCATAAGGTGACCTGGTGACCTGTAGATTCAAACTGAGCGTTGATTGCCTGGAGAATGCCAGCTGGGTGTTTGTATTTGGTTCCACCAGAGCACGATCTATCTCGAAGGTCCTGGTTGAACCTGAGACCACAAGCCGCTTGAGACGTCCTTACAGTGACAGATGACCCCTTTGGGATCTATTTCACCCACAGCTGTCAGTTTTCCCTACTTTCAGCTACTCTCAGCTGCTTTCCATTCTATCCCAGTTGGTTCTAGTTATAAAAAAAAAAACTATAGGCGCTTGGACTTGGCAAAAGGAAGGGGCCAATTTTAGCACTGAGCCTTGGACCCTTGACTAAGATGCTGGATTTGTGCACTGTGTGTGCCCTGACCATCCCAGCCCTACAGCTCAGGGGGCTTGTGTGTCACCTGCTTTACTAGTGTGGTGTAAACTGGGGTGAGGCTTGTGTGTCACCTGCTTTATTAGTGTAGTGTGGACTGGGGTGAGGCTTGTGTGTCACCTGCTTTATCAGTGTAATGTGGACTGGGGTGAGGCTTGTGTGTCACCTGCTTTATTAGTGTAGTGTGAACTGGGGTGAGGCCTGTGTGTCACCTGCTTTACTGGTGTAGTGTGAACTGGGGTGAGGCTTGTGTGTCACCTGCTTTACAAGTGTAGTGTGAACTAGAGTGAGGCTAGTGTGTCACCTGCTTTACTAGTGTAGTGTGGACTAGGGTGAGGCTTGTGTGTCACCTGCTTTACTTGTGCGTAGTGTGGACTAGAGTGAGACTAGTGTGTGAGCTGCTTTACCAGTGTAGTGTGGACTAGACTGAGACTAGTGTGTCACCTGCTTTACTTGTGTAGTGTGGACTAGAAGGAGACTAGTGTGCCACCCACTTTACTAGTGCAGTGTGAACTGGGGTGAGGCTAGTGTGTCACCTGCTTTACTAGTGTGTAGTGTGAACTGGGATGAGGCTAGTGTATTACCTGCTTTACTAGTGTGTAGTGTGAACTAGGGTGAAACTAGTGTATCACCTGCTTTAACTAGTGTAGTGTGGACTAGGGTGAGACGTGTGTCACCTGCTTTAGTAGTATAGTGTGAACTGGGGTGATGCTGGTACAGTGTATCACCTGCTTTACTAGTGTATTGTGAACTGGGGTGAGGCTAGTGTATCACCTGCTTTACTACTGTAGTGTGGGCTGGGGTGAGGCTAGTGTGTCACCTGCTTTACTAGTGTGTAGTGTGAACTGGGGTGAGGCTAGTGTGTTACCTGCTTTACTAGTGTGTAGTGTGAACTGGGGTGAGGCTAGTGTGTTACCTGCTTTACTAGTGTGTAGTATGAACTGGGGTGAGGCTAGTGTGTTACCTGCTTTAACTAGTGTATAGTGTAAACTGGGGTGAGGCTAGTGTGTCACCTGCTTTACTAGTGTGTAGTGTGGACTGGGGTGAGGCTAGTGTGTCACCTGCTTTACTAGTGTAGTGTGGCCTGGGGTGAGGATAGTGTGTCACCTGCTTTAAGACTAGGGTGAGCCTAGTGTGTCTCCTACTTTAGAAGTGTAGTGTGAAATGGGGTGAGGCTTGTATAGTATGTTACCTGCTTTACTAGTGCAGTGTGGACTAGAGTGAGACTAGTGTGTCACCTGCTTTACTATAGTGTAGTGTGAACTGGTGTGAGGCTATTGTGTCACCTGCTTTACTAGTGTAGGGCGAACTGGGGTAAAGCTAGTTTATCACTTGCTTTACTTGTGTAGGGCGAACTGGGGTAAAGCTAGTTTATCACTTGCTTTACTAGTGTGTAGGGTGAACTGGGGTAAGGCTTGTATAGTGTGTCACCTGCTTTACTAGTGTAGTGAGACTGCACAGTGACAGTGAGACTGTACAGTTGCAGACAGGAAAAAGAAAATAATAATGGGTAGGCGTTGCACTTGTGAAGACATGCTCTCCACGGGGAGAGCAGCCTCATGCAGAGAAATCTGCTGTGACATAAAGTGGCTAAGATATAAGATAAGATAGTATGGACAGGGATGAAGCTAGTGTGTTGCCTACTTTACTAGTGTGTAGTGTGGACTGGGGTGAGGTTCACAGAGAGGCCAGGCAGTGTGTGCTGTCTTTATTGGACAGGGGCCATCAGCTGCACAATGAAGAAAGGAGGCTTTAGTCACCCCATCATTTAGCACGTGCATTGTCGTTGTTGCTAACATGAGAAGAACAGCCCCCTACTGTTTGTTGTTTTCTTTTTTTATGAATGTGGGAAGGGGAAGAAGGACAGGGGGGGGGGGGGGGGGGGGGAAGAGGTAGTGAGATGGGGAGGAATTAGTTGATGGCGTTTTTTGTGTCTGAACTTGAAGAAGGAGCTGGTGGTGGTGATGGTGGTGGTGTGTGGTGGTGGTGGTGGTGGTGGTGGTGGTGGTGGTGGTGGTGGTGGTGGGGATGATGATGATGATGGTGGGGGGATGATGATGATGATGATGATGATGATGATGATGATGATGATGATGATGATGATGATGGGGGTGATGATGATGATGGTGGGGGGATGATGATGATGGTGGGGGATGATGATGATGATGATGATGATGATGATGATGATGATGATGATGATGATGATGATGATGATGATGATGATGTTGATGATGTTGTTGTTGATGATGATGATGATGATGATGATGATGATGATGATGATGATGATGATGATGATGATGATGGTGGTGGTGGTGGTGGTGGTGGTGGTGGTGGTCGTGGTGGTGGTAATGATGACAATGACGATGATGATGATGATGATGATGATGATGATGATGATGATGACGATGACGATGACGATGACGATGACGACGATGATAAAAGACAAGCATTGCGAAGTCGACAAGATAAAGAAGAAAAAGAGCAAAAAGAACAGGAAGAAGATCTAGTAGAACAAGAAGCAGAACAAGAAGCAGAACAAGAAGAACAAGAACAAGAAAAAAACAATAAGAAACAACAACAATAAGAAACAACAACAACAACACTAACAATAGCAACAACAACAACAACAAAACATCATAACAGCGCTCAACAACGCCTTGGATCACAGGAAAGAAAATCAAATGCCCTTGTAGTAGTGACATATTGCCCACTGGCATACAAACCAAGCATTCTTTTTCCCTCACGATTCTGGCCTTTCTTTTCACAAGGAAAGAATGGCACCGTCTGCATAATCCTCTGGCACTGAACACCCCCCCCCCTAAGAACAAGGCAAGCAATCTCCTTCTAGGCCAGAAATCATTCACACACCAGGTTGTTTAAGCCGCGAAGGAACAAAAGGCATAGAGCTCCGATTGTCTGAAGATGAAGATGAAGTAGTCACTTTTTCTGGCAGAAGGAAACATTATATAATGATGATGATTATTATGCATGCACAATTGTGGTGTATGGTCACACAGAGTGATGAATGGGTTCAGAACTTGCTCGACTCACATCTGTATTTCCTCTGACCCGTGTAAAGAACTTGCGCCCCCTTTGAAGTCTGGATAGGACAATAGCTGTTTCTGTTGGTTCCATGTGCAGACCTCATGATTACTGTAATGCACCCCCTGTAGGTAATCTGGAGGTGACAAACCCCAATCAAGTCTAGTGGTCAGAACATTGCGCTCGCAATTTGGCTACCCGGGTTCGATTCCATGTTTGAGCAGCAGGAAAAACTTGCATGTGAGCAATGACAATATTAATTAGCAAATTGATCAATAAGAAGATAAAGAAACAAAGCGATAAACATAACAATTAAACATGAACTAACCAACAAACTCACTCACCTACTCACCACTCACTCAGTCACTCACCATCACTCACTCATTCACACACACAAACACACTCACTAACTCACTCATTCAATAGTTATTTCACTCATTAACAAATGTTTTAACAATCTCACCAAACCAACTAAAATCAGTAAATAAAATGATACGAACTAAGCAATGAAGGAGGGAAAAGGGGTGAGGTATCATACAGGCTACTGTATCACATCAAAAGCGTCTTGATCCTCAACAAAGCATTGCATATTTTTTGCTGAGCTCTGCTTTGTTTTCTTTTATGCATTGCCATTTAATCACAAAAGAAATATTTCTTTCTGAATTTTCACCAGCGTTATCAGTTTAGAATCTTTTGTTGATACTCAATTGGCTTGGTTAAAAAACAAAAGCTATAACCATGCTTCACAAAAACAATATGAACTCACAAAAATATAGTTCAAAATAAACAACCTTCGTTCATTAGACAGTGCTCTCAATATCTCACCATCGAAAAACTCAGAAAATTAAACGCAGAACAACACAACACAGTACAACACAACATAACACAAAAGAGAACAATGCAATGCAACACAATACAATACAGTACAATGCAGTCAAATACAAAAAATATTATTTCCCCAGAGAAAAGCCTGAATTTACAAAAAGTAATCTGCGTGACAATAAATATTTATTTCTAATGTTCCAACGTTTCAGTTACAGTCTTTGTTGGCACTAAGTGGCTGGTTAAACAATATATATAAATTTTTATTTATAGTATATATATATACATATATATAATATATATAACACAACACCACGCTTCCCAAAAACAATAAAAACACAATATCTCCCCAGCTTTTATTCACCCAGGACTAAAAAAAAAAACTGGTCCCCAAACTCCATCCCCATTCATCCATTAACAAACATTTCCATCCTCTCGTCCCTGAAAAAAAAAACAACCAACAGGAACTAGGATCCTTTCTTTCTTCTTTCCTCAGTAGGAGAGTTCATACCAAGGGCGGTCACTGCCCTCCCTGCAAGTTGATAGACAGCTTCCGGAGCCTAAGACGACGGTCAGAGGGGTCAGTAATGGCGGGAGGTCCACTCTCATTATGCCTCTGCCGTCCTGGGCATTAGCAACGGCCTTGACCAGCATTCACTGTCCAGGCAAAGTCTCTTTTGTGGTCATTGGCTCGGACATAACGATTAGTGGGGTTGGATGGATGGATGGGTGGGTGTGGAGGGGGAGGGGAGGGGTGGTAGGGAGAGAGAAGTGGAAAGGTTGGGAGATCCACTATTTTTGTCTTTTATTGGTATTTTTTTCAGATCAGTATCGTTAAGTGTGAGAGATGAGAGCAGATAGCAAAAAAGAGGTGGTCGCACGCTTAGCCACGTGCGTGCAATGAGATGTAGGTTACACACCAGCAGGCAGGCGTTTATAAATAATGTATAAACCTACAATTTGACACAGTCAACATGATAATGGCTGATTTATAGACACTGATGATGATGATGATGATGATGATGATGATGATGATGATGATGATGATGATGATGATGATGGTGGTGGTGGTGGTGATGGTGATGATGATGGTGGTAATATGTGTATGTGCAAGCGTGCGTACGCGCACGTGCGCGAGTGTGTGAATATGTCCTTGACTGCACTTATGAGAGTGCACACACACACACACACACACACACACACACACACACACACACACACACACACACACACACACACACAGCGTGAGACAAAAAAAGGGAGGAAAAAGGTCACACGAAACTCGTGGTCACTGACACTGAGGCGAAGACAGAGAATAATGAATAAATGGGATCCAGACATTGAAAGGTGGGGATACTAGGAGACAGCTCATACGACGAAAGTATACAAGGAAATACTTAACACAGTAGCTATTGATGCAGAGATATTGTTAACGTATAGAACAATGCTGACAATGATACCAAAAACGGCATCAATCAGGCACAGGAATGAAAGACAAGCTTCTCTATAAACGGGATTAACGCTAACTTGTTATGTAGAAACAGAAGTTGCTTGTAGATTATGTGCAGCTTACCAATTCTGAACATCCTAAGAACAAGACACTTAGTTTTTTGTTACTTTTAATAAAGAAACGTACATTTAACATAATCATACTGGGGTATTGGAATATTCCATTTCGATATATTATCGTTAAGGAAAATCAAACTCAACGTTGGTAAGCAAGTTTTTCGATATCAATTTGCTCCGTTTGTGTGTCCGGGTGGTTTGGTGGTAGTGATAAGATTTGCTTTTATTTGTGACAGTGTGTACACATTTTTAATGTGGGAGAGGGTGGTAGAAAATGTATTGTCAGTGATGTTATCAATATGATGAAATATGGTTATGATAAAACTGTCACGACTGCATCCTCGGACAATGAATTTGGAAGATAGCCTTTTTTTTTTTTAAAATTATGCCTCACACAACTTTCACTATTTATCACACAAATCATAATTCTTTTATTGGAGGATAATGACTAAACACTCAGATGTTGTTTTTTTTTAATCCAGTGCCTGCCTTTAGAAATATGCTCTCAGCCGGACTGTCAGGTCACATTTGCTTATCATCGACAGAAAACTAGCCAAGCTGGCTTCCAAACCGCCCTGCTATCTCGAAGTATCAGAAGACGTATAACCAATGCGAGGTTCCAGTGACTTCCGTGTCCCTTCTACTTGCAGTTTAAATGACCAACATCCATCTTTATTTTCTAAACATCCTCAAAACCTCTATCAAGATTAATGCTCTTATTTTCCTGACCAACCATACTGAGACTGTTAAACACGCAGAGAGGAGTAGAGTTGGAATTAATATCAGATTCACGAGCACCATAACAAACATGGTGTTGGAGTGATGAATTCGCAATCTGACGGTAAATGTGTGATCAGATCCAAGCATCCACACAGCTGTCTGTTAGGGAGATGCTTCTATTAGCAGCTGCCAAATTTTTCTTGATATGTGGAAGGAACAGGCTGGGGGAACAATGACGATAATCCATTGGCTGTACCCCCACAAGGGAAATCACGTGTCAGGGGTGACGACTCGTTTGATTAGAGGGGGCGAAGTCTCCTCCCTTGTGTCCGTGATTTTTGACATGCGTAGTACAACACTGATGAGAGGCTGAAGCTTGAACGGAGTGGGGGAGGAGGGGGGGGGGGGCAAGGGGGTCTTCTGAGGAAATAAAGATAGCTTTCCTAGTTACTTTTGATATGTCTATTGAATATATAGTTTCACACACACACACACACACACACACACACACACACACACACACGCGCGCGCGCGCGCGCGCGCGCGCGCGCGCGCGCGCGCACGCACGCACGCATGCAAAGATATATATATATATATGTATAGTATATATATATTAGAGAGAAGAGGAGAGAAGAGAGAGAGAGAGAGACGAGAGAATGATGACGAGAGCTAGCAGAATTGAGAGAGACGAGAGAGGAAGACAGACAGACAGACAGACAGAACAGACAGACAGACAGACAGACAGACAGAAAGACAGACAGACAGACAGACAGACAGACAGACAGACAGACAGAACAATGAACAATGAAGAAAATTTATTCTTTGGGCCTCCAGCCACAAACACTGGGTCGAACAAAGCATAGCAAAACAAACCCCAAACAAAAAGTAAATGACATATATGGCAACTGCCAAAACATGATTGATACGAACATGTGACAATCCAAATTAAGACAAGATAATTATACTACTGAAACATCTGTTCATCATACAGTTGGTCATTGTCCTTGCCCAAACTTTTAACAAAGTACTGTCATACTTTCACAGCATTGAAAAGATCAAGAAAGAAGCTCAGACTGCGAAGTGTAGATCAAAACAGAATCATATTTCAACAAATTGACATATGGTTGATTAGCAGAGTGCAAATATGACAGGAAGACAGAAAGAGACAGAAAGACAAAAAGAGATAAAACACCCAGTCTCTGTCTGTCTGTCTGTCTGTCTGTCTGTCTCTCTCTCTGTGTCTCTCTCTCTCTTCTCTCTCTCTCTCTTCTCTTCACACACACACGACACACACACCTCACACACACACACACACACACACACACACACACACACACACGGGGACTGGATATAAAAAAAAACATGAGTGCTTATTCCATTATCCTCGATATAAAGAATAAACTAACTAAATCTTTTCGTGCTAGTGCGCGCGTGCTTGCGTGGTGTACACGCGTGCGCGCGCCGTGTGTGTGTGTATGCATGCTTGTATATTTGACTGTGCACGCATATTCTATATTGTGAGTGAGCGTGCAGCGCATGGATCAATATGTGTGTATTTGCATGCGCAGGTGCTTGCAGGCCTTTGTATGCATTGTGCTCACATGTGCATGATCGCATATAAGAGTGTGTGCGCGTTTAGCATCCAATTTCAGTTGTAAACAATAGCTTCCACGGCGGACACACTGCCTCACACAACTTAAACAGAACACAGAAAAAAATCAATTATCAGCCAAACATACAAAAACTTCGGATTGTTTTTCTGCACCCAACAACTTTGCATGTTCTATTTTATGGCTCTCTGTTCGTGTGATTTCTTTAGTAAAAAGAATATTCAACAACTGGGATTTCTCTGCTAACAAGAATATTCAAAATACTGTATTTGCTCTGCATTTTTCATAAACTAGTTCATAGTGCTCAAAGTGAAAGTGGATAAAGTAAGTAAAAATTGTAAACACTGAAACATGATTTCACATTCGTTGCATTTCAATTATCATTTTATCACAAAACAAGCGAACAAGGCATAATACTATAACTACAATGGGAAAACTGTAATTTGAAACTGTGACATAAAACTTGATATTTCACTCACTGAATTGCAACCATCTTTTCCTTCAAAATCTTTCAATATTTAGTGTTGACATGTATCTGTTGACAGGAGTATTTTAATGTTGGGATTTTTTTTTTAATAACAAGAATACTTTGTGTCGAGATTTCTTTATTAATTCAACAACAATATTAGTTTTAGTACTAGGATTTCTCTTATCAACAAGAACACTCAATTCTGAGGTTTTCTTTTATTAACAGGTATATCCAACGTTGGGATCTGGTTATCAACAAGAATATCGTGTGTCTCGAAATTTCTATATCAACATAAACGTTTTAATGTTAAGGATTTCTTTTATTGAAGAACAATAATCCGTGTCAAAATTTCTTTATCGATGAGAATACTAAAGTGCTGAGGTTATTTCATTAACAATGATATTCAGCAGGGGTATTTCTTTATCAAAAAGATGACAAGAAAATTAATTAGTTCAGGAGGCAGTGGGAATCTGCAACAAAATGCTTCTTTCATTAATTTTGCTCCACACTGTCTCCTGGTAGTGGTGATGGAAGGGTCGGTGGGTACTGCATGGTCTCTGAGGACTGTGTACCTATTGTGGATGGTTCCTGGAATTAATCAGATCCCTACAGTTCATCTGGTGCCCCTGCTTTCTCTTCTTCATTGATTTCTGTTTAGCTTGTGTTTTATCTTTTTAAATCAACTAGCCTTTGGTTTGTTTTTTTCATTTAGATTGCTGTAATTAATTTTTGTCCATTTCTTGTTGTTTTGTTTCTGTTTTGTTGTCAATGCACTTCATGGGCATAGTAGCTGAGGGGTTAAAACAGTAAGTGTCTAGTTTTAATGGTTCTAGGAGTGGCAGATTGTGGGGTCAAGTCTCTGTGGTACCTGGGCAATTATAACTTCTTTTTTTTTTACAATCCTCCTCTCTCTCTCTCTCTCTCTCTCTCTCTCTCTCTCTCTCTCTCTCTCTCTCTCTCTCTCTCTCTCTCTTTGCTGGGGGAAGGAAGAGCCATTTCCCACAGTTGTGGTGTTGGGTGTGGGATCTGCCTTATACAAACATTGACCCATTTGGCCAGAACACGGGCCCTTGTATCGCCTTTCACACCTCAGTGTGAGACTCTGAAAGCCTTTCAAGAAAAAAGGCAAAGAAGGCTTGAAAGGATGTGTGTTTCAGAGGATGACAAAGATTGCTTTGACAAATATTTATCCAACAAAGGATTCCTTCTAAAACCATGGAAATGAGTCATCAAAAATTGTGGACAAAAAATGTTCTTCAATAAAAGCAAACTTCAGATATTTTAGTTTTATTAGATGTTGGTTTTTCCCTTGTTGCTCAGCCCAACCTCTGAGGTTCACCAACGTTGATATTTTTGTGTAGTGACCATTGTTGCCCCACCATTAATTCTCAATAACTAAAACAAACTGACTTTTTAAGTGATTACTATGCAACGATATCTTATTGGCCGATGTATGTGCATTGATGAACCAAAGTTGATGTGTATTTTGTTTGCTACTGTTGCTATTGTCTCTTGTTTTTTTTGTTCCTATTTGGTTATTATTGTTATTGAGCTAGAGGCCTTTTATCTTGATCTTATTCCTGATAAGGGTAGGTACTGGATGTAATAAAGCACACGAGTGCTTATTCTTTATCCTCAAAATGAAAGAATTTGACTTGACTTCTCTCTCTCTCTCTCTCTCTCTCTCTCTCTCTCTCTCTCTCTCTCTCTCTCTCTCTCTCTTCTCTCTCTCTCTCTCTCTCTCTCTGTGTGGTGCGTGCGTGCGTGCGTGCGTGCGTGCGTGCGTGCGTGCGTGCTAGTATTGCTTTCATCATGTCTTGTTTTTGGCAATCTTATAAGAAAATGGAAGCGTTTGCTATGGTTTTCCTTTTTAAGTAAAGTCTTATTCGAGCTTTTAGATGGCAGCATTAATTTTCTTTTCTGGTATCTCGAAGCAGTAATATAAGCTGTCAGCGATATAAAAATAAAAAATGTGCGTGAGTGTGCTTGCTTAGAAATGGGTTGTTTTAACAGACCCTCAACCCACCTACCTGAAAGTGGTTCCTCAAGCGACGTCTTTGTTTGTTAGAGATACAAATCCTAAGCAAAGCGCTCACGTGCACTCATCACTGCGTCATTAGCAGATCAGATCGTCATTAACAGATCATCAGCAGGGATACAACAGATGGCTCTGCTTCCATCAGCCCAAATATTCTCTTTCTCTCCTCCTGTGTGAAATGACATTGAACACAGCGGAACAATCAGTGCAGATGATTTTTTTTGTCGTTCCTCGGTTAGTGCTCCCATGTTCATCACTTAATGGTGAGATTTTTTTATGTTAATTGTATGCAACCTTTTTTTTTTGGCCTGATACTAGGTATCCACATTCCAACTTCGGGGACAGTAGAGATTTAGCTGAACAGGAGTTGACTTCTTCATTTAACTCTCTTGAGGAGTTGATGGGGAAGTGTATTAAAAAAAAATCAGGCTGTGTATCGAGGGTTGTTGAACCTTACAGAGCCAATCTCTTTCAGTCAGGACACTCTGCTATTGGGGTTGAATGCAGCTTAGCTGAACTATCCTACTTTTTTCGTATATATATTATATATGATTCTTTAATGGTCAAAGTGTTTCCAAAGTTCATAGCTTACGGTTATATACGCCATGATTGATTTGTTGCTTTACAAAATTCAGCGCTATATAAATTCCATACAATATCATTATTATCATAATGTAGTTTAGAATTGGCTATCTCTATGCTGGAATATGTAGGGCATTTCAACAAAGTCGAATTTAAAAAAAAAGCAATTTGAAGAGCACATACTCACACACACACCACTCATGCACACACACACACACACACGCACGCACGGACGCACCGACGCACGGACACAAGCTGAGAGAGAGAGAAGAGAGAGAGAGAGAGAGAGAGAGAGAGAGAGAGAGAGAGAGAGAGAGAGAGAGAGAGAGAGAGAGAGAGAGAGAGAGAGAGAGAGAGAGACAGACAGACAGACAGACAGACAGACAGACAGACAGACAGACAGACAGACAGACAGACAGACAGAAGACAGACAGACAGACAGACAGAGACAGACAGAGACATACAGAGACAGACAGACAGAGACAGACAGACAGAGAGAGAGAGGATGATAATCATGATGCTGAATTATGGCAGAGTTAAGTATTTCCTGAACTGTTTAACTCTGCAGTTTCCACCAAACAGATTCAGTCATAAATTAATCATGAACATGATTTTTTCTTTTAGATGATCATTGCCTGAAAATTGCCCTTTTGATAGAAAGAGAACACAACCACTACCGGGTGCACTTTCTCAGAAAACTCTAAGCAGCCCAGTGTCAATCATTATCATACACCCTCCAAGACTACAGCTTGAAAGTCAGTTTTTATTTCTTTTTTTATTTATTCATTCCTTTTTTTCGAGGATAATGGAATAAACACTCATGTGCTTTTATTACATCAAGTCTCCGTGTGTATGCAGTTTTGTAAAATTTGTCATCTGTTCCCACCAGCATACAATGGCCTTCTCTTTCGAAAAGCAGAACGTGTTTTAACGTGTGCACAAGATGTGCAGTGCAGTGGGATGCAACATTTTCAGGGGAAAAAATAGTTCCAGAAGAAGCCATAGTCATTCATAAAAGACGACCCCCCACCTCCACCTCCCAAAATAAAATCAGCTTTGGGTGTACTCTCTTACACAGTGCAAGAAAACAAGCCATTCAGGTGCAGAATGAAAGAAGAGGAGAGTTTGATGAGAAAGGCCAGTGGGTCCACTGCGGTCTGGGTCTGTCTTTATTGGACAGGAGCCATCAGGTGCACAATAAAGGCAGGGAGGCTTTAGTCATCACATCATTTAGCACGTGCGTCCACATTAATTTTGTTAAAGATGAATGAGAGCAGACCAGCCTTTTTGTTAATACGTTTTTGTTGTTGTTGTTGCTGTTTGGGTTTGTGAAGGCGAGAGTTGTAGTTGTGGTGGTGGTGAAAAGGTGTGTGGTGAGGTGGGGTGGAATTCAGGATATTTTATGAGTTTCCAGATCATTTAAAATGTATGTATGTATGTATTATGTAATGTATGTATGTATGTATGTATGTATGTATGTATGTATGTATGTATGTAGTATGTATGTATGTATGTATGTATGTATGTATATATATAATAGAGAGAGACAGAGACACAGAGAGAGAGAGAGAGAGAGAGAGAGAGCAGAGAGAGAGAGAGAGAGAGAGAGAGAGAGAGAGAGAGAGAGAGAGAGAGAGAGAGAGAGAGAGAGAGAGAGAGAGAGAGAGAGATCGGTGGATAGATAGACATCTATTTTTTAAGACATAGAGTGGTAAAGGAAAACAAGTGCAGACAACCATTACAAACTCCTTCTTCATTGCAAGAATGCTTCCAAAGATTTGAATTAGTTTGTTTTTAATTTGCTTAAGTAAAATGTAGCATTTTGGTGACAGCACTGGAGATCCTTTAGCAGTAAGGACCATTTGATTTGCCCAAGCAGTCTCGAATTTCGACTCTTGCATGAGCCATCATCAGAGGTCTCCGCGGTGGTTTTTTTGCTTAACCATCCCTGGTACCTTAAGTAGAAACATCTGTTGAAAATACAGAGGTGTTTTTGCTCTCACAGAAATAATATGATAAATCTGCAGCCCACCAATGGCGCCGTGCATTAGGAATGTATAAAATGAGTTGCTCTGAAGTCGAATGTGCCCACTAAGGCCAGTGGGTAGACCTCCTGCAGATTTACAAACATAGGAGCAGACCAGGCACTATGCATCCTACCCGGTGAGAGAAGGCAGGAGAGAGAGAATAGAACGTGGTTGCTCCAAGTCTTAAAAAAAAAAATTTTGGTCTGTCTTTCTCCATGTTTGTGTCTTTTCCAGACTGTCTGTTTGTCTGCATTCCTTCAGTATCTCTTCTACTCTCTGCCTCTCTCTCCCTGTCTCTCTCCCTGTCTCTCTCCTGTCTGCTCACTCTGTCTCTGTCTCTCTCACATGTCATATCCGTCCTCTACCATCCACTCATTCTCTCTGATTCTCATGTTGCTCTGTTGTCTGTCTGTCTGTCGTCTGCTGTACGTATGTATGCAGATATGATATGTATGTATGTAATGTATGTAGAATGTATGTTTGTATGTTGTATTTGTATTATGTATGTTTATGTAGTCTTTTTTCTCTCCCCTGTCTCTCTCTCTCTCTCTCTCGTCTCTATCCTGTCTGTCTCTCTCTCTCTCGTCTCTCTATGTCTCTCTCTCTTATATTTGTATGTTGTGTGTATGTGTGTGTGCGTGCATGCGTGCACGCACGCGGCCCGTATGTGTATGCACC
>CM060340.1:18617160-18627160 GCA_030674155.1 Stramonita haemastoma | reverse complement strand
GTTTGAAATTTGAACATTTCTATGGCTACCTTGAAGATTTAAAAAAAACTTATTATTATTATTATTATTGTATCTATATTTATTCTGTATATTTATTTTACAACACACATACCCTGACTTGCTGTACACTAATTATTCAGACAATGCTCTCTTACACCAAAGAACCGTGACCTACCATGGGCAGAAAAAGTACGGCTAAAATATTCTTGGGTTTTTTTCTCTCTAAAAGAGGGATGTTGTTGAACAAAGTTTTGATTGTTTATCTGTCTGTGTTATAATGTAATGTTATCGTCTACGGGGACGGGATAGCTCAGTAGTCAGAGCGCTCGCTTCCACCCAGCCAATGTTAAGCAGCATTGAACGTGGTTACCAGTTGGATGGGTGACCGTTTGCTCGCCTTGGCTTCAGTACGGTCCCCCTGTTCAGCCAGCTATAAAAAGATACCTGCCCTCGTTAGAGTCAGGGAAGGTAAAGCAGCGAAGGAGAGGAGATGGGCGCCACCCTCAACATGCTGGCCCCTAGAGAAGCTGAGGTCTCTGATGCCTCGCTCCCCTACGACCACATAGGCTGTGGAAAACACCTTTACCTTTACCCTACAGTTACCATCCACCTACCCTTTCGGAAGGCGGAAACAGGTTTTTAACGTTTGCCCAAGACGCTCTGCGTGCGTTCACACACGACCTCAGCTTACAGTCTCATCCGGAGAACTTTCAGGTAGTGGAGTCAGTATTGATGTTAACTCCAGGGGGATGGGGTGGGTTCCTGAGCGTATGTCTCAGTAGTGGCTTGAACCAGGGCAGTTAGGTCACGAACTGGACGCTGTAACCACTAGGCTGTTCCCCACATTCTTCTTTCTTTTTTTTTAAATCTGTATCATTAAAGCCTCATCACTGTTCTTTCATCTTGCTGCTAGAGTCTACTCATTTTCCCTCCCCTGTTCTAACAATGATTACAGAGAAGGAACGTGTCACCTTTCGCACCTGATGCTCTGTCTCAACGGCTGAATCAATATTTTCTACCCGATAATACCCACGCTGCCCCAGCATAACCATCACTACAAATCACCCTGGCTTTAGTCATTAGTGTTGACAATGAATGAACCAGCAGGTGCAATGCAATGCAATCCAATCAAATAATACTTAGGTAGGATTCACAATTGTTATGCTCAAGTCGTAAACACCATTCCTGTAATGTATGGATGAATCTTGTTGGGGTTTTTTGCTGTTTTTTTTCTGTGACCGTTATAATGTCGTTGAAGAAGAGATATTGTCCCTGGCTGTAAAACTGTCATATGTGATTATTTTAGTGAATACGTATTTACGTAATTATTTTAGGGAATAGATATTTAAAAAAAAATTATAGCTGGCCAATATTTCACCGTTGTAATAGTGGTTTTCAGTGTGAGTGCTTTAGCTATTTATTTATAATTATTATTGTTTATTGTGGCTTTGGGGTTTGATTAGATTTTTTTTTCGTTCCTTGGCTAGAGCTCCGAGGTTCACCAATGGTGAGAGTTTGCGGATGCAACCCTTTTAAACCACGATTAAGGTAGAGGCATTCCGACTTCGGGATGGTGAAGGTCTGAAAAAGTGGTTGCAAAATCTTTAGTGGTACGGTGTCACAACGGTCAGTCAGATTAGATCTATGGGGTAGGTAACAGGTAACAGGCAACCTTGCAGTATAGGTAGCCATACTCCGAAGACATTTTTTTCTTTTAGTGAAGGAAATTGGTTGCTAGGCTCAGATTTTGTCATAGATGAAAACAACCTTAAAATTATATTTTTAAGTATAACAGCATGATGATCTAAGTCTTGGTGTTTTGCTTATACATCGATAGTTGATACATTGCTTGATTTTATTTTATCTTTTATTTTATACCACATCATGTCACAGCAGATTTCTATACGTGAAATTCGGGCTGCTCTCCACGGGAGAGGCGTCGCCACAAATGCAGCACCATCCGTTATATTTTTCGTTTTCTTGTCTGCAACTGTATTTGTTTTCCTACCAGCGTGCTTTTTTTTCTTCAAAATTTTGCCAGGGATAACTCTCTTGCCGTAGGTTATTTTACGTGCATTAAATAACGATGTGTAACACACGGGACCTCGGTTTACCGTCTCATCCGAAAGACTAGCACCCAGACCACCACTCATGGTCTTAATAGGTGGGGGGGAAAGTTTTTGGCTCAAATGGGATTCAAACCACCGCACACTTTCGACTCGGACTCTGTGCTTTCTAGGCAGGCGCGTTACATCAAGACCACCACCGATCCACTTCAGTTGATCTAGGCCGAGTAGCCCCTTGTGATTCTTCCCAGAGACCAGAGCGCGTGGCCACAAGAGTAGCATCGCCCGCCCCAACCTTTTGTTTTCTTCAAAGAAAATGCCATCATTAATGGCATACTCCTCATTTTGCCCCCGCCATTTAAGCATTAGTCTGTCATATGATTGTTTCTTTTGATGGTTGTGTTCATCATGATTCATCAGTCTTCTTTTCGTTTTCTTTTTCCTGTTGTTTTTCTATCTCTGTATCCTTCTCGGTGTGTTTTGCTTCTTATTTCTCTGTGCCTCTGTGTGTGTTAACTGCCTGTATGTCTGTCTATCTCTGTCTGTCTGTCTGTCTGTCTGTCTCTCTCTTTGTTCACTTACTCACTATGTGTGTGTGTGTGCGTGCGTGCGTGCGTGCGTGTGTGTGTATGCGTGTGTGTGTGTGAGCGAAAGTGGTATGGTTGGTCTCTAAGGACAAGGTTGTTTTAAGGAACCTGGTTTTGGTTTTATCTCGTTTTAAGTGTGATCGATGTGGGTTTTCCCACGATGCGGGGGCCGTCCTGGGCTGACCCTTATGGTCGACCGGGCGTCGATACAAGCAAGGACAGTTGAGTTGGTTTTATACCTCGTTTTAAACTGTACATAGTCGCACACTTTTAATACGAGTTTTAAAATGTGACGAGGTGATAGCCCTGATATGGCCTATGTGGTCGGCGGGGCTATAAGCACCATAATTGGATTGGATTGGATTGGACTACAGCCAATCTAGTCATGGCGACTTTAAAAAGTTCAACAACAAAAAGAAAAAAGAAAAAAAAGGAAAGAGAGAGAAGAAAAGAAGAACGAAACTCCAAGATATTATTTTGCAATCACGTTTTTGAAGTTAACACTTTTAGTTATAAAAAAAAGGAGAAGAAATCTATTACGTCACTTTAAATCATAAACATTGCCGAAAAAGTAAATTAAATGAATTAGGAATTACTCTTAATTAGAGGACAATGGATACATGTGGCTTACTTTGGCATGCATGAATGCATACCAAAATGTGTGTGTGTGTGTGTGTGTTGTGTGTGTGTGTGTGTGTGTGTGTGTGCATGCGTGCATGTGGTGTGTGTGTGTGTGTGTGTGTGTGTGTGTGTGTGTGTGTGTGTGTGTGTGTGTGTGTGTGTGTGTGTGCGTGCGCACGCGTGTATGTGTTTGGAGAAAGCCCCAGGCCTGGGGATGCTGGCCGACGTACGGTTGCGTGCAAGATGGGGCTGCGTGCGTGTAGCACGTTTGCCTGTCCACCTCATCCTCTTTTCTCCTTGATCTCCCTCTTGATAGCCAGTGGTCACTGAAACAAAACAGGACCCTCCAGACATGGCGTGTGTCCACTCCACCCTCTCACCTCACCACCTCCCCCCTCCTCTCTCACACCCTACTCCCCGCACCTCAACCCCCCTCCTCCCTGTCACACCCTACCCCCGGCTCTTTTTTTTTCTTCACATCTGTGTATTCATGACACCTTCATCCTCCCACCTCCCCCCTCACACCTCCTATCTTCCCTCCCCATTGGCTCCTGTCCTTAGTCTGTGTCAATGACCAGAGGACAGTTGCCTGAAGAAGAAGAAGGCTGTGGTCAAGGCCATGGCAAAGGCTACACACCACCTTTAGTTTTTTTTACCACTTTTTCTTCTATTTTCCTATGGCTAGCACTTTTACTGTCAAGCCACAGGTACTAAGGCATGGACAAAAACATTTTTAGATACTGCTTTTTGTAAAAGACGAGTCTCTGACTCAAAACACATGTGATTTTAGATAAATATTTTAGATTTGATGTGTGTGTGTGTGTGTGTGTGTGTGTGTGTGTGTGTGTGTGGTGTGTGTGTGTGTGTGTGAAGTCAAGACAAGTCAAGTCAAGTCAAGTCAAGTTCAGTCAAATTTTTATTTCCAGATGGTACAGTGTGTGTGTGTGTGTGTGTGTGTGTGTGTGTGTGTGTGTGTGTGTGTGTGTGTGTATTTTTCAGGAAACACTGTACCCCCCCTCAATCCTTTGTTGTCCTGCTTGCTGCCTAACCATAATGTCATGCATGGGCAGGGTCAACACTGTAGGAACACAAGCAATCCTCATTTGATAATCATGTCAATGTACCATCTGTAAATAAAAATTTGACTTTGACTTTGAGTTTGTCTGACGTGACTTCCTGGTATTGCACTATGTCCTCAAATGCCCCCACCCCTACCCTCAAATCAAGTACACAGTGTATGTTTTTCATTCTTTGAAAATATCTAAAAAATAAGCTAACATTTTCTTTTTTCTGTGTAGCACTCTATAGAAGACATTACCTGCCCTGAAAGGGAAACCATGACAAAACTAACAAAACTGAGAACACACGGGAACTGGATGTAAAAAAACCAACAATAAATAGTTATCCTTTATCCTCGAAATAAAAATAAAAAAAGAAAAAAATGAAAAAGAATAAAAGGTGAATAAATGAATGCATAAATGAAAAAGAGTGAATAAATGAAATAAAAAAGGTAAAGTGGAGTGTAGCCAAATGCTAGTCTAGACCACAAAATCCCTGAATCAGTGGGGATCCCTCTAGGGTAATGAGGGTGGGACCTCACTCAAGATTGTCCAGACTGACCACTAGCCTGCGGTGTCATGCTTGCAGTAGCTGGGAGGATTTATCGACTTGTTTGTTTTTAGGGGGTTGAGAAAGAAAGGGGTGTGGAAAGAGAGAGAGAGAGAGAGAGAGAGAGAGAGAGAGAGAGAGAGAGAGAGAGAGAGAGAGAGAGAGAGAGAGAGAGAGAGAGAGAGAGAGAGAGAGAGAGAGATCAAATCAAATCAAATCAAATCAAATCAGATCAAATCAAATCAAATTAATTTCTTTTATTTCGAGGATAATTAATAAGCACTCATGTGCTTTTTTTTTATCCAGTGTCAGAATGAGAGAGAGAGAAGAAGATAGATAGAAGAAGAGAGAGAGACAGAAGACAGAAGACAGACAGACAGACAGACAGACAGAAAAACGACATGAACAGAGAGAGAGAATGAATGAATGAATGAATGAATGAATGAATGAACAATTTATTTTGCAAACAGAGAGAAGAGAGAGGATAGAGACAGAGAGACAGAGAACAGAGAGAGAGAGAGGATACAGAAGAGAGACAGAGAGACAGAGAGAGACAGAGAGACAGAGACAGAGAGAGAGAGAGAAACAGACAGACAGACAGACAGACAGACAGACAGATAGACAGAGACAGAGAGAGTGAGAGAGAGAGAGAAAACAAAGGCAGGCAGTGATCCCCCTTTGTGTGAACCTTCTCTGGATGGGAGGTCAGAAAATGCTCCCCTGCTTCCTGTTCCGGTGGTCAAGACAGGGAGCCAGGAGGGGAGGGGGATGTGTGTGGGGATGTGGTGAGGGGGGGGTAAGGGAGGAGGGTTGGGTGGGTGTTGTATTAATAGTTCATTAGTTTGTAGAGGTCAGATGGGGTCCAAGTTCTGTTTGTGGTTGTGTTGGGGCTGGGGGAGGAATGGGGAGAGAGTGTGTATTTGTGTGTGTGTGTGTGTGGGGCGTGCGTGGGGCGTGCGTGCGTGTGTGTGTGTGTGTGTGTGTGTGTGAGTGAGTGAGTGTGATTGTGTGTATGTGTGTTTTCACGCGCACACGCATGTATTTGCCAGGATCTATACTCGCTTGTGTTTGGTAAGGAAGCTAGGATTCAAATGGTTATTATCCTCTGAATTCGGAGTATGGCTGCCTAAATGGTGAGGTACTCGAAAACAGTCATACACGTAAACTTCTCATTCAGTGTGCAATTTCAATCTGACAGTGATTTTCAGATGGGATGTGAGTCAGAGTGCACTTCTGGGTGACCCCGAGAGTGTTAAGCTGGAGAACGCACAACAACAACAACAACAAAAACAAAGCAGGTATTAAACCTGCGACTTTTCCTTGTCTGCACCGGTGCATTATCTCTAGACCACGGATCCACCAGGAGCACTAGACTGTTCCCTCTCCATAT
The DNA here is from genome assembly GCA_030674155.1 of Stramonita haemastoma. Lineage (NCBI taxonomy): Eukaryota > Metazoa > Mollusca > Gastropoda > Neogastropoda > Muricidae > Stramonita > Stramonita haemastoma. The sequence continues at coordinate 18,620,888 of CM060340.1, read as the reverse complement.
TATTGCCTGGAGCAGCCACGCTGTGTAGATGACAGGGGAAAAACAAAACATTGTATCCATCACTTCACGCCCTGCATGTTATGTTCATGAATATTTTGCCAAACGCCAAAAAGAAATCTAGCTGTGCTTTTTCAGGCCTGTTTTGTTTTTGCTTTGTTTGGTTTGTTTTTGTTTGTTTTTTTTTTTTTGTTGTTTTTTTGGGGGGGGGGTGGGGTGAGGGGCTTTGCACTTGCCATACATGTCTGTCTGATAATACTTGGTGTCTTGGGCCATTTTCTAGCTTTGATGTTTTAGGAATCAGTGTTGATGTGGGGTTCCATTCTGTAGTACTGAGTTTTTTTTGCAGGAAGGAAAGTGTTAGTGCTTGAATGATTTTTGTTTATTGTTTGCAGGTTATGCAATAATCTATCTTCTTCAGTTATGTGTTGGATGGCTTTTTGTGTTGTTCTATTTCACACACACACACACACACACACACACACACACACACACACACACACACACACAAATACAACAATCACAAACACAAAACAACTTTGAACAACAACAACACACACATACACACTACACCACACACACAACACACATCACACACACACCACACACACACCAGATGCCAAACCAGGAACAGACAGATAAACAGGCAGGAAACAAAACAGACAGGACATAGAACAAAACAAACATAACCAACATAACTTGACCACATAAGAAATCAAGACAGACAACAGACAGACAGACCAACAAACAAAATAGAGCAAGAACAGAGACTAAACAAAACAGAAACAAGCTAAGACCAGAAACAACTTAACAACCCAGTCTCTCCATCTCACCACTTCATCCCCACCATCCCCCCCCCCCCCACCCCCACCCACCCTCTCCCCGCCCCAACCACCCACCATCCCTCCCCTCCACTGCGGCAAAACCAAACAAGAGACAAGCCCCTTTTCTCATAGCCACAGACGCACGTGCTGAAGGTTGTGATGACTAAAGCTCCTTGCTTTATCGTATAGCTGATGGCCCCTGTCCAATAAAGAAGACAGCAGCACTAGGCTACACTGAGTGGCCTGGCCTCTCTCTGTCATCACCCTCATCCCAGTGCATGCAGGACAAAAGCAACGTAGGTCATAGTTTTGCTGTGTGCATGTGGGGGACAGCGGGTCTAGGCCTGTTCTCAGTGCCAGCTGTTTGTTGTGTTTGGTAGAGAAGCAATATAATAAATAACAAACAACAACAAAACAATAACAATGAATAATAATAATAAAGTTGAAAAATGTAAAGGGTTCATCTGACTCACCCTAAAGAAGTCTAAAACAGAGCATCTTGCGCACACGTTAAATCCTGTTCCCCTTTTCGTAAGAGCAGGCCATTGTGTGCCGGTAGGAACAGATGACAAGATTTACAAAACTGTCTACACACGGGGACTGGATGTAGAAAAAAGCACCTATCCATGCTTATTCCGTTATCCTCGATATAAAAGAATAAATAATAATAAATCAAATCAAATAAATAGTTAAATAAAATTGCTGTCCACCAAACACATAATCCCAGGTTTTAGCACAAGGAGCTGGAGTTGCCATATTTTTCACAGATACCAGCACGAAGCCCAAAGACCAGCTGTGGGCAACGTGGTGGGGGGGGGGGGATGGAGACGGGGGGGGGGGGGGGGAGTGGACGGCTGGCATCGTGTGATACATTATCAGTAGCAATCAGGAAGCATGCAGATTTTTCTCCTTCCTCGGTTAGAGAGCTCTGAGGTTTTACCAATGGTGAGATTTTGAGTATGTTAGCGTTTACCAACGTTTAAAAGGCAGCTATATTCCGACTTCGGGGGCGATGTCTAAACACGACATCAGTTTGCAAATGTGTTTAGTATTGTGGTCCGTTCCCACCGGCACACAACTGCCTACTACCCAGAAATGCACATGAGGGTTTATTTTAATATCCTCGATATAAAAGAATAAATAAATGAATGTTAAAAAAAATAAAAGAAATGAAAAGTGGAATGGGTTTTAGCGTGTCCGTAAGATGTTCTGCGTACGTTTGCATTAAGACCTCTGTTAATAGTTTCATCAGAAGGACATTTTTTAGCGGGGGGGGGGGGGGGGGGGGGGGAAGGGGCGTACAGTCTGCACTGATGTTAACTCCGTGAGAAAAATTCCTTGGAACTGGCGTCTCAGTGGGGACTTAAATCAGGGCTGTCAGATCAGGAGAGAACCGCTCTAACCACTAGGCTAAACCCTCTCCCCAGCACACAGAACAAACTGCAACACATTTCTCTTTGTCCCGTGTCGCAGAAAACAATCACGTTTAAGGCACATTCTCATCTTTCGGTCTTGATGGAATATTTGAAGATGGATGGGAGTGGCTGACTATTTGGAAAGGATGGGATAATGAGGTATTTTGAGAATGAATGTATTTTGATCAGAGCGTGGCTTTTTTTTCCCTAAGCTGCTTTGCTGTAGAATTTTCTGTCCATTTTCTCTTTTTTTATTGTATTTATTAATTTTATTTATTCTTTTATATCGAGGATAATGGAATAAGCGTTCACGTGCACGCATGCATACTCACATGCACACACACATACATACCCCTCACACATGCATACGTACATACACACCTCCCCCCTACACAACACACATACACAAACATTCCTCCCCACATACACACACACACACACACACACACACACACACACACACACACACACAAAACACACACACACACACACCACATTACCCCAAATAGAACTTGAATCCTCATATGCCCTCTAGCAACTAATAAACCATTAATACAACACTCTCACCCCCCCCCCCCACCACACAAACCCACCACCTCCCCACAGAAACCCTCCTCCTTCTCCTCCTCACCCCTATCTTGACAACAGGAACAGGAAGTGAGGGGAGATATTTTCCTAACCTCCCCATTCAGAGAGGTTTACACAAAGGGCAGCCACCGCCTTCCTTCACACACACACCCCCCTCCCCACACAAAAAAATCGATAAATCCTGGGCTACTACAAGCATGGCACTGGTCAGTACAGACAATCAAGGAGGGAGGTCCAGTCTCATTACTTGAGAAGGATCACCACTGATCAGGGTTTCTTGTGGGTCCAAGCTTTAGCTGTGACCTTGACCACAAACTTTCTTCTTCGTCTTGCTCTTGTTCTTGTTCTTGTTGTTGTTGTTCTTCTTCTTCTTTTGTTTTCTCTTCTTCTTCTTCTTCTTCTTCTTCTTCTTCTTCTTCTTCTTCTTCCTCCTCCTCCTCCTCCTCCTCCTCCTTCTTCTTCTTCTTCTTCTTCTTCTTCTTCTTCTTCTTCTTCTTCTTCTTCTTCTCTCTTCTTCTTGGCAATTCTCCTCCTCCTCCTCCTCCTCCTTCTTCTTCTTCTTCTGCTTCCTTTTCTTCTTCTTCTTCTTCTGGATACTCCTCTGTGGTCATTGACACAGACTGGACAGGAGTGGGGAAGGGAGGGGGTAGGAGAGGGAGAGGAGAAAGTGGTGGCCGATGGAAGTGTCATGAATACAGAAATAGGTAGATTGAAAGAGTGGAAGGTAGGGTGGGGTGGGGTGGCAGGGAGGGTGTGAGGTGTGAGGCTGGAGTGGACAATTGCCTTGTCTGGTCCTGTTTTGTTTCGGTGACCACTGGCTATCAAGAGTGAGATCAAGGAGAAAAGACGATGAGATGGACAGGCAAATTAATGGGGTACAAAAACGTGTTGGCTTCTTGCACGC
>CM060340.1:18599660-18607160 GCA_030674155.1 Stramonita haemastoma | reverse complement strand
TAATAATAATAATAATAATATATACTACTACTACTACTACTACTACTACTACTACTACTACTACTAACTACTACTACTACTACTACTACTACTACTACTACTACTACTACTATACTACTACTACTACTACTACTACTACTACTACTACTACTACTACTACTACTAGATAGTGATAATAAAGATAATGATAATAATGTATGTCCGTCCATCGCGTTCGATGATGACCTCCAAAAAAGCAGAGGAGGGAGCTGCTGTTTCGGAAACTGGACAGAAATTTGATTATAGTGGAGATGCCCTGCCCACAGCACACCCCCACTCTCTCGGCCTAGAGGACACACGGACAGTGAGCGTTGGAGCTGGCCTCCAAAGGTGAGATAAACACCAAGACTGCAGCACATAAGGACTGTGCAAGTCAAGCCTCCTGGTCAGAGTCATAGTCTATTACTAAAGACTAAGCTGTGAAGTCGAATTCCATAAGTAGGAAAGACAGCCACTGATCATACAGCCTCTCATTTTCTTGTTGGCTTCAGCGTCAATGATTAAATCAAGAACTGTGATAAAGCCCAGGCGCTGAAGACATTGACAATAATAACAATAATATTATATGTATAAGCTTGCAGGATATAAAAATCCATAAATCAATGAAAACTCTCTAACTTTGTTGATTATGTCAAGATGCCACAGCTATCAAGACACGTTATATAACAGAAAACCAGAATTGATTTGATGATTACGTCATCGCATCCAGCAATACAAGTTTCTGTAAACCTTCTATGGAGGCCCAGACCAAAAGCTTTGCCAGTTATTGACGTAAGCAAAGTGCAATGGTCGACATTAAAGCTCTCAAGCCGTGAAAGGTGACGATTGTCTTCAACCGTCAGAAAAGCTCCTGTCATTTCAACAGACAGACAGGGCGCTCGCTTTCCCCCAGCCAATGTTAAGCAGCGTCGAACGTGGTTGCTAATTGGATGGGTGACCGTTTGCGCGCCTTGGCTTCAGTACAGTCCCCCCCAGTTCACCCAGCTGTAAAATGGGTACCTGCCCTCTTTAGGGCCAGGGAAGGTAAAGCAGCGAGGGAGAGGAGATGGGCGCCGCCCTCAACATGCTGGCCCCTAGAGAAGCTGAGGTCTCTGACGCCTCGCTCCCCGTACGATCACATAGGTTATGGGACACCTTTACCTTTACATAACAACTTGTGTTGTGATGGCTGTATTTTAAAGCCTACACCATTCGCCGTCTGCAATTCTTTCCCTCTTCACGAAACTCGCTATGCTGTCCCATATAACTGTACTGTGTTATTTTTTAACGTGTGTTTGCTTCGTCTCCCTTTTCTACTCTCTTTTGGGAGGAGGAGGAAAAGAAAAAGGTAGTGCTTTGACTTTAAAGTATTTTTTAATTCAAATAGTTATAATGCTTTTGTTGTTGTTGTTGTATAACTCGCTTTGATTTTCAGTTTCCTTTAATCCAATTAGATAAATAATCAATCTGATGAAATTATAAACCGAGGCCGCGTGCACGCGCGAATGCACGCAGACAATTTTGGGCACACGTTAAAAACCCTTTCCGCCTATCGGTATAGCATGCCATTGCGTGCGGGTAGGAGCGGATGACAACAACAACAACAACAACAACAACAAAAAACACCAGCATACACACGGGTGTCGTGTTTAGACACCATCCTCAAACAGTAAGACTAATGTGTGTTTCTGTGTGTGTGTGTGTGTGTGTGTGTGTGTGTGTGTGTGTGTGTGTGTGTGTGTGTGTGTGTGTTGTGTGTGTGTGTGTGTGTGTGTGTGTGGTGTGTGTGTGTGTGTGTGTGTGTGTGTGTGTGTGTGTGTGTGTGTGATGTCAAAATAGGCTTTCAATTAGTTGTAATGCCTCTTATTACAGACAGTGGTGTTTTTGAGATTTTTTTTCTTTCTGTGGAATATGTCAAGTCAAGTCAGGTCAGGTGAAAATGATGTTTATTAAGTATAGAAGATTAAGTGTACACATGTTTTTAAAATTAAAATCTGCCCTTACTCTGCTTGCGTGTAAGCGTTCGTGATTGCGCGCGCGCGCGCGCGCTTGCACGTGCGCGCGTGTGTGTGTCTGTGTGTGTGTGTACGTGCGTGCGCGCGTAAGATAGAGAGAGAGACGGAGAGTCAGACAGACAGACATATAGACAATGAAAGAAGAGAGACAGACAGACAGAGGTAAGTATAGACATAGAGACATAGTTTGAGTAAAAACCAAGGAGCTGGTAATGCATAAACTCAAAGCTACTTTTTATATTTAACTTGGTTCTAAAAGACTATTCATCAAAAGCAAACAAAGGGGATTTATACCTATCTGCTGACAGATAGAGCTTTTTCTCTGAAGCAGAAACAATGGCAGTAGAAAAAAAAGATAGAAAAACAATGAGACCTTTTCATGTCTGCCTCGTCATGTCAAGATGCCATCATATCTATCTGTCAAGACATTGTATGTCACCGGAAACCGGAAGTAGAGAAACGATTACGTTAACGAGTCTAACGATGCGAACTTCCGGTAACCTTATAAACCAAACATGAGAGTAAGAAAGAAAAAAAAACACATGCCAGTCTCTAATTCGGAGATCTGCGCTAGGACATAACTACAATCACAAGAAGAAGAAGAAGAAGAAGAAGAAGAAGAAGAAGAAGAAGAAGAAGAAGAAGAAGAAGAAAGAAGAAGAAGAAGAAGGAAGAAAAATTTAAAAAAACAAACCAACAAAGAGCATGTAAAACTGATAATCGGCAATACACTACTTTAGAAAAACTAAAAACAAAAAAAGAAGAATCCAGGAGCTGCTGTTCCTCTGAACTTTTTTTTTTTTTTAGCGATTGCTTGCCTTCTATTTTATGCAACTGACGACAAAATATAGCCTGTGTTTCTGTTTTCTCTTTCAGTGAATCAATCAGAGTTTTCGTATCTGCCTTGTTATGTCGTGACTCCAGATTTGTCAAGAAAATGTATCACATGAAACTGGAATAAGGAGATGGTGGGGATAGCCTAGTGGTTAGAGCATTTAGCTCGTCAATCTGATGGCCTGGGTTCGAGCCACCTTCGAGGTGTCCATTCGAGGGTAGTTCCCGTTAGATTTAACATCAGTACCGACTCCACTCAGCCGATAGTCCTTCTGAGGAAACTACAAGCTTCTGCAAAACTCAGAAAAGGGAGGAACTGTTAGACTGTATAATAATAGAAGAAGGGGTCATTCAAATCTTTGCTTATTTATGTATTTTGTTAGGAAGAAAATTTTGTTGACCCATACGTTTGATTTCGATACTTTTGCTTTTACGTTCCTAATCCCCCAAACCTAAAGGAAGATTAATCACTTTGAAAATGTGTAAAACAAACAAACAAACAAACAAACCAAACAACGGTATTTCGAAGGTAATGGGTATCATCTTCTATTCACATGTTGAGCCTTTCACAGTTTCTTTTCACTTTACCTACTTTGATCGATACTCTTCTCTCAATGGGGAGACATTCAAAACACTTTTTTTAAGGGAAAAGGTATCAGAGTCCATGCCATCTGTTATTCAGTAGTGTGATTATTGAAGACCCATAATATTATTGTCCACAGGTATCCACCTTCATTGAACCTAGCACCAAAAGCAAAACGGTACTTGCAATTCTTACGCCAGGATTTTAGGGAAGGGTGGTGGTGGTGGTAAACATTAGGAAAAGAAATGGGTGTGTTTGTTTGTTTGTTTGCATACAAGCGTGCAAGTCTGCGTGTATGCGTGCGTAAATTTATGTGTGTGCATGAGAAAAGATGACACAGAGAGACAGACATGACAAAGAAAAACAAGAAATTTTTCACGTACATTTTTCATAGCGCAAACCCAAAAAAAAATCAATGTGTTACATCTTTCAGTCATTATTTCTAAAAATCAGAATTTGAACAATAAATATCAAAAAAATGATATGCCAAAAAATAGAAAAGCCGACAGCATACGAAATAATATTGTTTTAGCAGAAAACACCAGCATGCAAGGTCTAATTAACAGCTAAGTTAATCAATAAAACATTTCTCTGTCTGCCTCGTCATGTCACGATGCCACCTCTGCCATGCCATAATGTGGCAGAAAAAATAGCAGAACTAGACGATTACGTCATCAAGTCTAGCAATGCCACTTTCTTGTAACAACCTGGTGAAGCAACATCGGTATAAACAAAAATGGGAAAACAGGTCAGAATTGTTCGTAATGTGTCTCGAGAAACACTAAGTGGTTGTTCCTTGCGAGTAATTTTTGTTCAACGTTTGCAGCTAAAAGAAAGTTTTTCCTGTAGTTTCGATACAACTTTGATGCAAAATTGGTTCGTCTTTAAAAGACAAATCTCCTCGAACGTGTACGTACAACGTTGGGAGCTCGAACCCACGTCATCAGATCACATGTGCGATGATCTAACCATTACGCTATTCAACCCTCCCACCACATCCTCACCCCCCACTTTTGTTTTGTTAAAAATGTAATATGGGGATGATTGTGCAGAAGTGTATTGGTGCTTGAACTTGAAAGAGAGAGACAGAAGACAAAAGACGAGACAGACAGAGAGAAGAAGACAGACAGAGAGAGAGACGAAGAGAGGAGACAGACAGACAGAATGAGACAGACAGACAGACAGAGAGAGAGAGAGAAGAGAGAGAGAGAGAGAGAGAGAGAGAGAGAGAGAGAGAGAGAGAGAGAGGAGAGAGAGAGAGAGAGAGAGAGGAGAGAGAGAGAGAGGAGAGGAGCGTATCTGAGGTCTTGTGCACATACTTTACACTAAACACACCGCCATTCATTTATTAAGACAATTTTGAACAAAGACCTTTGTCGAGTTTTTGTTTTATTTTTGTTTGGGGAGGGGGGGGGTGATTTGTCTAACATTTCATCAAGATTTGACACCAGATTTTACAAGTCATTTTGGAGTTTCAATTCTACTTCAGCTGCGAGCCCGGCTACCCAACCCTAACTCCTTCGGATGAGACTTTAAACCGAGGCCCCGTGTGCGAAAGCACGCAGAACATCTTGCGCACACGTTAAATCCTGTTCCGCTTTTCGTAAGAGTAGGCCATCGTGTGCCGGGGGGAACAGATGACAATATTTACAAAACTGCATACACACGGGGACCGGATGAAAAAAAGCACATGAGTTTATCATGTTATTTTGATTTAATAATATAAATAATGCAATAAATAACTCCAGCCTTTTTTTGCTGAAGGGGGAGGTAGGCTTTTCCTAATGCTCTGACCAGCAGTGACACAATGACTGACCCACTGACAATTGTTAGTTTTTGAATTCTCACACCATCATTCGATATATCTCAGACCACAATGTTCATTCCAATATGCTTTAAAAACAAAGTGAGAAAAAGCTAAATTCCAGCCGTGTTATCTTTACAGCCAGAAAAACAGACCCTCGAAATGGGTAAGTGTAAAACATCAGCTATCAATTTTAAAGAAAAGCTTGCTTTATCCTCAGAAAAGAAAGTGATTTGGGTAGTCATGTGCCGTGGTGTGTGCTCACCACCTAACACCCCACCCCCCCCACCCCCCCAAAAAAAAAAGCAAAAAACATTTAAAGGTAATTCATGAAGTCTGTACAGGGCCGTCATGAAATAATAGGGAAAATGGAAGCAATGCTGTTTACAACAAACTTTGTAAATCCTCTTAAAGAAACATTTTCTCTACACATTCTGATTGTTGAAGCCTACTGTCAGAGCATCGACTTTTAATATTTGCAACCCAAAAGTATAAACATGCCGACACATGGGGTTTTCAATCATTCACCCAGTCACTAGAATAAAAAATAAATTGTAAAAGCACTTAAAAAGGTTGTAAAAGGTTTAAAAAAAACATGCTCCCATAGCCTATGCAGTCGTTGGGGAACGAAGTATAAGAGACCTCAGCTTCTCTGACTAACTTATGCCTATGAATTCCCTGGGGAACAAAGGGCCGCAACAACACAACTCCTCTGAGATCCAGCATATTGAGGGCAGTGCCCATCCCATCCGTCTCTCTCGCTGTTTCACCTTCCCTGACCCTAAAAGAGGGCAGGTACCCAATTCGTGGCTGGGGTAAACTGGGGGACTGTACTGAAGCTTAGGTGCATGAACGGTTGGTCACCTTCCAAGAGGTGACCACACTCAACGCTGCTTAACCTAAACTCGGGGATAGCGAGAGTAGTAGTACAGAGGGTGGGAAACCAACCCTCTATGCTACCAGCGAGTGCTCTGACCACTGAGCTATCCCGCCTTTGCTTCTGCAAGGTTGGCCAATAACAATTACAGGACCATTCTTTTTTTTATATAAAAAATACTGTAATTTTTTACGCGACACTTCCACTACTTCGCTTCAATCCTTTTCCAAAATTACGGTGATCATTTTTTTTTAGTAATCGATTTTACAATCCGCGCAAGTCGAACAACGGCTTAAAGGATTTTTCTTAAAACACGCTGACGATTCACTGGTGATGAGAAATACCTATGGTATACCATTTTCTAGATTTGTCTGCAGGGGTCACGGGACACACACTGCACCCCCACGCACCACACACCACACCCACACCACACACACACAACACCCACACACCACACACACAGTGCCGACTCCACTGCCCCCCTCCCCCAAAGTCCTTGGATGAGACTAAATCGAGGCCACACGGGGCCAACGCACCAACGCACGCAGAACACCTTGCGCACACGTGAAAACCCGTTCCGCTTTTAGCGGAGTAGGTCATTGTGTGCCGGTGTTCCATTATCACTCAAAAAAATAAAGTACTCGCACCGTCTCCCCTCCCCTCCACCACCCTTTCTGTGTGTGTGTGTGTGTGTGTGTGTGTGTGTGTGTGGGTGTGTGTGGTGTGTGTGTGTGGTGTGTGCGTGTGTGTGTGTGTGTGTGCGTGTGTGCGTGGTGTGCGTGATGTGCGTGTGTGCGTGCGTGTGTGTGCGGTGTGTTGCGTGTGTGGTGGTGTGGTGTGGGTGCGTGTTGCGTGTTGTGGTGTGGTGTGGTGTGTGTGTGTGTGTGTCCCCCTCCCCCTCTCTCCTCTCTCAGGGAGGAGGGATAGCCTGGTTGGTTAGGGTGTTGCGCATTGCGCTACTAACCCCGGTTCGAATCCCATTTAAGGGGATATTTTCCCCTGGGGGTCAGCGCTGACTCTACTCCCCCCCAAAAGTTCTTCGGATGGGACTATAAACCGCAAGTCCCGCGTACGAAAGCGCACAGAACATCTTACGCACACGTTAAAACCTGATCCGCTTTTCGGAGGAGTAGGCCCTTCCTCCTCTCCTCCCCCTTCCTAGCATCCTTTTCTCTAAAAAAAAATCTATCACTCCCACGCCTCCTCCCACCAACCGCGAGGAAAGAAAAAATGTTGAGCCAAAGTGTCAGCACAGACCGTTTTATCTATCTGCCTTTTTGTGTCCACATGTGGGGCCAGGGGTTAGTGTAGAGGTTAAGTGTTAGGGTTAGAGTTATTGAACAGCATGCAAGGGTTGTCCGTCAGCTGG
>CM060340.1:18594660-18597160 GCA_030674155.1 Stramonita haemastoma | reverse complement strand
GATTCAGACTTACTTTAAAATACATCTTTCATTTTTTTCTTTTCTTTTATTCTTTTATTTCGAGGATGATTTGGATAAGAACTCGTGTGCTTTTTTACATCCAGTCCCCGTGTGCATGCAGTTTTGTAAATTCTGTCATCCGTTCCCACCGTACACAATGGTCTACTCTTTCGAAATGCAAAACGGTTCAAAACGTGTGCGCAAGATGTTCTGCATGCGTTATCACACGGGGCCTCGGTTTATAGTGTCATCCGAAGGATTTTGGGGAGAGTGGAGTCGGCATGATCTTAACTCCAAAGGAAAAATCCTCTCGAAAATGATTCGAGCAGATCACGAGCGCATCACTGACCACCAGGCTTATCTGTCCCCCAATATTGTTAACTTGATATGAAAAAAAAAATCAAAAAGCACAAAAAACCTGCATTTTGAAATATGTGAATGATTTCTGAAGTTGATCTCAATTGAGCGCGGAAATTACTTTTTTTTTCCAGTCATTTTTTTCCGGCTACATTTAGTCAGATCTCAACAGTCTGGTATAAATTATAAAGCCTGGTGGTTAGAGCGTGGAGCTCGTGATCTGATGGTCTGGGTTCGAGCCACTGTAGAGATACCAATTCGTTAGGATTTTCCTCTGGAGTTTGCATCAATACCGATGCCATCTCCCCGAAAGTCCTTTGGATGAGACTAGAAACTTTAAGTCCCGTGTGCGAACGCACGCAAAAACTTACGCAAACCCGTTCAACCTTTCGTAAAAGTAGGCCATTTCGCGCCCTTAGGAACGGATGGCAAGGTAATAAAATACATTCGCACTGTGCTTACACATCATCCGGAGGTAGGTATGTGGCTACCTAAATGGTAGGTGAACGGTCGCATTCACAAAATATCACGTTGGTAAATCGCGGAGATCGAGTGGAGGAACAATATAGAAAAAAAAATCAAAGTAAAACATGACCTGATTGATGTGAACATAAAGGGATTCTGCAAAGACCTCGTGTTTATTTTTTTTCTGCTATCAGCTTCACTTGTGGATTCCAATTCCGTTTGTATTAGATGAGGAAACTAAAATCAGCTCGACAGGGAATTGGTTTGGGTTTTATTGCTGTTTCTTTTAGGGGGGGGGGGGGGGGTGTGCCGGGTGTTCAACTATTTTTCAAGAACTTTCCGATTTAAACAGACTTCTGGGAGAGGGTCTGGAAAAACACCCAAGTGGTTAGAACACAACTCTGCTTATCTACCATCCCTGTCTAAAAGATCAAAAACGTACCGTAAATGTGCTATATTCCTCTGCTCATTACGTTGTTAAAAAATAAAACAACACCCCCCCCCCCAAATATTCAGGAACTCTCCACAGCTTTACATGACATTTTGAAAATCAAAACCAAAAATTTCGAAGACTGTGTTTATTACATTTAAAAACCAAAACAAGACATTTCGAAGACTTACGTTTACGTTTTAAAAATCAAAACAAAAAAATTCTAAGACTATGTTTAGTGGGGTGGGATAGCCTGGTGGTTCATTGCGCTTGAGATCTGACGGCCCGGGGATCGAACCTAGTACCTAGGCAACTGTTCAAGGGGATTCTTTTCCTCCTGCATTTAGCATCAGTATCGGCTCCATTCGTCTGAGAGTCGGTCCCTCAGGGGAAATATAAACTGTGGGCTCGAGTCCAAACGCATGCAGAATGTCTTGCGCCTTCGTTAAAACCCATTCCGCCTTCGAAAGAGTAAGCCATTTCGCGACGATAGAAATGATGAACAAATTTAAAAACGAAAAAAAAAAAATGCTGCCACTCGTATGGGTTTTTACACCTCCTTTCCTGAGTTTTAAGGCAAAAAACAGTTACACAGGCAAAATCTCACCGTGGGGGACGGGATGGTCTGGTGGTTAAAGTGATGCGGTCGCGATCTGCTGACCCGGGTTCGAGTCTTGTTTAAGAGGATTTTTCCTCTGAAGTTAGCGCAGACTCCACGCTGCTAAACTTGACTGGGGAAAGCTAGCGCTCTGACCACTTAGCCATCCCGCCCCTAGCTCTACCTGAAAAAAGATTTTTTAAAAAGTGTGCACTTACGTTTGTGGGTTCTTGCTATTGCTCCGGCGACGATGATCTTGTTGCTGCAGCGACGATGATCTTGATGGGACGATGATCCTTAATGTTGCTCCGGCGACGATGATCTTGATGTTGCTGCGGCGACAATGATCTTGATGCGACGATGATCTTGATGTTGCTCGACAACGATGATCTTGATGTTGCTCCGGCGACGATGATCTTGATGCTGCAGCGGTTATCTTGATGTTGCGGCGGGGCGACGATGATGTTGCGGTGACAATAATCTTGATGCTGCTGCGGCGGTCGAACTCTTGATGGTGATTTGTCGATTAACACTTGTGCGGCGACGATGATCTTGCTGCGGCGACGATGATCTTGTTGCTGCGGCAATGAATCTTGATGGTGATTTGGCGATTAAACTTGCTGCAGCGACGATGATCTTGCTGCGGCGGG
>CM060340.1:18579729-18594560 GCA_030674155.1 Stramonita haemastoma | reverse complement strand
TGACGATTCACTGGTGATGAGAAATACCTATGGTATACCATTTTCTAGATTTGTCTGCAGGGGTCACGGGCACACACGCACACGCACAACGCACGCACCACACACCACACCCACACCACCACCACACACCCACACACCACACACACAGTGCCGACTCCAGTGCCCCCCCTCCCCCAAAGTCCTTGGATGAGACTAAATCGAGGCCACACGGGGCCAGCACCAACGCACGCAGAACACCTTGCGCACAACGTGAAAAACCCGTTCCGCTTTTAGGGAGTAGGTCATTGTGTGCCGGGTGTTCCATTATCCTCAAAAAAATAAAAGTACTCGCACCGTCCTCCCCTCCCCTCCACCACCCTTCTGTGTGTTGTGTGTGTGTGTGTTGTGTGTGTGTGTGTGTGTGTGTGTGTGTGTTGTGTGTGTGTGTGCGTGTGTGCGTGTGTGTGTGTGTGTGTGTGTGTTGTGCGTGTTGTGCGTGTGTGGTGTGTGTGCGTGTGTGCGTGTGTGCGTGTGTGCGTGTAGTTGCGTGTGTGTGTGTTGTGGTGTGCGTTGTTGTGGTGTGCGTGTGCGTGTGTGTGTGTGTGTGTCCTCCCCCTCTCCCTCTCTCCCTCTCTCAGGGAGGAGGGATAGCCTGGTTGGTTAGGGTGTTGCGCATTGCGCTGCTAACCCCGGTTCGAATCCCATTTAAGGGGATATTTTCCCCTGGGGGTCAGCGCTGACTCTACTCCCCCCAAAAGTTCTTCGGATGGGACTATAAACCGACAGTCCCGCGTACGAAAGCGCACAGAACATCTTACGCACACGTTAAAACCTGATCCGCTTTTCGGAGGAGTAGGCCCTTCCTCCTCTCCTCCCCCTTCCTAGCATCCTTTTCTCTAAAAAAAAATCTATCACTCCCCCGCCTCCTCCCACCAACCGCGAGGAAAGAAAAAAATTTGAGCCAAAGTGTCAGCACAGACCGTTTTATCTATCTGCCTTTTTGTGTCCACATGTGGGGCCAGGGGTTAGTGTTGAGGTTAAGTGTTAGGGTTAGAGTTATTGAACAGCATGCAAGGGTTGTCTGTCAGCTGGTCGGTCTGAATGTTAGAATTCATGTGGACACAACGGCAGGTTAAACAAATGGTGTGTAGCTGTAGACACAATGGCATATACCTCGCAAATAGCCTGGAGCTTTAAATCAGAATCACCAGTCCTATCAACAGCAAAAAGTGCCCGTAAAATTTCCTGCTTTTCTATCTCCTCGAAAAGTCTTTCGAAGAAGACTATAAACCGAGGTCCCAGTGTGGGAACCCACGCAGAACGTCTTCCGCACACGTTAAAACCTAATTTCTGCCGTTCAAAATTTGTAGGCCAGTGTGTGTCAGCAGGAACGGATGACACAACTCTTACAAAACCGCAACGCAGGGGACTGGATTTTAGGGGAAAAAAGCACTTGAGCGCTTATTCCATTATGCTTAGAATAAAGCGATTTTAAGTGCGAAACATTTTTGAACGAGTTGCATCCATTTTTCTTAAAAGCCCATAATAAACCATGTAAGAACACTTAGAATAAGGTGATTTCAAGTCCGAAAATTTTTTGAACGAGTTGCATCCATTTTGAAAAAAAAAAAACACACCCCAAAATGGATCTTGAAGAACAATGCCAGACTCCTTTTCTCTGCCTGTCCTCTCACCGCTCTATGTGCATCCCTACCCCTCCTCAACTCCCTTGTCATGTCTTTGCCTCTCCTTTCAACCAGACTATCTCCTCCCCACAACTACCTTCTAAACACGCATACACGCACACACGCTCACACGCACACACGCTCACACGCACTCACACGCTCCCCGCACACAAACACACACACACGCGCGCGCCACACCGCAAGCACATACATGAACGCGCGCACACACACGCACACAAACGCGCGCACACACGCACACACACGCGCGCAACACGCGCACAGACATATATACACAAACGCGAGGTGGGGGTGTGTGTGTTGTGTGTGTGGTGTGTGTGTGTGTGTGTGTGTGTGTGTGTGTGTGTGTGTGTGTGTGTGTGTTGTGTGTGGTTGTTGTTGGTGTGTGTGATGTGGGTGTGTGTTGTGTGTGGTGTGTGGTGTGTGTGTGGTGTGTGTGTGTGTGTGTGTGTGTGAGTGTGTGTGTGTATGTGTAGTGTGTGTTGTGTGGTTGTGTGTGTGAGTGATGAGTGTATGAGTTGTGTGTGTGAGTGTGTGTGATGTGGTGTGTGTGTGTGTGAGTGTGTGTGTGAGTGTAGATGTGATGAGTGGTGTGGTGGAGGTGGTGTGTTGTGTGGTGTGTGAGTGATTGAGAGAGAGAAGAGAGAGGAGAGGAGAGAGAGAGAGAGAGAGAGAGAGAGAGGAGAGAGCGAGAGAGATAAGATAATGTAGAAAGAGAGAGAGGTCTAATGGTATAACACAGGCAAATAATCACAGATTTGTTAACAATACTGTGATACTCGTTACCAATTTTGCTCTCATCAAAAAAATTATCTTCAGGCTTGAACTGCTCTCAGATTTTATAACGAACAGTCCTGTTTCGAGTCATCTCACGAGAGAATGTTTAGCGCGCATTTCTACTACGAGCAAAAACGTTGGCTATTCAAGTGCTGATTGTGCAAATTTCAATTTTTGAGGTCTCTGACATTTAGTTACCCTACAGCTGCATAAGTTATGGAACACGTTTACCTATTTTCCAAGAACTAAATTTTCTTCTTTCTATTCTAAAAAAAAAAAAATCCCGTTGGGATACTAGGGAGCTGTCGGTATAAATAGCATCCCCACCTTCTGGAAATTCTGTGCTAGAAATTCCTCTTTTCTATCCCTCTCTTGTTTCTGCTTGTTCCTTTTCTTCTTGTCACATTCTCTATGGTTGCTGTCTGAACGTTTGACGAAGAAAAAAAAATTACAAAGCATTTCGAGGGACAGATTACCTTAAAACATTTTCTTAATCGATTCCATTTACCAAGAAAAAATGTTTGCCAGTCCTACAAGACTTGCAGAAAAAAATTGTGTGTTTTTTTTACATCCAATCGCTAACTCGGATTCATTTAAAAAAAACAAAAAAAACCCACCAAAAACACACACGCACGCCACACACGCACGCAGCACGCACCACACACACACACACACACACACACCACCACACCACCACACACAACTACTATACTACTACTACTACTACTACTACTACCTACTACTACTACTACTACTCCAATCCAATCTTGTTCTCTTTCTCGTTGACCGTTTCTTGTGGTCTAAAACTGGTCACCGGATACGTTGGCCGCTGGATACTTTGGTTTGGCACCAGAACCCCTGAAAACAGCATCAACAAGCAACTTGAGCAAAAATCCTGACAGTTTGCATGATCAAACAGAAACAATTCAGACTTACTTTAAAATACATCTTTCATTTTTTCTTTTCTTTTATTCTTTTATTTCGAGGATGATGGATAAGAACTCATGTGCTTTTTTACATCCAGTCCCCGTGTGCATGCAGTTTTGTAAATTCTGTCATCCGTTCCCACCGGTACACAATGGTCTACTCTTTCGAAATGCAAAACGGGTTCTAACGTGTGCGCAAGATGTTCTGCATGCGTTATCACACGGGGCCTCGGTTTATAGTGTCATCCGAAGGACTTTTGGGGAGAGTGGAGTCGGCACTGATCTTAACTCCAAAGGAAAAATCCTCTCTGAAAATGATTCGAGCAGATCACGAGCGCATCACTGACCACCAGGCTATCCTGTCCCCCAATATTGTTAACTTGATTTTTAAAAAAAAATAAAAAAGCACAAAAAAACCTGCATTTTGAATATGTGAATGATTTCTGAAGTTGATCTCAAATGAGCGCGTAAATTACATTTTTTTTCCAGTCATTTTTTTCCCGGCTACATTTACGTCAGATCTCAAAGTCTGGTATAAATTATAAAGCCTAGTGGTTAGAGCGTGGAGCTCGTGATCTGATGGCCTGGGTTCGAGCCACTGTAGAGATACCAATTCGTAGGATTTTCCCTCTGGAGTTTGCATCAATACCGATGCCATCTCCCCGAAAGTCCTTTGGATGAGACTAGAAACTTAAGTCCCGTGTGCGAACGCACGCAAAAACTTACGCAAACCCGTTCAACTTCCGTACAAGTAGGCCATTTCGCGCCCGTAGGAACGGATGGCAAGGTAATAAAATACATTCGCACTGTGCTTACACATCATCCGGAGGTAGGTATGTGGCTACCTAAATGGTAGGTGAACGGTCGCATTCACAAAATATCACCGTTGGTAAATCGCGGAGATCGAGTGGAGGAACAATATAGAAAAAAAATCAAAGTAAAACATGACCTGAATGATGTGAACATAAAGGGATTCTGCAAAGACCTCGTGTTTATTTTTTTCTGCTATCAGCTTCACTTGTGGATTCCAATTCCGTTTGTATTAGACGGGGAAACTAAAATCAGCTCGACAGGAATTTGGTTTCGGGTTTTATTGCTGTTTCTTTTAGGGGGGATGGGGGTGTTGAACTATTTTTCAAGAACTTTCCGATTTAAACAGACTTCTGGGAGAGGGTCTGGGAAAACACCCAAGTGGTTAGAACACAACTCTGCTTATCTACCATCCCTGTCTAATAGATCAAAAACGTACCGTAAATGTGCTATATATTCCTCTGCTCATTACGTTGTAAAAAAAAACAAACAACCCCAAATATTCAGGATCTCTCCACAGCTTTACATGCATTTTGAAAATCAAAACCAAAAATTTCGAAGACTGTGTTTATTACATTTTAAAAACCAAAACAAGAAATTTCGAAGACTTATGTTTACGTTTTAAAAATCAAAACAAAAAATTTCTAAGACTATGTTTAGTGGGGGTGGGGATAGCCTGGTGGTTCATTGCGCTTGAGATCTGACGGCCGGGGATCGAACCAGTACCTAGGCAACTGTTCAAGGGGATTCTTTTCCCTCCTGCATTTAGCATCAGTATCGGCTCCATTCGTCTGAGAGTCGGTCCCTCAGGGGAGACTATAAACTGTGGGCTCGAGTCCAAACGCATGCAGAATGTCTTGCGCCTTCGTTAAAACCCATTCCGCCTTTCGAAAGAGTAAGCCATTTCGCGACGATAGAAACGGATGACAATATTAAAAAAGAAAAAAAAAATGCAGCACCACTCGTATGGTGTTTACACCTCGCTTCCCGAGTTTTAAGGCAAAAACAGTTACACAGGCAAAATCTCACCGTGGGGGACGGGATAGTCTGGTGGTTAAAGTGATGCGCTCGCGATCTGCCGGGTTCGAGTCTTGTTTAAGAGGATTTTTCCTCTGAAGTTATCAGCGCGGACTCCACTGCCACCCGCTCTGACCACTTAGCTATCCCGCCCCCTAGCTCTAGCTGAAAAAAGGATTTTTAAAAAATGTGTGCACTTACGTTTGTGGGGTTCTTGCTATTGCTCCGGCGACGATGATCTTGATGTTGCTGCGGCGACAATGATCTTGATGCGACGATGATCTTGATGTTGCTGCGGCGACAATCTTGATGGATGATCTTAGTCGGATTGTTGCTGCGGCGACAATGATCTTGATGCGACGATGATCTTGATGTTGCTCCGCGACGATGATCTTGATGTGCTCGGCGACGATGATCTTGATGCGCAGACGTCACGATGATGTTGCGGCGACCATGATGTTTGCCGGCGACGATATGTTGATGCATGTGTGATGCGCGACGATGGTGATGATGCGGCGACGGTGATTGATGCGGCGACGGTGATGTTGATGCGGCGACGTGTGTGGGTGATGATGCTGAGGCTGCGGCGACGAACTCTTAATGTTTCTGCGTCCACGACCTTGACTTTGCAAAGGCGACTATACCTTGACGCGGGACAATGGTCTTGATGCTGCTCCGGCGACGATGCTAGCTCTTGATGCTCCAGCGACGAACTCTTGTTGCGGCAGCGATAATCTTGATGTTGCGCGACGATGATGTTGCGGCGACGATGACCTTGATGCTGCAGCGGTTATCTTGATGTTGCGGCGACGACGATGATGTTGCGGCGACGATGATCTTGATGCTGCTGCGCGACGAACTCTTGATGGTGATTTGGCGATTAACACTTGCTGCGGCGACGATGATCTTGCTGCGGTGACGATGATCTTGTTGCTGCGGCGACACTTGATGGTGATTTGTGATTAACACTTGCTGCGGCGACGATGATCTTGATGTTGCGGCGACGATATATTATGCTGCAACGGTGACGAACTCGTGTTGCTGCAGCGACGATGCTAGTTCACAAGACACACAAGCCCGAACTGTGATTCGATCCCCATGACAACTGTCGACACCAATGCTAGACTTCTGAGGTTTCAGAGCAAGAAGTGGAGTGACCCAGAAGGTCTGGGAAGTGCTTCAATACCATGTTTGGGGGCGTGAGGTGTCCCTTCCCCTCATGAGCACTGAACGGTGTGCGAGGGTTGGCATGCGGTGCCGATTCAGGACACCCGAATTCTTGTTCAACGATACGATTGGTGAGCTCTCTCTTTGTGACCACTGAGGATAAGGAAAGTTTTCAACTCTGGTCAGTGAGCCTTGCAGAGAACTTCAGGGACAAATTTTGATTCGAGCTAAAAGAAAAATGAAAGTGACTGGGTGACTTTTGTGGACAGTGTGCACACACACGCACGTTGACAGGCTGCAGTCTGTACTGACACGCCTGAAGTGTGCAAAGCAGGGGTGGTGGCGTGTTCGAATGCTTGTCAACCTCATACGGTGGGTTACATACACACACGCCGAAGCCGAATGCGCTGGGCCTGACTTGTGCAGGCGCTTAACGGCAGTTTAGCGCATTTTCGCTCATATGACAGAAAACATCAGTTGCTGTCTGAGCGTTTGAAGAAGAAAGATACGGTCGGTGAAAATAATGTCGCAGAGAGCGGATGCCCACAAAGAGACCACAGCCCCTACTGCTCTCATCGCATTTAGTCCCTGAAGTTTTTATCAGAGATGGGAGGTCCTATAGACGCCACTCTGATACCTACGCCCCCAAACTCCTACCTACTTCGTTGTTCAATCCAGTCGAAGATGAAAGACGGCCTTGGATTGGTCTAGATCCCTGGGCAACGGAACCAGGCTGTGCACTGGACAACGGAACCAGGCTGTGCACTGGACAACGAACCAGGCTGTGCACTGGACAACGGAACCAGCAGTGCGCTAGGTCTGCCCTTCAGGGATTTGGTGCAGCACTTTCTCCTATCTCCCATTCTAAACCCTTCCTCCCCGTCCATCTAGCATCTGTCTACTTTAGTCATGGGATCTTGGACAAAGTCCAGGGTCATGTGCTCCAACATCGTGGCGATGGCGTCTCCATGATCTCTGGTGAGAAGGGTCACGGTCACTGGTGAAGATCTGGTGACAAAGACCATGGACATTACTATAATTACATAGTCTAGTTAAGCCTCTTTTTACAAAAAAAAATAAATCAGTACAAAAGGGGGGTGGGATAACCTTAGTGGTCAAAGTGCTGCACTTGTGATCTGATCGGGGATGGGATAGCCTAGTGGTCAGAACATTGTGCTCGCAATTTGACGACCCTGGTTCGATTCCCGCTCGGGGGGATTTTGTCCATGGAGTTAACATCAGTGCTGACTCCACTCTCCCCAAGTCTTTGGATCAGACTATAAACCAGGCCTCGTGTGCAAACGCACGCAGAACATCTTACGCACACGTTAAATCCTGTTTCAGCTTTTCGAAAAGAGTAGGCCATTGCGTGCCGGTGGGAACAGATGACAAGATTTACAAAGTGGCATACACACGGGGACTGGATGTAAAAAAGCACATGAGTGCTTATTTCATTATCCTCGATATAAAAGAAAGAAAAATAAAGAAAGAAAGAAAGAAATAGCCCGAGTTCCGAGCCACCACTGAGACACCCATCTGAGGGAATGTTTCCCCTCGAGTTCAACATCAGTACCTACTTCTCTCCCCCCAAAAAACATCCTTAGTCCCGTGTGCGAAACGCACGCAGAACATCTTGCACACACACACTTTTATGCCTTCGAAAGAGTAGGCCAATTCGGGTTGGTAAGAATGGATGTCAAAATTTTCCCCAAAACCCCAGATGGCTGACTATGCAAACAGCTACCACTTAAGGAACGTAGGTTTTAAAATATGTATACGAGAGGGGGCGGGGGTAGCCTAGTGGTCAGAGCGTTTTATTTGACCGCCCTAAGATCGAGCCCGGGTTCGAGCCACCACCAGACGCCCGTTCAAAAGCCCCCCCCCCCCCCCTCTGGAGTTATTAGTACATACTCCGCTCTCTCCCCTCCCTCCCTCCCTCCCGACCGAAGTTCAGTACATACTCCGCTCCCTCCCTCTCCCTCCTCCTCCTACCTCCTCGAAAATCGTTCGGATGAGAATAACCCTGAGTTCCTGTGTGCGAACGCACTCAGAACATCTTCCCACACGTTAAAACCTCTTCTGCCTTTCGGAAGAGAAGGCCATTGCGTTCAGGTAAGAACGGCTGACAAGATTTTTTTTCTTAATGCATGCACACTGGTGTGTTTAGACGCCATCTCCTACTTCAGGAGGATGGGCTACCTGAAAATGGTGGAAAAAAAAACGGTCGCGAACTTCAAAATCTCACTACTGGTGAACTTCGGAGCTCTAACCCAGTAACGATAAAAAAAAAAGTACGGCTTTAGAAATTTAGGAGTCGGAATGCGGCTACCTTAAAGTGGTGGGTAAAAAACGGTCGCGAACTTAGAAAATCTCACCATTGGTGAACTTCGAAGCTCTAGCTGAGTAGTGATAAAAAAAAAAAACGTACGGCTTTAGAAATTTACGACACCATCCCCCTATGTCGGAATGCAGTTACCTTAAAATAGTGGTAAAAATATGTCGCGTACATTAATATCTCACCATTGGTAAACCTCGGAGCTCTAGCCGAGGAATGATAAAAATAAAATAAAAACGTACAGCTTTAGAAGTTTAAGACGTCATTCCACTATGTCAGAATTGCAGCTACCTTAAAGTTGTGAACAAAACAAAAAACGGTCGCGAATTTTAAAATCTCACCATTGGTAAACCTCGGAGCTCTAGCCGAGGAATGAATAAAAAACCAAAAAGTACGGCTTCAAAAGTTTAAGACACCATCCCCTATGTCGGAATGCAGTTACCTTAAAGAGTCGCGTACGTCAATATCTCACCATTCGTAAACCTCGGAGCTCTAGCCGAGGAAAATTTAAAAAAAGGACATTCCGGCTTTAGAAAGTGTAATGAGCGTGAATTTATAGAAAACTTACCTGAGCTATGATGCAAGCGTTAGTTCTGCGGGGATGTCCATTTCTTGCTAGGTGCACCAGGGTGGCAGCTTTGTGTCTGTTCCATTTGGTCAGCCTGAAATAAAATGCTTAGTGTCAGTTTCACAGAAAGACTATATCATCAAACTTCAGCAATTTCTGGTTATTATAGTCGTATAGAGGTTTGGTGACAGTTTCTAGCAAAGGTTGCTGTCACAAATAGATGTGACCATCTCTAGCTTTATATTCCGTTTTAATTCATGGTTATAGCCCTACCCACCACGAAAGCCGTATCAGGGCTATCACCTCATTCAGTTTCAGTGGCTCTGGTAACTTTCACTTCAGCATCATGTAATCCTTTCAAATACCTACACTGTCAACCTAAAAAAAAACCCAACTAATTAAGTACCGTAATTTTTACTTAGAGAGCGTGGGGTGGGGTGGGGGTAACAGAGGATATCCTAGTGGTTAGAGCATTGTGATAGCAATTTCTACAGTTTGGGATCGATCCGGGTATGAGCCACTACCGAGCCACTCGTTTGAGGGCCTTCAAAGTTCAAGCTGGGCTGAGGAACGTTCAACAACGACGATAACAAAAACAACAATGATAAAAACAACAAAACAATAACAACAACAAGAGAACCAGTCAACATAATTATCTACTCTTAAACAATCGACAATGACAACAACAAAAACAACAACAGAACCAACCAACCCACACATCTACTCCTAGACAAACAATCTCTACTCACAAAAGCATTGCCATGACTTGACTAGTAGAGCTATGGTGAACTTGGGAGCAGGAACATGGCTGCTTGCCCCAGCTTGAAGACAAACGACCAGCTTGGAGAAAAATGGTTGACGGACGCTCCTGTCCCTCGTGTCCACCATGTTCTGCTTCTTTGAGTCTTTCACCGAAGCAAAAGTGTTGAAATCTTCAAGTCTTCTGAGGGTTTTTTCTCCCCCCATATATTACACTGTCTTGGCAGTTGGCTGTGTCTCCCTCTTGCAGCTGTGGGTCTGTTTGAAATGCAACAGATTCAAACGCACCTTCGCTCGCTCACGCAGTCGTGTCAGTGAAGTGAAAAATGCTCACAGTTCAGATAGCACGTTCGAGAAAAAAAAAAAGAAAAAAAAGAAAAGGGGCTGGGGGGGGCAAGGGAAAAATACAGAAAAAGAAGATTGCTTTGGCAGTAAATTTTTGTTCTTTTTTACAACGTTTCTTTTCTGTTTCTTTTTTACAGCGTTTTTTTTTCTCTGTTCTCTGTATCTCTGATTTTGTGTGTCTGTCATCTGTCTGTCTGTCTGTCTGTCTGTCTCTGTCTCTGTCTCTGTCTCTCTCTGTCTGTCTGTCTGTCTGTCTGTCTGTCTGTCTCTGTCTCTGTCTCTGTCTCTGTCTCTCTCTCTCTCTCTCTCTCTCTCTCTCTCTCTCTCTCTCTCTCTCTCTCTCTCTCTCTCTCTCTCTCTCTCTCTCTAGTCTCATCCTTTGGATGAGACTATAAACCAAGGCCCCGTGCGCAGAACATATTGCGCACACGTTAAATCCTGTTCCGCTTTTCGTAAGAGTAGGCCATCGTGTGCCGGTGGGAACAGGCGACATTTACAAAACTGCATACTCGCGGGGACTGGATGTAAAAAAGCACAAGAGTGGTTATCGCATTATCTGCAATATAACAGAATAAATAAATAAATAACTCTCTCTCTCTCTCTCTCTCCTCTCTCTCTCTCTCTCTCTCTCTCTCTCTCTCTCTCTCTCTCTCTCTCTCTCTCTCTCTCTCTCTCTTCTTACTTTTATTTTTTTTCTTCTTTTTTTTCTCTTTTTCTTTAAACCTTCCTTTTGCTCGGTATCTTCTTCCTTCTTTTCTCTTGTCTTTCAATTTTGATGTTTGTGTCATTGTTAGTTTTGCTTTTTGTTTATGTTATTGTTGTGACAGTGTATTTAGTTAAGTTGGTTTTCTATTTGTTTCTTTTTGTCGGAATTTTTGTTGTTTTTTCTGTAGATTTAACGGGTCATTTATGTTTGCTTGATTGTTGTTATTTTTTGTCTTTATTTTGCTCCTTTGCTCCTTGAAAAAAATTGCTGTATGGTAATTGATTTGGCGGATAAAGTAGTTTATCTCTATTTTTTTCCTTACCAAATATCGTTTCACTTATTTCTGCTGTTCTTTCTTTATATTTTCATAATATATATTAAGAACCTAATTTTTCTTTTCTTTAAATGCGCACGCATACCCACCCCCCGCCCGAAAAAGATGCCGTTTTGAGCGCAGATTCCAGCGAAAGAGCCGTTTTCAGCCCCGTCCAACCCCGACTTTTGCACGGTAAAACACCCCACGGCACCAAGACAGTATCGTACTGTATGCATACACTCTCTCCCACCATCTTGGATAGGTGTGGCGTCGGATTTGTGGCGACAGGAGAGCCCCCAAGAGCCAAGAAAGCTAGTTTGTGTGAAGGAAAGCTGATAAGTGTACGCGACAGAAAACAAGCATTGCGCAAAGGATTAATGGCAATATACAGCAATATGATGCACCAGGACAAACTGCGGGGTCGCCGCCACATGCGCGCACACACAAAAACACACTGATAAACACCAGCGCGCGCGCTCGTGCGCACACGCATACCCACCCCCCGCCCGAAAAAGGTGCCGTTTTGAGCACGTTCGCCAGCGAAAGAGCCGTTTTCAGCCCCGTCCAACCCCGACTTTTGCACAGTAAAACACCCCACAGCACCAAGACAGTATCGTACTGTATGCATACACTCTCTCCCACCATCTTGGATAGGTGTGGCGTCGGATTTGTGGCGACAGGAGAGCCCCTAAGAGCCAAGAAAGCTAGTTTGTGTGAAGGGAAGCTGGTAAGTGTACGCGACAGAAAACAAGCATTGCGCAAAGGAATAATGACAATAAAAACAGCAGACAGAGCAATAACAATAGTTAAAAGAAAAAAAAAGAAGAAGAAGAAAAAGAAAAAAATCGTTTCCATGTCTGTTGTGGCATGTCACGACGCCACCTCTCTGGAGACATTATGTCACTGGAGACCAGCTAGCTCCAAAGAGACGATCACGTCACCAAGTCTGCAAGACATACAGTGTCCTTAAATGGATAACGTGTCCTTAACGGCTAATCGGATGAGACTATAAGCCGAGGCCCCGTGTGTGTGTGAACGCACGCAGAGCATCTTGCACACACGTTAAATCCTGTTCCGCTTTTCGTAAGAGTAGGCTATCGTGTGCCGGTGGGAACAGACGACACGATTTACAAAAACTGCATACACACGGGGTCTGGATGTAAAAAAACAACAAAAAAAAACAACATGAATGCTTATTCCATGATCCTCGATATAAAAGAATAAACAAAATAAAAATTGATAAAACAAACTAGATTTTTTGCTTATAATACTTCCTCCATACCATACCATAACATTATTTATAGCCCTACCGACCACGAAAGTCTTATCAGGGCTATTACCTCATTTCAGTTTCAGTGGTTCCAGTAACTTTCAACTTCTGGTTCAAAACTCATAGTTCCTCGGCTGGAGCTCCAAGGTTCATCAATGGTGAGATTTTGTACATGCAACCCGTTTTCTGCTCATCATGAAAGTAACCAGTTTCCGACTTCGGGGATGTACGCTGGGTGTGTCCGTGTTTCTACAACCCACCAAATGATGACACGAATTACTGGATCTTTAACGTGCATATTTGATCTTCTACATGTGTATGTACACGAAGAGAGTCAAGGCGCTGGCAGGTATGCACTTGGAAGTTGACCCGAAAGATTGGAAAATTAAAACAAAAAATCTCCTAATTCATTAGACGTCACCGAGACTGGAACCCACGACTTTATAGACCCATGGGAGTGAAGTCGAATGGTCCTAACCACTCGGCTATTGCGTCTGTCCGTTACTGGAGGCAGATGTTCCAAACTTTGGAAAATGGAGTTTCCAGGTTTCCTTTCATGAAGAGATAAGAATTCATCTGCTCATCAATTTACACAGTTGTTTTTTAAAAGAAATTATGGGTTGATGTCATTATCATAGTTTTGCGGGTAGTTCTTTTTCCTTCTAAACTTGGAGCAAGACCATAATATAGACTAAAGAAATGGAAAAAAGTTGTGTGGTTTTCTTAATTTATTGAGTACTCTATCTGACTCTCTCTCTGTCTCTGTCTCTGTCTGTCTGTCTGTCTCTCTCTCTCTCTGTGTCTCTCTCTCTGTCTCTCTCTCTGTCTCTGTCTGTCTGTCTGTCTGTCTGTCTGTCTGTCTGTCTGTCTGTCTCAAAGTCCTTCGGATGAGACTTTAAACCGAGGCCCCGTGTGCGAACGCACGCAGAACATCTTGCGCACACGTTGAATCCTGTTCCACTTTTCGTAAGAGTAGGCCATCGTGTGCCGGTGGGAACAGATGACATTAACAAAATTGCATACACACGGGGACTGGATGTAAAAAAGCACAAGAGTGCTTACCCATTATCCTCGATATAAAAGAATAAAAAGGAATAAATCTTTATCTCTGTGTGTCTGTCTATCTGTCTGTCTGTCTGTCTGTCTCTGTCTGTCTGTCTGTTTGTTTGTCTATTTGTCTGTCTGTCTGTCTGTCTGTCTGTCTGTCTGTCTGTCTGTCTGTCTGTCTGTCTGTCTGTCTGTCTGTCTGTCTGTCTTCTCTCTCTCTCTCTCTCTCTCTCTCTCTCTCTCTCTCTCTCTCTCTCTCTCTCTCTCTCTCTCTCTCTCTCTCTCTCTCTCTCTCTCTCTTAATGCGTATTTATGTGTGCGCGCGTGTACTTGTGTGCCCGTGTATGCATGCAGTCTTGCGTGCCTCTGTATGTGCGCGTGTGTACGTGTGTGCCAGTATATGCATGCGGTCGTGCGTGTGCGCGCGCACGTGCATGTGTGCGCATGTGTGTGTGTGTGCGTGCGTGTGTGTGTGTGTAAGTGAGTGTGTAAGTGAGTGTGTATGTGTGTGTGCTGGTGTTTTGGTAAGGAGATGGACAGTTATTGAACATGTCATTAGTTTTTTCTTCATGAATTACGAGCTCTCTTTATCCCCCTCGTTTAATTAAATAACGGTAGAGTACGTTTTATTTCTTCATCGGGAAGTAGTCTGTACTCAATTTTTTTTCTTTGAAAAACCATCCAAAGATTCGATTGCCATCTGTCAATCAATGATAGGATTGTTGCACTGTGCAACATGTATCCTGTGTTTATTGAACTCAACATCCACTGACCGTATTATATTAGTAAAAAATCCTTGAGGCAGCTGACACAAAAGAAGCAACAACAACAAAAAAACCCAACCCAGAAATAAATGTCTGTATGTGTAGGGGTTATTAGAGTGGGATGTGGGTGCATATAGGTGATGAGTATATGCATACACAACATACACAACACACACACACATACACACTCGCGCGCGGGCAGGCCCGCGCGCCACACACACACACACACACACACACACACACACACACACACACACACACACACACACACCACACACACACAGGGAGGAGAGAGAGAGAGAGAGAGAGAGAGAGAGAGAGAGAGAGAGAGAGAGAGAGAGA
>CM060340.1:18564729-18574729 GCA_030674155.1 Stramonita haemastoma | reverse complement strand
CTGTGACATTTGGGGTGTCGTTAAGTGTATTCTTATCGCTAACTGGATCCAGGCATTAAACTGCATAAACCTGGTCAAAAAATATTTAGAAATTCTTTTTTTTTTTTTTAACTGTTTAGCACATCGCTTTCAATCAACACAGATGAAAGCACAATCCAAAATTACAGAAATTAAACGAGATTGATTAGAAAAATTCTACCATTATTCAATTATTATCTTTTCTTTTTGCCATTATTTTTGGTGGGTTTTTTTCATTTGTTTTGATATAGACCCATATGCCAAGCAGTTTAAACTAATTTCCTGTTACTTTTAGACGGTTTCGCGCAGTTGAAGCCTGAATCCAGTTAGGGACAAGAAAACCTCTTAAGGACACGTACAGCACAGAGGTTCCTGTCCTCCCGTTTCCTCACCACTGATAACGATCTCTCCGCCTCTGCCACGCCCAAGCTCGACATGTCGTATCGTTCGTCGGAGTCAGAAATCCACCTGGAGCTTATCTGCAGTGTTAGTACACCATGAGGTCACCACACAGAAGGACCCTGCACTGCCCCTGACTGACTCAACTACTATCAAACGGTGCCTGCCCTCAGTTACCACACATAGGGGGATACCACCCACCAAACCCCTCACAGATTAGAAGACAACCAACGGCTTAGTCAAGGAGCAAGCGTTTCAACTGCTTTGACAGGGAAGTGCTGTATGGTTTCTATCACCACAGCGGGCACTGGATGCAAAAAAAGCACACGAGTGCTTATCTATTATCGTCGAATAAAAGAATTTGCCTATCATAGAAAAATATACCAGCGTCAACAGCGCCCCGAGAGATACAGACACCTGCAGTGTCGGTCAAGTTACTAGAACAAAATTCCCCAAACTGCAATAATTGTCAAGCGCATGAAGCTCAACTGTGTGGTCTCTCTTTTGAAATGACTTTAGCATTTGGCAAACTCACTCTGGTTATGAGCCACCCAGACGCCAACACCTTCCTCGTCCCCTCTACATCTCTTATGGGATTCAAACTCGCGACTTTCAAGAAAAATATCCCAGCTCGCTAACTAACCACTGCCCCATAGCGGCTGGAGTCAGCGGTGATTTTGCCTCTGGTAAAAAAAATATATATACCCCTAAGAGCCTTGTCTGCGAGACTGTAGAGAGTTCAGGAACTATTTCACTGTGGTGGTGTTGACAACGAACAAAATGTAAAGAGCTAGACGAAAAGAGCCTGTAACTTTACTGATCGAACTTGTTAGTACAGCAGATAGTGCTACGTGGTTCCTGGGTGCAGTGAGGATGTAGTCAATAAGCTGACTTGACTTTGTGAGAGACTGCGGGTCATAGTGATCTGCAGCTGTTTAGCAGTGTAGGTTGTTGTGTATAGTTAGGGCAAGAGCCGTTTGTCGACTGTCTTTTTTTTTTTTGTGCAGTGAGATGATGGATAAAGATAATGATCATGTGCGACGGCCATCTTGTGCTAGTTTAAAAAAAACAAAAAACAAGCAAAATAAAAGACGAAGAACACACACACACACACACACACACACACACACACACACACACACACACACACACACACACACACACACACACACACACACACACACACACACACACCAAAAAGACATCCAAACGACATAGGGTAAAGTATGTTCCCATAACCTATGTGGTCGTAGGAGAGTGAGGCATTAGAGACCTCAGCTTCTCTAGGGGCCAGCATGTTGAGGGCGGCGCCCATCTCTTCTCCCTCTCTGCTTTACCTTCCCTGATCCCTAAAGAGGGCAGGTACCCATTTACAGCTGGGTGAACTGGGGGACTGTACTGAAGCCAAGGCGTACGAACGGTCATCAATCCAAGAGGTGGCTACGCTCGATGCTACTTACCCTTACCTTGAGGAAAGCGAGTGCTCTGACCACAGAGCTATCCCGTCCCCTACCTACTACAACAGCAATGAAGAAGCAAACAGTGTACTTTGCAAGAAGCAAAAACTGACCACAGTGGGTAGGGGTGTGGTCGTAGCAAAATTCGTTTCCAGGGAAGAAAGGTTCCTACATTGTTCAAAGTGTAGCAGTACATCAATGTGACCATTGGCGCTGTGTTTATATCAGTCATTGCAACGCTCTCTATCTGCACATCCTTTCTCCTTTCTTTTCACCAACTGAGAACAACATGGTCGTTTCGTTCATTCCCTGGCAATGCAGCAAATCGACTGCACTGTATGACAGTGCTTCTCTCACATAATGACAGATGTATCGTTCGAGCAATATTCACAAAAAAAAACAAAATGTGTCTGTAACAAATGTATTCATGTCATCCCGGATGTTGGAATCGTAAAAAAAAAGATAAATGATCTTTTTTTGACAACAAAAAAAGTTGTAACCAAAGCCCGGAAAAAGAGATCTTGATGTCAATGTTATTTCCTTGCCAAACTGGAAAGAAGTGTTCTGGCTTTGTGTGTGATTTTTGTTTGTTTGTTTGACTAATTGGGGATTTCTTTTTGTTAGTACAGGATCCTTACATGCTGCTATGGGGATTGATATGGCAAGTCGTCCAACGTTTGGGGATTTTTTTTTTTGAGCATGCTGACGTGGCAGAAAGGTACAGGTTGCATGCAGTGTATTGGATAAAGGTCAAAGGTAAATCTGTCTCATAACCTTTGTGGTCGTAGGAGAGCGAGGTTTCAGAGACCTCATACTACCTCTAAAAGAATAACGATGTTTATACAGATTGACCTAAAACCGGTTAAAACACACACACACACACACACACACACACACACACACACACACACACACACACACACACACACACACACACACACACACACACACACACACACAACGGGTGGCGCTAAGCTGTGGCGAAGTTCTCTCCTCTAGAACAGAAGTTCAAACTGTGTACCTTCTGGTCTCTTTTTTTTCCCTATTCTTCCAATTCAAATTCCTGTTTCTTAAATTTTGAGGATAATGAATAAACACTCAAGGAGGAGAAAAATACCTTCATCCATTCAGACACAGTGTGAAAAAACTGACTGTACTGTTTGCCAGTGCTTCTGTCACAATATCACAGCAGGGGTTAAAAGAAACAGGTAAAAAAAATATTTAAAAAAGTAATGTGTCTGCAGCAATGATTGTGTTCACGTCACCCCGGATATAAGGATTATGCATAAAAGCAATACATTCCTTCGCAACTTCATAAAGCAAAATCCCGAAACAGAGATGTTAATGTCAATGTATTTCCTGAACAAAGCTAAGTTCTTTTTTTTCTTTGTTACACAGGATGTTGCCGTGCCAATACAAAGACAATATGACAGACGGCTAAACCTTCCACTTTGTTGTTTTCCATTCGAAGATGTTGACATAATGAGCGGGATAGGCTACACGCTCTAGTGTTCCACACTGAATAACATTTCGTTATAACAAGTATTTCTCTATGTTTATATTCGTCTGCAATCAACACACACACACACATACAACACACACCGCACACACACACAACACACACAACACACAGACACACAGACACGCACACACACACACACACACACACTACACACACACACATTACACACACACACACACACACACACACCACACACACACACACACACACACACACACACACACACACACAACACACACACACACACACACACACACACACATAGTGTTCCAGCCAACTTTTGGCTCAGAACAGGCACCACCTGAACATCACAAAAGTGTCCCAGCTGTAGTGCAGGGCCCCTCTGGCTGGTGGCCTTACAGTTAGCCAGAAATTGATGACCCATTGAGAAGGTGAACATGACAGACACATCTGACTGTGTAAAGCGAAAGAGAGAGGAAGAGGAAGAAGATTGTTGAGCATTCAGCATTCAACATCATGTAAGGAGGGAGACGGGGAGAAGCACATACCTCATTCGACTTTTCAGTTTAAAAGAAACACCGCTGTTTTTTTCCGAATGAGAACATAGTCAATAATCTAACTTGACTTTCTGGGAGACTGTTGGGTCATGATGACTTGCAGCTTTTTTTAAAAAAAACCTGTGGATTGTTATGTATGGTAGTAGGGACTAGAAATCTGTTTGTCGGCTGCGTTTTTCCTTTTCTGAGATAAGACGGTGGATAAAGATTTTATATACAGAGGCATCCGGCGCTGGTACAAGAACACAAGACAGCAATAAAGTTGTCGCGAACAAAATTCTTTATCGGGACAAAAAGTGCACTTTCAGAGACAAGCAATGTATCCAAGATAGATAGATAGATAGATAGATAGATAGATAGATAGATAGATAGATAGATAGATAGATAGATAGATAGATAGATAGATAGATAGATAGATAGATAGATAGATAGATAGATAGATAGATAGATAGATAGATCCGCTCTAAACAAGACAGTACTTTAAGGCCATATACAGAGGAGACCCTTTAGCATCTGTTTCCCCTTTTCTAACAACATCAGAGAACAAAGAGGAGGCTTTATCCATTTACTAGTAGCTTGACAATCGACAGGCTGCTTTGTATGTCAGTGCTTCTGTCACATCGTTGCAGCTGTGGCTGTACTATCCCCCCCCCCCCCCCCCCCCCCAACACACAACACAGCACACACACACACACACACACACAGACAGCACGCACACACACAGACAGCACACGCACGCACAAACCAGACTCACGCACGCACGCACACACCACAATGCACACACACACAACACAACACACACACACACACACACACACACACACACACACACACACACACACACACACACACACACACACACACACACACACACACACACACAACGTAGCGTGTTCGCAATGCTTGTTTTCCCCTCCACCGGATATCAGAATCGTAAAGATGATACATTCCTTTTCTTTCTTTTTTTGTTTGTTAAGATATATAAGCACAATCCAGCAAATGAAATTTTGATGTCTGATGCACTTTCTCGAGGTGAAAAGACTTCATAGAATGATGGTTTGGTTTTTTGTTGGGGGAGGGGGGGGTGGTGGATTCACTGTTTTTTTTCTGAAGCAGGGGATATTTATTTACCTGCCAGCACAGACAGAGAGAAAACTGACAGGACATCAGAGTTTTGTTTCATTTGGAAACATTCGTTGGCGCAGAGGGGTACATCGCTATTGTTTGCTACTGAATGCCATCTGTTTGTTTTCTGGGTGTCATTTTGATTCCCCCAGTTTTAAACACACCCCCCCCCACCCATTCTCTTTCAACTTGGAAAGCGGATCAGCACAGTACGACACAACCTTTTAATTTTCATTATGCTTGTTTTCTCGTTTCGTTTTGCTATAAAGGAAACTTTATTCATAATTTTACTCCAAGTAGTTTTGGGGGATTCTGCCATGTCCACCTCGCAAACACGGTTCGATTCCCGTTCAGGCTGATAACTCATGCTACTCCACTCCCCACAAGTCCTTCGGATGAGATATAAACCGGGCACCGTGCGAACGCACGAAAAACATCTTGCGCACAAGTTAAATCCTGTTGCGCTTTTTCGTAAGAGTAGGCCATTGTGTGCCGTGGGAACAGATGACAAGATTTACAAAAACTGCATACACACAGGGGATGATGTAAAAAGCACATGAGTTCTTATTCATTATCCTTGATATAAAAGAAAAACACACAAAAAATAGAATAGAAGAATAAAAAATAAATAATAATAAAAAGAATATAAATAAATAAAAAAAAAAAATAAACTTCAAGCACAATATCCCCTGGAGCAGATGCTTAGTAAAGACTCGAACCTGTCCCCCTTAGGTTATCATCAGTCACAGTGTACAACGCTCTAACCACGAGGCTATTTTGTCCCGCAGTATTCGCTTTGTACAGAAGTAGTACACAGACCACACATCGTGCTCTCTAAAGAGGTTTTTTTTTTTGACCGATGCTACAACATCAGTAAAACAATGCATGTAGCCAGAATAAACAGAAACAAGGGAGTCATTGTATTTGAAGTTTCTGATAAGCACTGATTGTATTGTACAGTAGTTGTGTTTTTATTCTATACTTGTTTTAATGGTTGTATTCTTCCTTGTCCTGCTGTATTCACAATCAGTCTTTGTTTCTCCGTTACTGTGTGTTTCATCGATTTATTATATATATATATATATATATATATATATATATATATATATATATATATATATATATATATATATATATATATATGTGTGTGTGTGTGTTGTGTGTGTCTGTGTTGTGTCTGTGTTGTGTCTGTGTGTCTGTGTGTCTGTGTGTTGAGTGTGTGTGTGTGTGTGCGCGCATGCGTGCGTGCGTGCGTGTGTGTGTGTGTGTGCGTGCGTGCGTGTGTGTGTGGTGTGTGTGTTGTCTGTGTATGTGTTGTGTGTGTATGCGTGCAGCGTGCGTGTGTGTGTGTGTGCGCGCGCGCATGTGTGTGTGTGTGTGTGTGTTTGCATACATAGCAGTTTTTCCACTGAAACAAAACTCTATTATTGTGAATCTGTAGACATTTGTTGTTTTCAAGGCTGAATTTTGTCAGTTCCTGCACTTGATCAATGCAGTGATGCGGGTCGTGCCGGGCAATGTTTTTTTTATGAATATTTCATCATCTTCCAGACAGAATGATGTCTTGTCTGTGACACATGCTCAAACGATGTGACACTGTCTCTGTGTTTAAATCTGTATATAGTTGCACCGTTTTACATTGTCTCTCTGCTTTAATCTGTATATAGTTGCACAATTTAATAATTATGAGTTTTAAAATGTGACGAGTTGACAGCCCCGATTTGGCCTAGGTGGTCGTAGGGTAGTGTAGCAAACAATATGACTGGGCTGGATTGGTCTCTCTGTTATGATTCATGAGGTAAACACTTCATTTCAGCTTCCTTGACCGTGTGGGTAGCACCTTAGATTGACTCCTACGAGATCAAGGATTCGAACTTTGGTTTAAACTAATAGTTATGGGACATTCTCGATTCTGACCTACTCTTACGTCGAGTTGAATGTTTATTTATTTAATTATTAATCGTTTATTCATTTATTTATCCTTTTATCTATTTATTCTTTTATATCGAGGATAATGGAATAAGCATTCATGTGCTTTTTTTTTACACCTAGTCCCCGTATGAATACACAGATTCAGCGGGAATGCTGGTATTACATAACTGATCACCATCTATTTATTGTATTGAATTTTAGAGTATTAAATTTTAGAGTATTACATTACCTGACCATGCCTGTAAGTGTCTCTATCTCTCAAACCTAGCGCCAAGTATGGCTGTGAAATGGAAAATAAAATCTGTTCGAATCTCCATTGAATCTTTATCATTGAGCTTCACGTCGTGGTTCATCATGCAGTTAACGGAAAACTTCCCCTTATAACTAGCTCTTCTTGTTGCGACTCCAAGTGGCCTCAATATTGGTGTTTATCTGTTTCTTTATCGTTGATGATTTTGCATCAAAGTCTTAGCAGCATGCTGATTCGGATCTATCCCCTAATGGAGGGATGTTGTAACGATGAGTGCTCTAGATTGGTCGTCTCGGTCGGATTGTTGTTTACAGCCCCGCCGACCACACAGGCCATATCGGGGCTGTCACCTCGTCAAAATTAAAACTCAGATTAAAACTATCCAACGATATACAGATTAAAACGGGGTATAAAACCAACTTGACTGTTATCGTCAACAAGAGGCCTATTGGTTTGTTGTTACTTTGTTTTCGAATTTGTGTATATGACTTTCTGAGAAAAAAAACATGTTGTATAAACCACCCAAGACACCTCGACAGAGACCAGAGGCTCAGAACATCCACGAAGTGACGACACAGCCACAGGACAGGAACTCTGAGGTAGGTGGCCTCATGGCGACTTCAATGTTGAACACGGACCGACTTCTAGAAATGCACCAGAAAGAGTCTGGGTGTGCCCGTGTCTGTATAAATAGGAAGTAAAAATGTTATGGAAACAGCAGCACAGGAAATGAGACAGCACCACACAAAAGCCAAATTCCGATCATGTCATTTTTTTTCCTAGCCAGGCCAACCAGCCACAGGACCCACGACAGATGTGTTGTTTTTTTTAACTCCGTTTTTTTGTTACAGCCTTTTCTGTTTTGTTACAGAATTATATGATGTAATGTTAAGACGTACAGCACAAATCATGTCGCTGACTGATTTTTCCTTTCCGTCACCGGGAAATGTCGGGGGGCAGTGGGGCAGAGGGTCGATAACCAAATCAGGATGTGTCGGCGGCACACGGTAGTCATGTCAAGCCGCCTTGAATAGCAACAATGTGTGACGTTGCAGCAAGCTTCGGCACAGAAGAAACCATGAGGTGGGTGTGTGTGTGTGTGTGTGTGTGTGTGTGTGTGTGTGTGTGTGTGTGTGTGTGTGTGTGTGTGTGTGTGTGTGTGTGTGTGTGTGTGTGTGTGTTGTGTGTGTAGTGAATATTATGATGTTTTCTTTTCTCTTCCTGCCAATTCCAAAATAACATAATATTTGTAGGCTTAAGAAATTTGTAACGGCTTTTTATGATCACGATTTAAAAATAAAAATTGTGTTAATAATAAACAAGTTAATTTTTGTGGCTTCCGGTACTAATCTCAAAATCAGATCGAGTTTGTACCACAGGACCACAAACCACACATTTTGTATGCCACACAAAATACCGTCATTTTTGTGCTAATTGCCATTTGGGTATCTGAAAAATGAGATATGATGAGAATGATTAGACGGTTAGCGTCTGGAGCTCTGAACTGTTCTTCATAATCCTTTTTCTTCAGCTTGTTAATTGGGTACCTGACTGGTGGAGTTTTCCTTTGTGTGTGTTGCTGTGTGTTGTTTATTTTTGGTTTTGAGGGTGTGCTTCTTTTCTTTAATTCTTTTTGTTGGTTAAATAAACGTGTGTATGCCATGCGGTTTTGTAAATGTTGTCAACTGTTCCTACTGGAAAAAATGACCTACTCTTCCTAAAGGCGGAACGGGTTTTGGACATGTATGCCAGATGTTTTGCAACGCGTGCGTTCCTACACGTGACTTTTGTTTCTAATCTCATCTGGAAGATTTTTGGGGACAGTGAGTCGGCACTGACGTTTACTCCAGGGAGGAAAAAAAAACCCCACCTCCAACGGATGCCTCGATAGGGGTTTGAACCCCTCTGAACCCGTCCCGTCAGATCGCGAAGCGCAAGTCTTTAACCACTAGGCTATCCTGTTCCCTGTTTTCTACTTTTTAACTTAGGGCAAAAATTAGCGTATGCTTCTTTCATAACAGATGACTGCAGAAAAACAACAACAGTACTCACTTAGACTTAAAATTTATTTTGTAAGATTTTAAAAAAGAAACATTGAACTAGAAGGTCAAACAGTATCCTACATACTGGTTAACTTTTCTGTCTGTCATGATAGTCTAGCAGTTAAGCAAGGATATTGGGCAAAACCTGCAAATAGGGGTGACAGCATAGTTTTTTGGCATACACATGCTTTGGACCATCCTTTAACATCCTGGCATGGGAAACAGCATATTGGTCATATGTTTCCTATTCAATTTGATGCTAAAAGATAATCATATGACCCACTTTTTACAGACCTTGACGAATGTAACTATCCCCTAACCTACCCCCTCCCTCTCCTCATTTCTTCACCTCCTCCCCCCTCCCTAACCTATCACTTGTTTTTCCTAACCTACCTCTTCCTTCCCCAAACTTCTCCCCGCCCCTCTCTGGCCTAATCTACCCCTCCCCCCCCTTCATATTCTACCCCTTCTACAACTGAATTGTCCTACCTCCCCCTCCCTCCCCCCATTCTATCCCCATCTTCCCCCTAACATATATACATATATAAATTTGTAAAAAACAGATTCAAAGCTTTATCACGCATACACAGCTATTTGCACATATAACACAGTATGTATTTATTAAATGTACGTATTTAAACAGTTATAGAAATCTATCTATCTATCTATCTATATATATATATATATATATAAATATATATTATATATACGTATTTGCAAATCTAAACACAGGTTTA
>CM060340.1:18557229-18559729 GCA_030674155.1 Stramonita haemastoma | reverse complement strand
AACCTTAGCTTGGGGGAAGAAAGTGTTCTCATCACTGAGTTCTTTGGATGCTGGTTCTGATATAGATGTGTTTTGTTTGCATGCTTTTATGCTTATTCCGTGTTTTATTTGTGTGTTTGTTTGTTTGTTTTGTCTGTTTGCTTGCATTTGGCCTAGACTTCCGTCTAGCACTTGTAGTTTTGTCATTAAAAAAAAAACATAAATGCTTTGATTGGTTATTTCATTTCTTTGTTTTTTCTGTTGCTAACTCATCCTTGTTGTTGTTGTTGTTGTTGTTGTTGTTGTTGTTGTTGTTGTTGTTGTTGTTGTTGTTGTTGTTGTTGTTATGTTGTTATTGTTGTTGTTGTTGTTGTTGTTTTCTTCTTCTTTTCTTCGCAATTTTTTCTTCTTCTTCTTCTTCTCGTTCTCTTCTGTCTTCCTCTCTCTTCTTCTCTTCTTCTTCTTCTTCTTTTCTTCTTTTCTCTTTTTCTTCTACTTCTTCGTTCTTCTTCTTCTTCTTCTTCTTCTTCTTCTTCTTCTTCTTCTTCTTCTTCTTCTTCTTCTTCTTCTTCTTCTTCTTTCTTCTTTGCAGACTTCTTCTTTCTAGTTTTCTTCTTTGCATTCTTCTTCTTTGAAGTCATCTTCATCTTCTTTGACATCTTCATCTTGTTCTGGGTAGTTTATTTCGTAGATTACTTCTTTTTAGTCTTCTTCACTGTAGTCTTCTTTGAAGTCTTCTTCTTCTTTGTAACCTACTTCTCTTCTTCCTTTTTTTTTACATTCGTCCTTGAACTGTTTCTTTGTCTTCTGCACATATTCAATGAAGCCACACCCATACCCTTCTCATTTCCGCCACACACACTCACACCCACGTACAAACACACCTACACACACACTCATACACACACATACACATACACACATACACACACTCACAACACATATACACACACTCACACACACACACATACACACACACCCTACGCACACACACAAACACTCCACACACACACACACACACACACACACACACACACACACACACACACACACACAACCTACGCACGCACCTACACACTCACGCCCACCACATACACACACACTTATACCCTCCCACGTACACCCCCACCCACACCCACCCACCCACCCACACACACACACACAACACACACACACACCACACACACACCACACACCACCACACCACACACACAACACACACACACGCATACCCACTACAAACACCCACGCACAAGGTGATTGTATTCCTGTTGCCACGAACAATTTTGCTTTCAGGAAGGGAACAAAATCCATGGAATAACTACAGACTTTTCTATTTTCATCGAGAGAAGGCAAACGTCGCTCTGATGATCTATAACCTGGGATAAAAACACGCGAGCAAGTGTTTGTGTCACTGTGTTGCTGTACGTACTGCTGCACAAATGTTTTGTTTTACTGAAATGACAAAAACAGAAACGGGAATGACAAAGGGGATGTGTGTGTGTGTGTGTGTGGGGGGTGGTGGTGGTGGTGATTGTGTGTGTGTGTGTTTGTTTGTGTGTGATGTGTGTTTGTTTGTGTGTGTGTGTTTGTGTATGTGTGTGTGCGCGCGCGCGTATATATGTATATTTTTAAAGGTATATATACATATATGTATTTATATACATATATGTATACATACATACATCATGCATATCATATATATATATATATCATATATATCATCATATATATCATCATCATATATAGCATAGTATAATAGATAGATAGATAGATAGATAGATAGATAGATAGATAGATAGATAGATAGATAGATAGATAGATAGATAGATAGATAGATAGATAGATAGATAGATAATAATACATACATCAACATACATACATACATACATACATACATACACACACTAACATGCATACATACATACATACATACATACATACATACATACATACAACATACAACATACATACACTACACATACATACATACATACATACATACATACATTACATACTACTATACTTACTTTACTACTTTTACTTACTTACTTACATACTACATACATACACCACACACAACAACACACACACACACACACACACACACACACACACACTATATATAATATATATATATATCATAAATATATATATATGTGTGTGTGTTGTGCGAGTGTGCGCGTATGCACGTTGTGTGTGTGTGTGTGCGTGTGATCTAAATATACAAAACCATCACTGTAGAAAAAAAACAAAAAACAATCAAACCAAACAAAAATGATAAGCACAAAGTACCAAAGTGCTGACTGAGCCTTGTCTCCAGAAGTAAATGTCGGCAGGTCATCAGAGTATAACAGTCAATACATGAACCAGGCAGCAATAGTCAGGTCACACCGCCATGGTAGACTCAAGGTTTTTTTTGTTTGTTTCTTTCTTTCTTTCTTTCTTTGTTTTTTTTGTTTGTCTGTTTGTATACTTAGTCAGTTTTGTTGTTCGTCGTTTTTCTTTTCCCGGTTTTTTT
>CM060340.1:18549729-18552229 GCA_030674155.1 Stramonita haemastoma | reverse complement strand
TTTGAAGAAATCAGCAGCTAGAATAGGTCTCATAAACTGAAACTGGTGTTGCTGTTGTTTGGGTGTTCTTAGCTAAATGACTATGGATCCCTCAGAATATTATCTGTCCTGCTCACAACACCAAGGAAGCACTGAAAGACTTACTATGAAGTCGGAGTATGGCTGCCTATATGGCGAGGTACTTGAAAACAGTCACACACGCAAACTTCCCTCATTCAGTGTTGTGCAATGTCAATCTCACAGTGATTCCCAGGTGGGGTGAGTGAGTCAGAATGCACATTCTGGGTGACCCCCAAAGTGTTAAGCTGGGAACACACAACAACTACAACAATTGAGAGACTGTTAGGTACACCATAGATGGAGAGTGTGCATGTACAGCTGTGTCCATGCACTCTGTACCTGGATAGGGATTGGCTTCACCAGGTTCAACTTTACCCAATATACAGGCTTGATAAAAAAAAAAACCCTGTACAGTGTCCTAAAGACTTCTCTAGACGGTAAGAGAAAAGAGAACAGAGAGGAGAAGAGAGAAGGTAAGAAAAGAGAAAGAGAAAAGAAGAGGAGACAGAAAACAGAGAAACAAAAGACAGGATGATGGAGACGAAAAGAGAAGAGAAAAGTAAGAAGGGACGAGAAGAGAGGAGAAGAGAATAGGAGAGAAGTACAGACAAAAGAGGAAAAAAAGAAGAGAAGAGAAGAGAAAAGAAAAGAGGAGAGAGGAAAAAAAAGAACACAACAGAACAGAGGTAAAGAAAAGAGAAAAGAAGAGCATAGAAAAGAAAAGAGCAAAAACAGAAAAGAGCAGAAAATAGAACAGAACAGAAGACAAGAAAAAAGACAAGAGAATAAAACAAACAAAAAGAGAATTAAAGAAACAGAGCCAGTACAGAACAGAAGAGAATAGAGACGAAAAGCGAAAAAGGAAAAGAGGAAAAGAGAAAAGAAGACAGGATGATAATTAAAAAAAAAACCCAGACTACAGCTGGAAATGGAGATGACACCAACCTACCAAGTATGCCACCTGTCTCTCACCTGAAGAGGATGGCAGTTGAGGGGAGGGAGGGTTGACTTATCGCAGACACACTACCAGAAAGGGCAGTAACACGGCATGTACATTACGTGTGCGTGACTCAATGACTCTGCGCAGACTTGTGTGTACAGAGGTCAGCAGAAATCGACGTGGCATTTTCTCCTTGTTGTTGTTGTTACATAATTGTGGCTTCAAATTTGTTTTATTTGTATGTGTCTATTGGATGTTGCTGCTGTTGATGTTGTTTGTTGTTGATGGTGATTGTGCTTCCTTCCTTCCTTCCCTCCTTCCTTCCTTCCCTCTCTCCTTCCTTTCTTCCGTCTTTTTTCTTAATCTCTTTCTTCTTTCCTTCCTACCTTCCTTCATTCTTCCTTCTTTCTTTCTCAATCTTTCTCTTTCTTTCTTTCCCTTCCTTCCTGCCTTCCGTCCTTTCTGTCTGTCTGTCTATCTTTCTTTTTTCTTTCCTTCTTTTTTCCTGTCTTTCTTTCTTTTCTTCCTTCTTTCTTCTTAAGCGATCCGTACCTAACACCTGGGGGTCACCCAGAATCCACTATCTGTCACCTTCCTTATACTTATGGGCTCACAAAGCTTTGAGACTGGGTTACTTTCTTCACTTACACATACATGAACGAAACTGCATGTTGATGAGGTAGGCACGGCACATTCACATAAACTTCAGCCTATAATAGTTTATCAGTTAACCTTTCACTTTGTCTCACAGTCAGCCAGTTAATTTGATAGCTGGAAGATGCAATGAAAGAACAAACAGACTCAAGCAGACGAATGAAGGAAAAATATACGAATGAACGAATAAGCCAGCATACTAGTCTATCAACCAGCCAGACAACCTAACTCTCTGCTGAAGCAACTAGCCAACTAACCAAACAAGCCAAATGAGCCAAGCAAGCAGCCAACACACTAGTCGACACAGGCAATAAAAGCTACCATCACCAAAAACTTGCTTCCAGCCTGTCCCTTAAAAAGTAAATAATCAGCCCCTGCAACTAAATTACACACATACGCGCGCGCGCGCGCACATTCACACGCACAGAGATATATATTTAAATATTTATTTATACATATATAAGATTAGATTTATTGATATGTACGTACATTCATACATACATGCACACACCAACATGCCAAGTATGCCATATGTATATGTGTATATGTGTACATGCATACATGATTTTACGTACATACACACACACACACACATACATACATACATACATACATACATACATACATACATACATACATACATACATACATACATACATACATACATACATCCACACATACATACATCCACACATCCACACATCCATACACACATACTTTCATAAATACAAACCAACAAAACAAACCAACCAGCCAGCTGCTATGCTAACATTAGAGCTTGTCAAGTCTTTGTTATGGATTTTGCCTCGTCAGTGAAACTGTAGCAACTGTAGTCGCTTTCCATAA
>CM060340.1:18532229-18537229 GCA_030674155.1 Stramonita haemastoma | reverse complement strand
GTTCTGAGACTGTTTGCACATGGAGCCTTAGTTTATATATAGCCTTATGAGAAGGGACTTTCATGGGAGTCGAGGTTGGTACTGATGTTAACTCCAGGGGGGGGAATTTCCCTTAATTTGACTGGGTGTCTTCCTGTTGGCTCAAACCAGGCCTAGAACCAGGACTGTCAAATCAGGAGTTAATGGCTCTAACCACGATGCTAGCCTCCCCACATTCACCCCACCCCCCCAATCCCACTCCACCCCTCAATCCCCATGGGCTAGTTAAATCCTGTTCCACTTTTCATAAGAGTAGGCCATCGTGTGCTGGTGTGGACACAAAGAGCGAGATTTACAAAACAGCATACACACAAGGACTGGCTGTAAAAAAGAAAAGAAAGCACATGAGTGCCTATTCCATTATCCTCGATCTAAAAGAATAAATAATGAAATAAACAAAATAGTTCTCCCCATAGTGGCTGAACTCTTTGCGGTGGTCTGGGGAGGCCTGTGACCAGTCACTGCCCAGTGATGCAGGTCTCAAGGGGACACAGGAAAACGTCCCCTTGACAGCTAGGTAAACAGGCGGCTGTTTGTCTGGCAGTTGGAAGCTGTCTGATTCCAATTCAGGGCTGGCGGCGGGGGGGGGGGGGGGGGGGGGGGCGAGGGGGGGGGGAGTGAGTCGTGGTGTAAAGAGGTGGGGGGGGGGGAAGAAAAATGGTAGAACATGCGCATGCAGATTTTGAGCATATGGGGTGCACGCATATGCACGTA
This sequence comes from Stramonita haemastoma, assembly GCA_030674155.1. NCBI lineage: Eukaryota > Metazoa > Mollusca > Gastropoda > Neogastropoda > Muricidae > Stramonita > Stramonita haemastoma. The sequence goes on along the minus strand of CM060340.1, from coordinate 18,536,476 downwards.
CTCAAACTTATAATGTAATGAATACAGGGCTCTCTCTCTCGCTCTCTCTCTCTCTCTCTCTCTCTCTCTCTCTCTCTCTCTCTCTCTCTCTCTCTCTCTCTCTCTCTCTCTCTCTCTCTCTCTCTCTCTCTCTCTCTCTCTCCTTCACTTTTTTTCTTCTTTTTTCTTTTTACCTCCTCCTTCTCTTCTCTCTTCTCTTTCCCCTCCTCCTCTCTTTTCATCATCATCATCATTATCTCATCTCATCTCTCTTCTTCTTCTTCTCTTCTTCTTCTTCTTCTTCTTCTTTCTTCTTCTTCTTTCTTTTCTTCTCTTCTTATTCTTTAGATTCTTTTTACCATTACAGACGGTATATGAAACACAGAAAAGTGGAGAGGCATCTCATTGTTTCCAGAATGGCTTAAAAACAGACATGGATCAAGAGAGCCAGTGACTGGCTTCCTTTGTATTGAGGAGTTGAGCTTGATAACATCCCCTTTTCTATCCGCGCTCCCTACATGCTGTGTCCACAGCAGCATAAAGTTTCTTTTGTGAGGATCGATTTTTCAAAAAATATGTCTTTGCTTAGGTAGATAAAAACAAACAAACGAACAAGCGAACTGGTTCCAACGGTAATGTTCAGCCACCTTTTCACCTCCACTTTTCAAGCACGTACAGTTCTATGTTCGCGCATAATCATTCACACGTGAGAATGAGCATTTGCATATGCGAAAAGACATTGTCTTCAACGTCCCTCCCCTATCCCAAAAACCGACGCGCGGGCGTGCACACACACACACACACACACACACACACACACACACACACACACACACACACACACACACACACACATACACATACACCCATACACACACACCATGTTTTCTGTAGTGGTGTTAAATAATTCAAAAAGCACACACTCCACCTCCACTCCTAACCTCCCTTACCCTCTAGGTAATATCCACACAAACACACACACACACACACACACACACACACACACACACACACACACACACACACACACACGCACGCACGCACGCACGCACGCACACACACACACACACACACACACACACACACACACACACACACACAAGATAAAGTTGAGACAAAGTTCCATCAACCTAAACGTTTCTCTTGCTTCTTTTTCTCCTTCTAATGACTCTGCAAGCAAACTAAAAAAAATTTTAAAAAGACAAAAAGTGGATTAGACACTTCATGTGTGCCCAGATCACCACCCCAAAAGCAACAGAAATCCAAAGAACAAGGCGGGAATGAAGTGTAGTTAAATGACCTAAAAACCAGTGTTCAGCGGCACATTTACGGAATAGACTAATTCCTCTTTATTGGTGGGTCTAAAAAAAACAGGGCCTTTATCAGTGACACTGAGCGGTTTCTACGAATCTGAAATGTCTTAGTTACGGTGATTGTGTGGGGCGGGTTTTTTGCCACTTTGAGCAAACGTGTCCTTAAACAGCAAACAAAGAAACAAAGCCAAAAGCTACGTGGAAGCTCATGGGGAAATGTGAGTGCACATGCACATAAACACAAACATAACATGCATTATTTGTTTGTTGGTGTATGCAACACACGCATATGCACGTGTGCGTGTGTGCACACACTTACACGCGCACACACACACACACACAGACATACAGACATACGCACACATATACACACGCAGACACACAGACACAGACACAGACACAGACACACACACACCACACACACACACACACACACACACACACACACACACACACACACACACACACACAACACACAGAAATATCATTTACAACTGATTTTCCTTGTATCTTTTTATTATTCGCCAGAAACTGCCAAAAAACAGATCGCAAAATCTGTGAGAATTAATGGTCTTGGAATTACTTAAAACCATTACTGAGCTCGAGTGAAGTAGAACTAAAGATATAACCAAATTAACAAGACTACTGTTTTTGAAACAACTAAAGAAAAGGAAGGGCCATAATGAACCATTATTTGTAAAACTACCAATATCCCCAAGTTTTCTTGAAAAAAAACCTGAAATTACTTCAAACACAATTATCCCCATTAAGGGAAATTGTCCTTAATTTGAAATTGTACTATTCGGTACGTACAGATACAGCCAAAAAAGTTGTTTAACTTTTAAAACTTAATTGAAGAATTGTATGTACATAAACGTCGACTACACCATATAATAATGATAATAACAATACATGGAGTTTATATAGCGCTATATCTTGTAAAAACAAATCAAAGCGCTTGCACTCGACCCTCACAACAAACAACCAATGACAATAAATAATTCTAGTAAAATCGAAAGCACACACGCGCGCGCACGCTCACACACACACACACACACACCTATAGAGGTTATACATTTTGACAGGGTGAATGGAATTTCAAATGTTGGAAGCAGGGACAAATAGGAGATGAAAACAGAAGGTAAAAATCTTAGGTTTGAAACAAGTGTGTCTTGAGGTTGGATTAAAAAGTGTCATATGTAGGCTTTTGCCGAAGGGATAGAGGGATGTCATTCCAGATTGATGGACCAGAAATAGAGAAAGAGCGGCGGCCAACGGTAGATAGGTTGAATCTCGGAATTTTTAAGGATAAGGTATCTGCAGCCGAGCGGAGGGAACGAGAAGGTGTGTACACGTGAAGACATTCACAAAAAAATTATTAGACTATGAGAACGAATCAAAATACGTATAAAAAAAACAGTAAAATTCAAGCACAGCATGTACGTAGTGTAATGATTTAAGAAAAATGGATTGCATTTGTCAGCATGGTGGAAACTCAAATGGAATGTCAAAACTTCATTCATCGATATGATCCAAAAACGTGTTGTTTTTAAGCAGTTGTTTTCACATTAAAACAGAAGGTAGAATTATGTTTAGAGTTTGTCTTTGTAGACTTTGCTTCAAGAAATCTGGAAAAATGTCACTTTGGTAAAACTGCTGTTGCACTAGTGGTTGTGCATGAAATGTATATCAAATTGAAAAGAATTTTTAAATTCCTAGGCACAGTGTTTTGTTTTGAGAATAACCATTGTGGTTTAAGTTCTAAAATGTATGCCTATCATATTGAAAAGAGTTTGAACTTCTCATTTTACAGTTTTTGCTTTAAGAACAAGCACTGTGGTTAGTGCTATGAGATCCACGTGTATCAGTTCAAAATAATCTTAACATTCACATTTACAGCTTTTGTATCAAGAATAATCATAAAAGGCCATAACCTTTTACCCATACCTTTTACGAAAAGAGAAACACGCACATGTTTGTATATCGCACATATTTGTCTATAATACCGTACAACTACTTATAACTTAAAAGATAATATCTCGCTAACTCGAGAGGGTTTCACCAGCACATTAAAGTAGAAAATAATTATGGGGGGAAAAGCTTTGTCTGTCTATTGGAGGGAATGATGATCATGACCAGAACAGTGAAGGCTGATAGTGTGTGTCTGGCTGTGGATGGTGAGGCTGAGTCACACAGAGGATTGTCTGTAAAGTACAAGGAAGACAAAGGTAGCACACAATGTTGCCAGTTAAGGAATGGGATCGCCTAGTGGTTTTAGCGTTTTGCATTGCATTAGTGATCTGCTGATCCAGGTTCCAATCCCGTTCAAGGGGTATTTTTCCCTGGAGTTAACATCAGTGCCGACTCCACTCCCCCCCTAATTCCTTTGGATATGATGATGATGATGATAATAATAATAATAATAATAATAATAATAATAATAATAATAATAATAATATAATAATAATAATAATAATAATAAATAATAATAATAACAACAACAACAAACAGAACAACAACAACAACACACGGAATTTATATAGCGCTATATCTTGCAAAACCAAATCAAAGGATACGACCATAAACCGACGCCCCGTGTGCGAAACGCACGGGGAACACCTTGCGCACACGTTCAAAAACCCGTTCCGCCTTTAAAAAGGATTATGCCATTGTGTGCCGCTAACAACGGATGACAAAAAAAAACCCACATGCACACAGATGTCGTGTCTAAACACCATCCACGAAGTAGGAATACGGCTACCTAAATGGTGGGGAAATAAGCACGGTTGCACACGCAAAAAAAATCTCACCATTGGTGAATCTCAGAGCTCAAGGCCTAGGAACGACAAAAAAAAATTCAAGACATTACAGACACGCAAAAAACAACTCAATGCCAAATCAGGAATGAACATTTTAAAGACCCGCTCGTTAAGTATACAAATTACCCTGTTCTGT
>CM060340.1:18497603-18507129 GCA_030674155.1 Stramonita haemastoma | reverse complement strand
AACTCGGGGAGGGTTTCACGGCACTTTAAATTTTTGAAAAAATTTTTATGGGGGAAAAGCTTTGTTTTTGTTTTTTTGGAAAAGGGAAGATCCCCCATGACCGAACAGTGAAGGCTAAAAGTGTGTGTCTGGCGGGGGAATGGTGGGGGGGTTTTTAAAAACCCCAGGATTGTCTGTAAAGTACAGGGAAAACCCAAAAAAAAGCAACAATGTTGCCAGTTAAGGAATGGGATCCCCGGGGGTGGTTTTGGGGGTTTTGCTTTAAAAATTTGATTGCTAAAAAAAGGTTTCCCCCAACCCCCGTTAAAGGGGATATTTTTCCCTGGATTTAACATCAGTCCCGACCCCCCCCCCCCCCAAATTTTCCCTTCGGATAATAATAATGAAAAAATAAAAAAAAGGGATTAAAAAAATTTTAAAAAAAATTTTAAAAAAAAATAATAAATAATAAAAAAATAAAAAAAAAAATTAAAAAATTTTGGGGAAAAAAAAAAAACAACAACAACAAAAAAAAAAAATTTAAAAATAATAATAATAATAATAATAATAATAAAAAAAATTTTAATAATAAAAAAAAAAAAAATTATTATTGGTTTTTTTATAACCCTTTTTTCCCAAAAAAAAACCCAAAGGTTTCGCCATAAAAAAAACCCCCCGTGTTCGAAACGCAGGGGGGAAACCCCTTGAGCCACGTTCAAAAACCCTTTCCCCCTTTTTTTAAAGGTTTGGGGGCCATTGGTGCCGAAAAAAAACGGTTAAAAAAAAAAACCCCCCTGCACACAGTTGTCGTGAAAAAACAAAAAATTTTCCAAAAAAGGGGGGGGTTTACGGCTACCTAAATGGTGGGGAAAAAAGGGCACGGCCCCCAGGGGGAAAAAAAAAATTTTAAAACCATTGGTGTCTCAGAGCTCCCCCCTTTTAGGAACAAAAAAAAAAAAATTCAAGACATTCAGACCCCCCAAAAAAAAAACTCCCCAAAATGAGAAATGAACATTTTAAAGACCCGCTCGTTAAGTAAAATAAAAAATTTCCCCCGTTTTGGTTAATGGGGGTTTTTGAACCGGGGTTTGGGGGAAAAATTTTGGGTTAAAATTTAAATTTCCCCCCTGATTTTCTTAGGCCCCCGTTTTTTTGGGGGGGTGGTTCTTTTTGTCGTTGTTTTTGGGGAAAAATAAATTTTTTGTTTTCAGCTTTTTTTTGTGCCCCCTTCCCCCCGCTCAAAGTCCTTAAACCCCAAGGGGGGGAAAAATTTTGGGGAAAAGGGGAAAAAGTCAGTTTTAAAAAAGGGAAAATTGCTTTTTTGTTTGTGTGTCTGTGTTTGTACTATTTTTTCCCCAGGGGGGAGGTGTTTGCTTAATTTTCTCGTAGTGGGGTTAAAAGGAAAAAGTAATGTCTGGGGGGGGAGGGGGGGGGTGGGTTTAAAATTTTTTGGGTTGTGGGGTGCCCAGTGTTTTTTTAGGGGGCTCTTTTTTTGCACATGGGGTGAGACAGCGTGATTAGGATTGTTTTTTTACTCGCACGAGTGCTTTAGGGGAAAGGGCCCCACACGCTAAATGGGGTTTGGGGAAAATTTTTTTTTTTTTTTATCATCATCTCACCCTTTTTACCCTTTATCATAAACTTTTCCCCATCTTTTGCCCTTTTTTCATCATCGTCGTCTCATAAAAATAAAACATCATCGTCGTCGTCGCCCCTCGTCGTCGTCGTCGGGCGTCGTCTCATCGTCATCATTGTCATCATCATCGTCTTTTGTCGTCATCGTCATCATCATCATTGTCATCATAAAACCCTTGCCCCAAAATAGTTAATGGAAGAAAAAACGGAAGACTTTTTTGGACAACAGTTTTTTTTTTTTTTTCTCCGGGCGGGGCTGTCCTCGGCCCTTTTGGGATAAAAACCCCCAGCACACCCTTTTTCACTGTTTTTCCAAATTTTTGGTTGGGGGTTTTTTTTTTTTTTCCCCCTTTTTTTCATTATCCCCCCTCCCCCCGCAAAGTGCCCCTGCGGGAAAAAAACTTGGTCAGAGGCTTTTTTAAAAACCCCTGACGGGGGCCCCAAACCCCCCCTTTTCCCCCTTTTTTTTTTTTTTTTTTTTTTTTTTACAGCAGATAAGGGATTCTTTTTGCCTAGTTTTTTATGGTCACCTTTGCCACACACAAGAAAGGAAAGGGGAAAAATAATCAAGTGGGGAAAAAATTTACTGCCACGATTTTTCACAGTAAATGGGGGAAAAAATCTTTAAGGCAAAATTTTGTAAACACAATTTTAAAATAGGCTATCACTCTCTCGGGCCCCTTTCTGTCGGGGTTTTTTTAAACCATTTTGTTGGAGACAATGAGATGCCTCTCAGCTTTTCCCCCAATTTTAAAATTTTTAAAAAAAAAAAAGAAAAACAATGGAGAGGGGGAAAACAGACAGAAGACAGACAAAAAAAAAAAGAGACGCTTTTAAAAGGGGAGAGAGAGAGGAGAGAGGGGGGAAAAAACAGACAGAAAAGACAGACAGAGGCCCCCCAGAAGAAAGGACAGAAGAAAAAAGACAGAGAAGAGAGGGGGGCAGAGAGAACAGAGAGAGAGAGAGACAGGGGAGAAGGGGAAAGGGAGGAGGGATGGGGAGAGAGAAGAGGAGAGTTTTGGGAAAAGAGAGAGGGAGGAGAGGGGGGAGGAGGATTCAGTACAAAAAGGATTGGTCCCGGGTTTTTTTTTTTGGGCCAATTTTTTGTGAAAGTCTTTTGTGAATGTGTGCGTATTTTTAGGAGCTTACATAAACAAAGTGTGTTTTGGGGGGGGGGGGGGGGGGGGGGGGGGGAGGGGGGGGTGTGTGTTGGGGGGAAAAGACAGAAGGGCCTTTGGTTTTTTGGGAAGACTTTTAATAGGAAAAGCTCTATCTGAAAAAAACATGTGTTTTTAAAAATTTTTGGGGTTTTGGGGGGGCGCCGGGGGATCGATTTACATTATTTTAAAATTTTTTTTAAAATTTTTACACAGCAAAAAAAAACCCCGGGATCCTTGAACCCTGCGTGGCAGGAAAAAACAAAAAACCCCGTTTAAAAAAGGAAAAAGGTTTTTTTTCCCCCCTTTCTAAAAAAAAAAAAAAAAAGTTTAAAAATGTTGCAGAATTTAAAAAAACTGTTTTTTTCGTTTTACCCAAAAATTAATGGTTAGCCCAAAATCATGTGCTTTTTTATCCCTCCCGGGTCTATGTTTTTTTTGTAAATTTTTTTAAAAATTTTTTCCCCCGGCCCACAATGACCTACTCAAAAAAAAGCGGAAAGGGTTAAACGTGTGGGCAAGACGTTCTGCGAGCGTTCGAAGGGGGAAAACCCCTCTTTTTTATAGTTTCATCCAAAAAATTTGGGGGGACCCCCGGGGGGTTTTCGGCATGAAGTTGACTCCAGATTTTAAAAAAAAAAAATTTCCTTTTTAAAGAGTTTGGGAAACCCCGGGGGGAGCAGATAAAACCCTGGGCTTTTTTTCCCAAAAACCCCGGGCTACCCCCCGTCCCCTAAAAAAAAGAAGAAGAAGAAACAAAATCTAGTTTTTCCCTGAGAAAAAAAAAAAAATAGGAGTATTGCGGGGGGGGGGGGGGGGGGGAAAAACAGTGACTTTTTTAAAACCCGGGTGTGCGGAAAAAAAACCCTCTTTTTTAAGGGGGAAAAAACCCCAAAATACGAATTTGGGGTTTCCCTTCACTTGCCCTTTTTTTCTAAAAGGCCCCCCGTTTTTGACCCATTTGAGACAATAAAAATTCCCCCTGTAGTTTTTGTGGGGGTTTTTTTTTTTCGGTTTTTTTTTTTTTTTTTTCTTTAAAAAAATTTTTTTATTTTGGGAAAAGGAGAGGGGGGGGGGAGAGGGGGGGGGGGAGAAAAAAGGGGGGGAAAAAGGGGGGGAGGGGGGGGGGGAGAGGAGGGGGGAGAGGGGGGAGAGGGAGGGAGGGGGGGGGCGAGAGGGAGAGAGAGGGGAGAGGGGGGGGGAGGGGGGGGGGAGGAGGGGGGAAAAAGAGAGAGGGGGAGAGAGAGAGGAGGGGGGAGAGAGAGTGCGTGTGGGGGTGTGGGGGGGTGTGTGGTGGGGGGGTTTTTGTGTGTTGTGTTTTTTGTGGGGTTTTTTTTTTGTGTGTGTTTGTGTGTGTGTGCGTGTGTGTGGGTGGGTGTGTGTGTGTGTGTGTGTGTGTGGGGGTGTCCCCTGTTGTGTATTTTTTGTTGTTTGTGGTGTTTTTTGTGGCGCGCTTTTTTGTGTGGTTGTGTGGGGGGTTTTGTGTGGGGGTTTTTTTGGGGTTTGTGTGTGTTGGGGGTGTGTGTATCTCTTTTTTTGTATGTGTGGGGGGTGTGTGTGTGGGGGTTTTGTCTGTCTGTATGGTTTTTGGGAAAAACCCAAAACTTTTTTTTGCAGGGGATTGTCATTTTTAAAATTTTTCCTTTTCCCCTTCCCCGGATTTTTTTTTTTTAAAACCCGGAAAAATTTTATCTTTTTTTCATTTCCCTTATGTGGATGTTTTTTTTTGGGGGTTAAAAACCCTTTTTTTAAAAAGGGGGGAAAAGGAAAAGTGTTTTTTTTTGGGGGGTTTTTGGGGGGTTTTTTTTTTAAAACACAAAGGATGAACGACATTTTAAAAGTTCGGGTTTTTTTTTTCCCTCTCTTGGTTTTTGTCTTTTGCTCATATCTCTCTCTGTCTTGCCTCTCTCTGTTTCTGTCTTTTTTTCTCTTTTTGGGCCCCTCTCTTTTTTCTCTGTTTTTGTTTTTTTTTGGGGTTTTCTGTCTGTTGTCTGTCTGTCTGTTGTTTTGTTGTCTGTCTGTTTTTTTTCCCCTTTTTGTCTTTTTTTTTTTTGTCTTTTTTTTTCTCTCTTCTCTCTCTCTCTCTCTCTCTCTTTTCCCCTCTCTCTCTCTCTTCTCTCCCCCCCCCTTTTTCCCCCCTCTCTTTTTTCCCCCTCTCCCCTATTATAATTTTTTATATATTTTTCGGGGGGGGGGATGCAAAATAAAGCACCGAGTTCTTATTTATTTCCTCGAAAAAAACCCCAATTTTTTCCCCTTTTCTTTTTTCCTTCCCTTTTCCCCCCCTCCCCCCCCCCCGCCCCCCCCCCCCCCCCCCCCCCCCCCCCCCCCCCCCCCCCCTTTTTCCCTTTTTCCCCCCTTTTTTTTTTCTTTTTCTCTCTGTCTCTCTTTTCTCTCTCTGTCTTCTCTTTTTTTTTTCTTCTCCTCTTTTTTCTCTCTGTTTTTTTTTGTCTTTTTTCTTTTTTCCCCCCTCTCTCTCTCTCTCTCTCTCTCTCTCTCTCTCCTATCTCTCCCCTTCTCTCCTTCGGGGGGGTATTTAAATTTTAAATTTTTTGTAAAAGGGTAAAAATTTTTTTTAAAAAGTTTATTAGTGACTATTTCCCGTCCTCGCATCCCCCACTACCATAAAAATGACACAAAAAAAACTTTGCCAAAAAAACCCCAAAATTTTTTGTGGGGTTTTAAAAAAGGATACGGGAATTAAGGCCCCCCCTGTTCGGGCAAAAAACACCGTGGCACATCTATAACTGTTATGAAGGGGGGAAATTTGAGAAGGTAAAAAAAAGGGGAGGAAGGGGGGGGGGGGGGGGGGGGAGAGGGGGAAAAAAACGGGGAAAAAAGAGAGACAGAGAAATGTAAGAATACAGAAAAAATGGGGAAAAAAGGGGGGAAAAGAGGGGAGAAAAAAAAACAAAGGAAAACAGAGAGAGAGAGAGAAAGAGAGAGGATAGGAAACGAGAGAGACAGAGAGAGACAGAGACAGAGATGGAGAAGGAGAGAGAGGAGGTGAGTGAGAGAGAGAGAGTGAGTGAGGTGAGTGAGTAAGTGGAGTGAAGTGAGTGAGTGAGTGAGTGAGTGAGTGAGAGACGAAGAGAGATATATATATATATATACAGAGACAGAGACAGAACAGCGACAGACAGGACAGACGTACAGACAGACATACCGACAGACAGACAGACAGACAGACAGACAGAGACAGACAGGGAGAGAGAGAGAGAGGAGAGAGGGGAGCAGAGAGAGAGAGCGGATGAGAGAGGAGAGAGAGAGAGAAGTGAGGGGGACAGAGAGAGTGAGAGACGGGAGGGAGAGAGGGGAGTGAAGGAGAAGGAGAACGAGGGGAGAGAAACAGAGAGAGAGAGAGAAACTCATTAACCAAACCAAAGACAAAGTAGAATAAAAAAACAAAAACAGAAAAAAAAAAAAAACACAGAAATGTATCTGTGCACGACCCTGGCTTGTCTTTTTTTTTAATCACTTTTATTTCTTCCTTGTGAGAGAATGATTGCTAAAAAAAAGAAAGAAAAGAACGAAAAAAAAAAAACCAAAAAAAAAACAGGACGGATAGTGGTTGAGCGGGGAAAGCGAGTGTTAAGAGGTCGGATGCATTGTACCCGACCTTGATTAACTCGGGGCTTTTAATTTCAGGTACTTTTTGTCCCTAACTAAGATGCCTCTCGCTGTGCACATTGGGGGAATGCCGCCTGTGAAAGTTATGAGAGAGAGAGGGAAGGGGGGAGAGAGGGGGGGGGGGGAGAGGGGGGGGAGAGGAGAGAGGGGGAGGAGAGAGAGGGGGGATAGGGGGAGAAGAGGAGGGGGGAGGGGAGAGGGGGGATAGGGGGAGGGAGAGAGGGGAGAGAGTGAGGGGGAGGGGGGCGAGAGGAGGAGATGGGAGGGGGGAGGGGGGAGGGAGGGGGGGAGGAAGAGGGGGGGGAGAGGGAGAGGATAGGGGGGGGAGAGAGGGGGAGGAAAGGATGGGGGAGGGATAAAAGGAGAGAGAGGGGGGGAGGAAAGAAGAGGGGAGAGAGGGAGGGGTAAAAGAGAGAGGAGAGGGGAGGGAAAAGGGGGAGAGAGAGAGAGAGGGGAGGGCGGGAGAAGAGAGAGAGTAAAAAGACAGAAATACAGAGACAGAGAAAGAAGAGAGAGGAATCTGAGACAGACAGACAGACAGACAGACAGGACAGAGGCAGAGGGAAAAGAGAAGAAGGAGGGGAACAACTGAACGAACATACATAGGCCGACAGACAAACAGACATGCAGCTTTTGTTTCTTTTTTTCTTTTAATCCTCTCTTCTTGTTGTTTCCTCCTCCTCCTCTTCCTCCTCCCCCCTCTTCCTCCTACCTTGTCTTCTTCTTCATCTTCTTCCTTTTTTCTTTTTGTTTGGTTTTGTTTTTTGCCCTGGTATTTGTGGGGTGAGGTGCTTCCTTTCTTTTTTTATTTTTTTTTTTTTTTTGCTTTTTAAGAGGTAACATGATGTGTTTTTCTGCATGGTGCGCTTATCTGTTTGTCTGTCTGTCTCTGTCTCTTTCTCTGTATCTCTTTCTATATGTGTTTCTCTCTGTGTCTCTGTCTCTCTCTCTGTCTCTTTCTCTGTATCTCTGTCTGTCTGTCTGTCTGTCTGTCTGTCTGTCTGTCTGTCTGTCTCTCTCTCTCTCTCCCCTTCTCTCTCTCTCTTCTTCTCTTCTCTCCCCTTTCTCTCTGTCTGTCTGTCTGTCTCTGTTGTCTCCCTCTGACTGTCTGTCTCCCTATGTTTCTGTCTGTCTCTGTCCTGTCTGTTGTCTGCCTGTCTGCCCTGTTGTCTCTGTCTGTCTGTCTGGTCTGGTCTGTCTGTCTGGTCTGTCTGTCTCTCATCTCTCTTCTCTCTCTCTCTCTCTCTCTCTCTCTCTCTCTCTCCTCTCTCTCTCTTCTCTCTCTCTCTCTCTCTCTTACCCCCCCCCCTCTCTCTCTCTCCCATCTTCAACCTTTAATACAGCAAACGACACACACATCTGTAACATAATCCTAATGGTTTTTTTTCCCCACAGTCAAGAATCGCAAAATCGTTTTGCATTTCGTGATCACACGTCGTAGCATGGGATGAAGGGGAAAAAAGAATCAGAATATTTACAGAACAGTCGACAGCAATGACAAAAGAGAGGGGTTGTTGGGGGAAAGGAAAAAAAAAAAAAGAAAGAAAAGAAAAGAAAGAAAGAAAAGAAAGATAAAGAAAAGAAAAGAAAGAAAGAAGAAAGGAAAGAAAGAAACGCAAAGGACGCAAGGAAGGAGGAAGAAAGGAAAGGAAGGAAGGGAAAGGAAAGGAAGGAAGAAAGAAGAAAGAAAGGAAAAAGAGAAAGAAAGAAAGAAAGAAAAAGAAGAGAAAGAAAGAAAAGAAAGAGAGAAGAAGGAGAAGAGACAGAAAGAAAGAATGAAAGAAAGAAAGAAAGAAAAGAAGAATGAAACAAAGGAAAAAAAAGGGACGAGCAACAGACAACAGAGGACAGACAGACAGACAGACAGACAGACAGACAGAAAGAAAGAAAGAAAGAAAGAAAGAAAAGAAAGAGAAAGGAAAGAGAAAAAAAGAAAGAAAGAAAGAAAGAAGAAAAGAAAGAAAGAAAGAAAGAAAAAAACGAAAGAAAGAAAAAAAAGAGACTGAACAAAAGAAGAATAACAGACACAAAGGAAGAGTGAAAAGAAAGAAAAAAAAAACAAACAAAGATAAAGAAAAAAGAAACAAACAAAGAAATTAAGAAAGAAAGAAAGAAAGAAAGAAAGAAGGAAGAAAGAAAGAGAGACAGAAAGAAAAAAATTGTAAGAAAAGAAGGAATAGGACGGAAAAGGGAAGGAACAAGGGAAATAAAGTAAAAGAAAAAAAGAAAGAGAAAACCAAAGAAATGAGAAAAGGAACTTCAAAAGAAAGAGAGGAGCACACAAAACATTTAGTTAAAAGTTCCTTCACTACTAAGTGGTCCATGAGCAATCATGCATTATTGTGACACCACGAATGCAAATTTAAAAGGATAGATAAATGCATGTTCGTGTGTGTGTGTACGTGTGCGGTGTGCGTGTGTGTGTGTGTTTGTGTGTGTGTGCGTGTTGTCTGTCTGTCTCTCTGTCTGTCTATGTGTCTATCTGTGTGTGTGAGAGAGAGAGAGAGACAAAGACAGAGACAGACAGACAGAGACAGAGACAGAGAGAGAAGTAGTACAAGGCCGTGCATGCGTGTGCATGTAGGTGTGACAGCTTATTCGGTTTCCATCTCTATCCCATGCAGTGTAACCTTCACATAATGGTTATTCACAGACATATCAGAAAAATTAAAACCACTCCCTTCATACACCTCTCTTTCCTACTCATTTATCTTTTATTACGATATTTCATTACGATTGCTTTCAACTGTCAGGACTTGTCACCAATTTTATGGCTATTCCCATTTGACGTAATTACATTTGCAGTTCTGGCAACAACAACAAAAAATTCAATTAAGAAGAATATTAAGTTTAGGATTTACACTCTTCCACGTGTGATTAACGTGGACAGTAAATTATGATAGGGGAAATATTACCTGTAATTGAAGCCCCGTCGTGTGATGACAGTCAATTTAATCTTGGGTAAACAGATACGCACGTGCACGGGCAAGCACGCACACGCGCACACACGCGCGCAGGCACACATACGGACACACACAAAGCAGACGCATACACATATACGTAAACTAAAAGCAAACAAATAAACACACACACACAAACACACACACAAAACACGCACTTACATA
>CM060340.1:18482603-18485103 GCA_030674155.1 Stramonita haemastoma | reverse complement strand
TGTTGATAGTATTGTTATTTCGTTTTATAGAGTCGTTTTACACGATGTGTTGCTATTGGTATACAGTAAGTGTCGTTGATTTATTATATAGTGATTTTAGAAGATGTGTTGCCAATGATATACAGTGAGTATTGTTGGTTTTAATATAATAGTGATTTTAAAAGATGTGTTGTCAATGGTATACAGTAGTATTGTTTGTTTTATTATAGTGATTTTACAAGATGTGTTGCCAATGATATACAGTAAGTATTGTTGGGTTTATTATATAGTGATTTTACAAGGTGTGTTGCCAATAATACACAGTAGTATTGTTGCTTTTACTATATAGTGATTTTACAAAATGTGTTGCCACTGGTATACAGTAGTATTGTTGGTTTTATTGCATAGTGATTTTGCAAGATGTGTTGTCAATGATATACAGTAAGTATTGTTGGTTTTATTTTATAGAGATTTTAGAAGATGTGTTGCCATTGGTATACAGTAAGTATTGTTGGTTTTATTATATTGTGATTTTACAAGGTGTGTTGCCTTTGATATACAATAGTATTGTTGGCTTTATTATATAGTGGTCTTACAAGATGTGCTGCAACTGGTATATAGTTTAACACATTCTCTCTGAGTGTTGTGTCTGTCAGTCAGTTTGTTTGTCTGTCTGTTTGTTAAAACTCTCTTTCTGTCGGTCTATGCCCGTCTCTATCTTTCTTACTGTTTGTTAGAGTATGTCTGTCTCTCTGTCTCTGTCTTTCGCCTCTTTCTCTGTCAATGTGCATGTCTGCATACGTTTTGAGTGTTGTGTTTGTGTGTGTGTATGTGTGTGTGTGTGAGTGAATGAGTGATGGAGTGAGTGAATTTGTGTGTGAGTGAGTGAGTGAGTGAGTGAGTGAGTGAGTGAGTGAGTGAGTGAGTGAGTGAGTGTGTTGTGTGTGTGTGGTGTGTGTGCGCGCGCGCGCGCGTATGTGGGTGTGTATGCATGCGTTCGTGTGTGTGTATGTGTGTGTGCGTGTGTGTGTGCCTGTTCGCGTGTGCGTGCGTACGCGCGCGCGTGCGTGTGTGTGTACATGCACACACGCACACTCGCGTGTGTTCATGCATGGCTATGCAAGCATAGCCTCATAACCAGTAGACCGACTTTTGAAGCTTGTTTGCAAATTTCATGACATAATGGTAGAGTACGGGTAAATAACAAAGCACAATCAATTAAAAAAAAAAGTATTTAAGCACCACATAGCTGATATTCATATCTATGGACTTCAAAAAAATAATACTGAATCAAAGAAGTTTGTGTATAGGCCAGGTCATAACAAAAGATTGTAAACTGCTGCCTTCAACATGCTTCTCACGCGAGGAACACCTGTTTACACCTATCAAAGTTATTAACAGTTACTACACTGCCAGCTGATTTTTAATGATTAGGTGTGTGGGTTAATTTACGAGATGTTGTGGTAGCGCACAACACCTATTTGCAACCTGCAGGGGGCTGGGAAGTCTAGTGGCTAGACAGATTATCTCAAATATAAAAAACCTCGTCAATGATAGATTAAAAGAGAGAGAGAGAGAGAGAGAGAGAGAGAGAGAGAGAGAGAGAGAGAGAGAGAGAGAGAGAGAGAGAGAGAGAGAGAGAGAGAGAGAGAGAGAGAGGTATACAAAATCTTGCATTTCGTTGCGCTTGTGATCTGACAGCACAAGTTCCAACCACCACCAAGACACCCGTTCAAGGAGACTTTTCCTGTGGAGTTAACACCAGTACCCACTCCACTCCCTTCACCCCCCATCTCCCCCGCCCTCGAAAGTCCTTCGGATGAGACTATAAACCGAGGTCCCGGATCCCGTGTGCGAACGCGCGCAGAACATTTTTGCGCATTTGTTCAAACTTTCTTGCCTTTTGGAAGAGTAGGCCATTGCGTGCCTTTAAGAATGGATAGTCATTTTTTTTAAACACATGCACACTGATGTCGTGTTTAGACATAATCCCCCCAACTCGAAATGCGGCTACATTAATGGTGAGTGAAGACTGTTGTTTACGCAAAAATCTCACCATTGGTGAATGTGGGAGAGCTCTAGCCGATGAACATAACAAAAATTAAATCTGATATGGTTATACAGATAAACATGCAGATAAGTCCTTAGTTATAAAGATAGTAAGGACAGACCAAAAAAAAACCACTTGTGAAAGAAAATCACATAGTAAAGAACTTATTGAATTTTTTTAATGTCTTTGGCAAAATGTTGTTGCTAAACCAAACTTTCTGTTATAGAGGAACAAAATCACTTTCAGATGGGAAAAAAGATTTTTAAAAACAACCAAGATTGGGTGGCGCTGTTCTTGTGGCTATATACTCTTTCTAGAAAGAACAGAGTCTCTTTGCAGAAAAGTCTGCCATAAACTGACAGTGCCATACAATACAATACAATACAATGCAATGCAATACAATGCAATACAATCCAATACAATGCAATACAATACAATACAATACAATGCAATTCAGCGGAAGACAGTACA
>CM060340.1:18475103-18480103 GCA_030674155.1 Stramonita haemastoma | reverse complement strand
CTTGTTTGGCGATATTTCCCCTCATCCATCAAACAGTGCTCTCTGTCTCTGTCTCTGTCTCTCTGTGTCTCTCTCTGTCTGTGTCTCTGTCTCTCTGTCTCTGTCTTTGTCTCTCTCTCTGTCTCTCTATGTGTCTCTGTCTGTCTCTGTCTCTCTCTCTCTGTCTCTCTCTCTTTCTCTCTGTCTCTTTCTCTCTGTCTGTCTGTCTGTCTGTCTGTCTGTCTGTCTGTCTGTCTGTCTGTCTGTCTCTCTCTCTCTCTCTCTCTCTCTCTCTCTCTTCTCTCTCTCTCTCTCTCTCTCTCTCTCCCCTCTCTATCTATCTATCTATCTATCTATCTATCTCCCCCTCTCTCTATCTCCCCCCCCTCTCCTCTCTCTCCCCCTCTCTCCCAGTCTCTTTCTTTATTTCCCTTCTTTCTCACACACACACACACACACACACACACACACACACACACACACACACACACACACACAACACACACACACACACACACACACACACACACACACACACATGTATTCACAAACAAACAAACAAATAAACAAAGAAACTGACATGCTCCAACAACAACAACAACAAAATGAAGTCATAACCATCAAGTAAATGACCCATTGCTTGAATAGCCAGCCAGCCATATTTTTCCCTGGCCTTCCTCTAGCATATCAAAATTGTCAGCCAGCCAGCCCAGCTTCATACAAACGGCAGTTGATTCATTCATGGCTAAAAAAAAAGAAAAGAAAAGAAAAGAAAAAAAGAAGGAGTCTGGCGTAGAGTGTTAGCTATCGTCTGACTGCAGAAGGCAAAAATCTGCCTCAGTTCCTGTTGGGGATATTTATCATCAAGCTCCTTTAGTGTGTGTGTGTGTGTGTGTGTGTGTGTGTGTGTGTGTGTGTGTGTGTGTGTGTGTGTGTGTGTGTGTGTGTGTGTGTGTGTGTGTGTGTGTGTGTGTGTTCAGTTCGCTTTCTTTTCTTTTTTCCTTCTTTTTTTTTTTGCTTGAGTATTACCTGTGTCTGTGTCTGTCTTTGTCTGTTTTTGTCTCTGTTTTGGGCTGTCTCTGTCTGTCTGTCTCTTTGTCTCTGTCTCTGTCTATGTCTCTCTCTCTGTATGTCTCTCCTCTGTGTCTGTCTCTCTCCGTGTCTGTCTGTCTGTCTGTCTGTCTGTCTGTCTGTCTGTCTGTCTCTCTCTCTCTCTCTCTCCTCTCTCTCCCCTCTCTCTCCTCTCTCTCTCTCTCTCTCTCTCTCTCTCTCTCTCTCTCTCTCTCCTCCCTGGCTGGTTATTACCTGTCTGTCTTATTTTTCAACATTTCAACTGTCAAGTCAAAGCAAAAATGCAGACATCATTGTTGAATCAGGCAATGAAAGCGTGAATGGATACTTGTCATCGTTAACGATGAATAACCAGTATTGGTAATCCATTTTCCATTTTCTCCAACCCCCCAACCCCCCACCCCCCAAAAAAACTGCCCATCCTTCAAGTTCTCAGACATGCCGTCATTAAGTATCATCAGACCTGCCAACAAGACACAGTCTTGCCTCATCAGGAAATTGGCCTTTAGTGTGTGGTCCCATTCAAGTGTCACATGCATGCCTCATCATGGGAACAGACCCGTGCTGTGTGATGGTTCATTACCTCTTCATCTTTTCTTCACAGACCTGCAGCAGAAACATACAGGGGGAGAGAGTTGTTTTCTCCCTTCCTTGCTGATGATGCCCATTGCACATAATGATGGCAGACCAGCTTTCGTTATTTCATGATGATCAGTGGGAATGAGGATGATGCGACGATGTTCTAGAATTGCTTGGTGTGTTCTCAGGAGTGTCTGGTGTTATTGTCGTTGAGGAGTTGAATGATTAAGGTATTTTGTTATTTCATTTTTAACAAAAAAGTGATTTCTTATTGACCGTAATACATATTTGTAAGGGTTTGATAGTGCTAATGTTGAATATATCAAGGTGAATGTTATTGGACTTGCTGAAATTGATTAAGGTGACAGTCCTGATTTGTTACGGATATTGTGTTTGATGGAACTATACACAACACCAAATAAAGGGAAAGTAGAATGTGTTCCTTGCCGCCTGCCATCCCCGAAAAGTGAAGGGATATAATCATAACAGTTTGAGTTTATGAATTTATAAAATCTGTCTGGTTAATTCAGGAAAATCCAAGCTTACGGTAAACGCAAGTTTGTTTTGTCTGGCAGTCACTGATATGACTTTAACAGGTGTGAGACAATGAAACTGGCACCGTGTATCCATGTTTTCACCACATGTTCTCTGTGTGTTGAGATGGTTTATGGTACTGGTATTGGCAGAAATTCCTGTGCACTATAATGTTGGCCAGGCAGTATGCTTGAAAGCAACATTTAAAAACAAACTGTTTATTATTATGTTTGCGTCCTTTCGCCAGCCATGATACTGGCATCGTCACAATCTCACTGACAGTTTCTCCCCTGATGGCCTGGTGGATACAGCGTTGCATGTTGCACTTGCGACCTAACGGCCCAAGTTCAAGACCAATCGAAAACGTTGGTTCGAAGGGTCTTTTCCCCTGCAAATTAACATCAGTACTGACTCCACTTCCCAAAAAGCCCTTCGAATGAGACTATAAACCAAGGCCCCACGCTCGCGCAAACACATGCAGAACATCCTGTGAACACGTCGACACCTGCTCCTCCTTTCGGTAGAGTAAACCACTCCTACCGGTAAGAACAAATGAAAATAATAAAAACGTATACCTCTGGTGTTGAGTTTAGACACCATCTTTAAAGTCAGTTTGTGGCTACGGAAATGTTGGGCAGAAAACGGTCACATACGCAAAATAAATGCCACCATTGGTGGTGCCTCGGAGACCAAACAAAACAACCCCCAAACAAACAAAACTAAACAACAACAAAAACAACAATAACTAAACTGCAAAAAAAACCCAACAAGCTAACAAATACTTCAGAATCCCATCACATTCGGAAATAACCTTCCGCCCAATCACAGCCCACTGAGAAATGTTCCGCTTGGAAATGAGGCCTTGTTGAGCCAACGATCCATCGGGTATGAAGCCATCTTTCCATGTCGGGCCATCATCAAGGCTTATGCAGGACTGCAGGCAACCAACCCCATTATGGCGGGAAATTAGCCTGACGTGACGTAACGTGCTGGTACCAAATCATGAATCCGTCATTATTTAGCTAGGAAGTAGTAAACTAAAATGGTTGTTTTTTTGTGAAAGCAGTTGTGGCGTGTTCATAATAAAGATGGTGTTTGGGACAGTAACGATTGGGGTGGGTGGATATGGGGGTGGGGTGGGTAAACAGGAATGATTACGTGCGCGTGTGTGTGTGTGTGTGTGTGTGTGTGTGTGTGTGTGTGTGTGCGGGGCGCACCCACGTGAGTGTGTAGAACTATGTATTATTTTGTTTGCGTGCAAGAGCCCATGCCTGATCGAACGTCAATAAAAAGTTGATTCCTGCCATCAAGGTTCTCCCAATGTTTCCACTGTAGTAGGCCTATCATCCAAACGACCTTGTCAGCAAATCGCTTCGTCGACTCCATAGAGGACACATCGTCGCACTCTGAAGAAGAATTTTCTCGTCGCTAGACCTGCAATTCACTCGTGTCTCGCATCCTGTCGACGACGCCACTTTGTAACAGAGGGCAGATATTTGACTTGCCGCGACTCTGTACAACAATGTAGCCTCTAATAAGAAGCTGCATAAATACTACATTTTACCGCTGCGGGCAAAGTGCGTATAACGGACCATTTTCAACCACCCCGCAACGAAACAGAACGTTGCACAAGTCGCAGGTGTGTTCTATATATAAACACACGACGCTGTGATTGGCGGTTCCGATTGCATGGGAAGTAATCTAATTACCGCCCCGTCACACGAACTAAACACTAGGCATCATCAGCAAAACACAGACCAGTAAGGGAGCTAATCCCATTATCAACCTACATGGGGCAGATTACAGTACTTCGTCACAAAAATGTCAGAAAATTTAGGATTGCTATCAAGAAAATATCATGAAACAGCAATAAACTCATTCAGTTTTGTTTTGTTTTTAAAAGAGGGGGGGGGGGGGGGCAGAAGACATAGGTGATATTAAGCGATGTTGGTTCTTTTCTGCACCTTCTGTTCCCAAGTTACACTGTCAAGTTGTCTGAAAATCAATAACAAGAACGATGAATGTTTAGATATAAATGCTTGAGGGTGTGGGGAGTGGTTGTCTGGAAATTCCTTGTTCTCACTGGGGTTTTTTCTTAGTCACTGGGCTTTTTTTAGTACTCTCTCCTCCTCTCTCCTCTCTCTTCTCTCTCTCTCTCTCTCTCTCTCTCTCTCTCTCTCCTCTCTCTCTCTCTCTCTCGTGAAAGATGAGACTTCTTTTTTTCATACTTCTTTCTTGTTTTCTTTCTTTCTTTGTTTTCATGTTTCTAAGCAAACATAGATAATGAGAGGGAGGATAAAAGAAAAAAAACACCTCTATTTCTTTTTTTTTGGGGGGGGCATTTTTTTATATTTCTGCAGCACACCTTATCATATCATCACCTCAATCAGAAAATCCGAGCCCCAAAACTACAGGCATCATCAGCAAAACACAGGTGCCACAGAAAAACCCCAACAACACCATCATCATCATAATCGTCATCCTGATTTTACCAATTACATCCCCCCCCCTGTCAGCTAAAGCAACCAATCAGTCTAAAGCATCATCATTCAACAGCAATAAATCCACAAACCACAGCCACAGAACCCGATCATTGGATAGAATTAGATCATTGGGCAGAATTAGATCACTGGATAGAATTACCGACCATTCCCCCCTTCTCATCCCTGTTCACTGTCAAATGCACCATCTCATCATCCTCATCATCATCATCATGAGATCTGACCATAACAGGCAAGGGTCTTTTTTACCTGCAGCGCTCAGCAACATTTGCATCAGCAAGAGACAGGTAATGGCAATGACAGTGTGGCAGAGACTGTCTGTGTTGGGATCTAAAA
>CM060340.1:18469053-18472503 GCA_030674155.1 Stramonita haemastoma | reverse complement strand
TTTGTCTGTCTGTCGTTTGTTCTCATTTTAAGTGGTACGAAACTCGCGCAGAGCATGGCAGCAGAGAGTCCTCAGAGGAGAAACCCCCTTCAAACAAGTGTTTCGGGCCTTTTGTCTTCCTTACACTCTCCGGCCCACATCCAGTTCATGACTCTGGATGTCTCTCTGCTGCCCCTTCATGTATGTGATGAGTTCAGACTCGGATTCGAACCCATGATTTCTGGATATGCACACTTTTTTTTTGGTGTGTGTGTGTGGGGGGGGGGTTGTATCTCTCCATATTTCTTACTTCACCGTCTCCCTTTCCTCTCCCTTCTCTCCCCTTACACACAAATATATACCTGCTTCGAATGGATACAGCATGCAACAAGCGTGATAGTGATATAAAAGATAATAAGCACCATGGTCAGAGACAGTAAAGAACAGTAAACCGCTGTTGATGTTTGTTACCGTTAAAAAAACAGGTTCTCTGTTTTAGACACGTGTTCTAGGAAAACATTAATTTACGAGATTTCAGAGATTCAGGCTGTGATGGTAATGGACTTTCCTTGTTTGACTTTTTGATGCCTTTCTTTCAGGAGGAAATTTGCAGCATAATATATTTTGATGTGTTCAGGGATTATGGTTTGGGGGGAGGTGGAAGGGGGGTGTTCCCCATGCGTGTCTGTTTTGCTGTTTGTATGCCTGTCTGTCTGTCTGTCTGTCTCGTGGTATCTGTTTTTGTCCTTCTGTGCATCGTCTTTCTATCTTTATTCATCATCATAATCATCATCATCATCACATCATCATCATCATCATCTCTCTCTCTCTCTCTCTCTCCTCTCTATCTCTCCTTCATCTTCTCTCCTCTTTTCTCTCTCTCTCTCTCTTCTTCTGTCTGTCTCTTGTCTGTCTGTCTGTCTGTCTGTCTGTCTGTCTGTCTGTCTGTCTGTCGTCTTCTTCTCTCCTCTCTCTCTCTCTCTCTTCTTCTCTCTCTCTCTCTCTCTCTCTCCTCTCTCCTCTCTCTCTCTCTCTCTTCTCGGACCACACAAATGCATACTTGCTTATACAAAGACTTTGATCATAATACCTGATTAAACCATGTGTTGAAAATCGTAGGTCTACATGGCAACGTTCTGGCGGTTCCTGCGACGGCTCTGGAACCATTCGTATCGGCGATTGCCTTTCCAATGGACCATTCCAGCGACAGAGGGGGGAGGTGCCCTCTATACTCACCCAAGATTTGCGCTCTAGAGCCTAGAGCACAACTCCATAGTCTTCCGAGACTGACGGATGCCTTCCCACTGAAAATCTTTAAAATGCTTATAGCTATTTTCAAACAAAGCATCATCGATTGTCATGGCAACGATAGAACAGTCGCATACGATCTAATGATAGATATAGAACATACTTGTGACAATTTATTGATAAGTTCACATGATGTCAGACTATATTTTGATTCTTGGCATGAATGTAATATGTATGCATTTCAAAATATCTATAACGGTTGAATGTAGACAGGGTGTGTCAGGTGTAAATGTTCATAAAGCAAAATACAGATTGCACAGGGAATATGATCCGATATGTCCTTTATGTATTTATGTTTGCTCCTCGAATAGAGCTTCTAGGCAATGCAGCCGCATGTCGACTTCGAAGATGGATGCTAGGTGAGTTCGTGTTTTCGTAACCCAACCGAACACTGACACTAACCGTAGGATCTTTAATGTGCATGTTTGATCTTCTGTATGTGTATATATACACGAATGGAATTAAAATACTGGCAGTCTGCACTTGAAAGATCGTAAAAGTCCACACCCTTACTTCACCAGACACCCTCGCGGTTCGAACCCACGACTTCATGGACCCATGGGATTGAAGTCAAACGGTCTTAACCACTCCGCTATAGCGTCTGTCGCCTTATAGTGATGTTTCAATAGAAGATTGAAAGCACAAACTGCTTTTATTTTGTATAGCATTTAACGCTGCTAGGCAAATAAAAAAAACACCTATCCCAGCAAAATATACTTACCAGCTTGATGCAGTTAGACTCTGCTTACTCCTTACTTGTAACAGTCCTAGGCCTCTCTGTCTATGTGTCTGTCTGTCTGTCTGTCCGTCTGTCTGTCTGTCTGTCTGTCTGTCTGTCTGTCTATCTGTCTCTCTCTCTCTCTGTCTCTCTCTCTGTCTCTCTGTCTCTCTGTCTGTCTCTGTCTGTCTGTCTGTCTGTCTGTCTGTCTGTCTGTCTGTCTGTCTTCTGTCTGTCTGTCTGTCTGTCTCTCTCTCTCCTCTCTCTTCTCTCTCTCTCTCTCTCTCTCTCTCTCTCTCTCTCTCTTCTCTCTCCTCTCTCTTTGCTTCTTGCAATCAAAGAAAGGAAAACAAAACAGCAATTAGAAGGAAAATTAACAGGTATCGGGCAGACGATTCAATCAAGCGTAGACTCCATTGTTACAACAATCTTTGGAGAGAGAGAGAGAGAGAGAGAGAGAGAGAGAGAGAGAGAGAGAGAGAGAGAGAAGAGAGAGAGAAGAGAGAGGAGAGAGAGAGAGAGAGAAGGCAATTGCGCTATTCTGCGATCCTAACGGTCGATTTCCTGTAGTCAATGCTTTCATTACAGTTGGTAAAGACTTCCATTATGACGGCTCTCTTTTTGTGTCCCGCACTTGCCTACCCTCCCGCTAAAAAAAGTCTCTGGCAAGACGAAGAACAGAAGAGTAATTTTATGGTTAAAAACTGGACGGTATCAAGATGAAAAAAGGTTTTTGTATCTCTATATCTTAATTGTTTTTCTTTCATCCTATTGTCATTGAGGCTTTTTTTTTTATCGACGATAGCGAGCGATATCAGAGCTATTCTTCTTGCTGTTGAGCATTCGCTACCTTAAGCACCCTAGAGGGTTAACGTACCTGGAATAGTTAGGCCTATGCACTCAATCTCACTCTTCATCACACCTAGGAATCGCTGTGAAATTGTACAATGGATGAAAGGGTTTGTGCGTAATAAACGACCGTTTTCAATTGACAATCGCCATAATTATAGGCAACGATACTCCAATTAAAATGAGGAATTGCGAGTATCGAAAGCAGTGATTGTTGTCACTTACAGTAGCGTTTTGGTGTTGTGTGTGTGTGTGTATGTGTGTGTGTGTGTGTGTGTGTGTGTGTGTGTGTGTGTGTGTGTGTGTGTGTGACTTTGTGTAATTGTGTGTGTGACTTTGTGTGTGTGTGTGTGTGTGTGACTTTGGGGTGTGTGTGTGTGTGTGTGTGTGTGTGTGTGTGTGTGTGTGTGTGTGTGTGTGTGTGTGTGTGGTGTGTGTGTGTGTTGGGGGGAGGGTGGTTGAAAGATAGCTGTTTTTGGAAAGAAACAACGAACCTGGTATTTGTTGAAGTTTCTCTGAAGAGGTAAAGATGGAGAGCTCTAGTGCATTCGTGTAGAAAGTATGAATGGAATTAAACTGAATACCCCTTTAAGTCA
>CM060340.1:18452035-18454535 GCA_030674155.1 Stramonita haemastoma | reverse complement strand
ACTTTTCTTGTGAATACTATGGAATGAATCAATAAATCGTTGAAAGGAATATATATATATATATATATATAGAGAGAGAGAGAGAGAGAGAAGAGAGAGAGAAGAAAGAAGAGAGATAGAGAATAGTAGATAGATAGATAGATAGAGAGATAGAGAGATAGATATTTATATGGTGTATTATACTATATGTATGTATGTATGTATGTATGTATGTATGTATGCTATGTATGTATGTATGTATGTATGTATGTATGTATGTATGTATGTATGTATGTATATGTATGTATGTATGTATGTATGTATGTATTGTGTGTGTGTATGTATGTGTGTGTGTATGAGTGACTGTGTGTGTGTGTTGTGTGTGTGTGTGTGTGGTGCTTGTGCTTGGTGTGTGTGTGTGTGTGTGTGTGTGTGTGTGTGTGTGTGTGTGTGTGTGTTGTGTGTGTGTGTGTGTGTGTGTGTTGTGTGTGTGTGTGGAATGCATGCGTGCCTGTGTACCTGCATGCCCACGCGTGTGCCTGCGTTCATGCTCGCCTTTATGCCTGATGTGTTCGTGCAGAGGTGTGTGTATGTGTTTGTTTTTTTTATAATCTTGACATTAAGGATAAAGTATATTAAACGAAATAACATTGAATGGGGGGGGGGGGGGGGGCGAGCCTCTGCAGAAAAAAAAAGGTTGGACGGTAGAAGGGGAACAATATCACATTTCTTTTAGAACACTCTCGCGAAAAGAACACCTGGAATCTTTTCTCTTTTTTTTTCTTTTTTGCTGTAGGCCTATTGCACCCCTTTTGGTTAGTAACCTGAACGATGAAAGTATGAGCAAAACGAACACACATGTCAACGTGTGTGTGTGTGTGTGTGTGTGTGTGTGTGTGTGTGTGTGTGTGTGTGTGTGTGTGTGTGTGTGTGTGTGTGTGTCGTGTGTGTGTGCGCGCACGTGTTGGGTGTGTGTGTGGTGTGTGTGTGTGTGTGTGTGTGTGTATGTGTGTGTGGTGTGTGTGTGTGTGTGTGTGTGTGTGTGTGTGTGTGTGTGCGCGCGGCGCGTGCGCGTGCGTTGTGACTTAACGTGGGTATCAAATTGACTCCACTTGTTGTTACTCTTTTGTGTCGCAGGTGTTCCACAGTCAGGCTAATTAACAGTGTCAAATCAAAACGTGGCATTGTAATTTGTGTCTGTAATTAACTTATTCACTACTGCTGAATGCTTTGTTTTGTTTTGTTTTGTTTTGTTTTCATTGTGGAGAGACAGTCTTTATCTTGAATAGTGTTTTTCCCTTCCCATGGTTTTTCTTTTTCTCTGTTTTCCGTCAGTTGGTCAATCTGTCTCTGTGTGTGTGTGTGCTGATGTGTATGTCTTTATGTCTGTCTGATTATGTTTTATGTGATGTGTGTATGTTGTTGTGTGTGTTGTGGTTTTGTGTGTTGGTGTTTGTTGTGTTGTGTTTTTGTCTGTGTTGTGTCGTGTGATGTGTGCCTCTGTGCTCTGTTGTGTTCTGTCTGACTGTCTGTCTGTCTGTCTGTCTGTCTGTTTGCTCTCTCTCTCTCGTCTTCTTCTTCTTCTCTCTCTCTCTGTCTTCTGTCTCTCCCTCCCCCCTCTCATCTCTGCTCTCCTCTCTCTCTGTCTCTCTCTGTCTCTCTGTCTCTCTGTCTCTCTGTCTGTCTGTCTGTCTGTCTGTCTCTCTGTCTCTGTCTGTCTCTCTCTCTCTCTCCTCTCTCTCTCTCTCTCTCTCTCTCCTCTCTCTCTCTCTCTCTCTCTTCTCTCTCTCTCTCTCTCTCTCTACTCCATCCTCCTCTCATCCTCTCTCCTCTCTCATCCACTCTCCATCTCTCCTCTCATCTCTCCCCTCATCCATCTTCTCACATCTACGTACTACAATCACCACTCAATTTCATACATCACCCCCAAGCAACACAAACACACACAACAACACACAACACACACACCACGATACAAACACGCACACACACACCACACACACACCACACACTACACACACACACACACACACTACCACAATAAACACACACACAAAACACACACAACACATACACACACACACACACAACTACACACACACACACATACACCTACACAACACTACATACACACACCACCAATATAAAATCATACTGCATACGATCAATGAAATATCACAATACACATGAATGGTATGAAAAAAAGGTACAGAAACTCTAACCTTTTTCTACTTACTGTTCCATTCCATGCATGCTAATTCAATACAATAATACCACCCACATTTCTATTCAATTCAGTGCAATGCATATCACATAAACCTATTTGCATTAAGTGCTATCGGTGCCTTGGCTGTTGCTATTCTGGTCAATCGTCAGTCTTGGAAGACTATGGAGTTGCGCTCTAGACTCTAGAGGAAAAGCCTGAGTAAGTAAGTATGGAGGGCAAGCTGTTACCCATGCAGCAGACCCCCCCCCCCCCCTCTCCACGTCGCTGGAATGGTCCATTGAAAGGCAATTGCTG
>CM060340.1:18444535-18447035 GCA_030674155.1 Stramonita haemastoma | reverse complement strand
GCTCTTCACATAACAAACCGCACTTTCCTTTAAAGGAGAGAGAGAGAAAAAAAAATCTTCATAATTATTATTGGAGTAGGCCTGCCAATGTGGCGAGATACGGGAGAAGAGTCATACAAGCACTTTTTTTTTTATCAAGTGTGTGCGTTTAATCTCACGGTGATTCCCACGCCGGATAAGTGTTTATTGTGGGCGACCCCTAGGGAGTTAAGTTTGGGAGCGCGAAACTACATCCAAAACAGAGTTTTACATTGAGAGAGGAGTAGAGAGAGAGAGAGAGAGAGAAGAGAGAGAGAGAGAGAGAGAGATGAGGATGAGAGAGAGAGATGAGAAGAGAGGATTTGATTTGATTTGATTTGATTTGATTTGATTTGATTTGATTTATTCTTTTATATCGAGGATAATGGAATAAGTACTCTTATGCTTTTTTACATGCAGTCCCCGTGTGTATGCAGTTTTGTGAATGTCATCTGTTCCCACCGGCACACAATGGCCTATTTTTTCGAAAAGCGGAACAGGTTTTAAAGTGTGCGCAAGATGTTCTCATGCTGCGCTCACACACGTGGCCTCGGTTGTTCTCGTCCGAAAGACTTTTTGGTTTTGGGTGGGGGGGGGAGTCTGCACTGATGTTAACTCCAGGGGAAAATATCCCCTTGAACGGGATTCGAATGCGGGTCGTCAGATTGCGAGCGCAATGTTCTAACCACTAGGAAGAGAGAGAGAGAGAGGAGAGAGAGAAGAAGAAGAAGACAGAGAGACGAGAGCAGAGAGAAGAAGAGAGAGATAAGACAGACAGACAGACAGACAGACAGGACAGAAGACAGAGACAGATTTTGGTTCCGTTGGCTTATTTATGCGTAAACCATAACCCTTTATCAAGAGGAATAACTGAAACACTCACTAAATCAGCATTGCAATACAAATCATGCAGAACAGAATTATTTTGTTATACTAAAAAAAAAAACACGCTTTTTGCCATACCACTAGAGCCTTGTGAAGATAAATAGCTGGATAATTCACTACTTTTTTTTCTTCTCTATTGTGCATGTGAGAAGTAAACTTAATCTGAACTGACTGGGAGATTATTAATATTTGACAGGTATAAATGAGAGAGAGAAGAAGAGATGGGAAGAAGACAGAAGAGGAGAGAGAGAGAGAGAAGAGAGAGAGAGAGGAGACAGAGAGAGAGAGAGAGAAGAGGGGGAGGGGAGAGAGGAGAACAGGTGGGACAGAAAGATAGAGAGAGGGGGAGATGGAGAGAGAGAGAGGGGGAGACAGAGTTTTATGAGAGAGAGAGGAGAGAGAGAGAGAGAGAGAGAGAGAGAGAGAGGAGAGAGAGAGAGAGAGGAGAGAGAGAGGGAGAGAGAGGGAGAGAGAGAGGAGAGAGAACTAAACAGGAAAAACAGGTAGTGACATGATGAAGGGGACGGCAGGACCACGGGAAGAGCAGACAGCGAGACAGCACACACAGCAGCAAGATGAAGGAAGAGTGACAGTACTGAAGTAGATGGGGTTAAAATAAAAACACGGGGGGGGGGGGGGGATAGGGGCCTAGTGTTTAAGGCATTCAGTTCAGACCCGGGTTCAAGCCACCACCCAGATGCTCCTCCAAGGAGGTTTATTTTTTCATCCGGAGTTAACATCAGTGCTGACTCCATTTCTACTAGAAATTATTCGCAGAAGTCTATAAACCGAGAGGCCCTCTGTTCGATTGCAAGTAGAACATCTTGGTAATGGTAAAAGGTGTCCCGTATCCTATGTGGCCGTATGGGGAGCGAGGCATCAGAAACCTGAGCTTCTCTAGGACCAGCATATTGAGGGCGGCGTCCATCTCCCCTCCCTCGCTGCTTTACCTTCCCTGACCCTAAAGAGGGCAGGTACCCATTTACAGCTGGGGGAACTGGGGGACCGTACTGAAGCCAAGGCGCGCAAACGGTCACTCATCCAACTGCTGACCACGCTCGACGCTGCTTAACTTTGACTTAGGTAAGTGAATTCTCTGACCACTTAGCAATCCCACCCCCTCACCCCACCCCTGCCCCCACCCCAGAACATTTTGGGCATACGTTAAAATCCTTTTCCTCCTTTGGGAAGAGCAGGCCACTCGTGCCGGTCAAAACTGGAGCGTAGAAGTAGTACAGCGAATAGAAACCGTTTTCTGCTGCTTGAAAATAAAAACCGCCTATCAAAATAGCAGACACGTGTGTATTCTTCAAGCTTCATTGAAGGTGTGGACAGAAACAACAAATAGCTTTTAGCTGTCTCTGGAGCATTCATAGTTAAGTGACAGACTGGTTTGTTCGATAAACAGCGATTAAACAAGTCCATTTTAAACCACTGAAATTCGATGCATTATTAGCCAGAGATTAAAGTATACAGGCGTTTTTTTGTCTTTTGACGTTCTCCATGTTTTCGACATTCAAAGATCTACAATGCACAGAGACACGTCCGCGCGCCCGCACACACCATACACACACCACAAACACACAAACACACAACC
>CM060340.1:18437035-18439535 GCA_030674155.1 Stramonita haemastoma | reverse complement strand
TGAGATCTTGTGTATGAGACCAAATGATAGTACAAGACCAGAATTGTTTACATTATGTGTTTAGGTTGGATTGTATATATATATATATATATATATATATATATATATATATATATATGTGTGTGTGTGTGGGGTGTGTGTGTGTGTGTGTGTGTGTGTGTGTGTGTGTGTGTGTGTTGTGTATTAATATACAAACATTTTGTTCCTGCCTTTGCTCTATTAGTTTAAGAAAATCAAGACTCCCACTGCTTTATCACTGCCTTGAACATGATTCACCAAACATTATGCAAAATGTCCGTCATTATGCCATCTCACATAACCTCAAGATAACCAGCTCAAGCTCTATCATAAGCATCCTCTAAAAATACAATAAAAGCCTCCCATCATTCTATCCAATGGTGAGCAGCGTGGCGCATGCATGCAGACTGTAGTAAACCATCACATGAGGCACAGACAGGGAGTCAGGAAAGGCGCAGAGAAACCTTCTCACACAGCCATCATCACAACAGCCTGGCCTCACATGGCCCTTTATGGATTCATCGCCATGGGGGCGGGGGCAAACTTGCCCTTCACCCCCTTCATTTGCATAATCTCCCTCATTTGGGAATTGGCTCAGATCTGTGGTTTGTCTTTCCCACATTCCGCCATAACTTGTCTCCCTTTGCTTTCAGATTGCCTTTATTCTGGGAATGAATCCGCCATCCCATATCAATTCTTTTGTTTTGAGTAGGTTTCATTTTCTGTTCAATCTTTCTCTTAATTAATTCTGTCCTTCTCTCTCTGACTGTCCCTCTCTGTCTCTCTCCTATTCTCTGTCTCTTGTCTGTCTGTCTGTCTGTCTGTCTCTCACTCATTATCTGACTCTCTTTCTCTCTTCTCTCTCTTCTCTCTCTCTCTCTCTCTCTCTCTCTCTCTCTCTCTCTCTCTCTCTCTCTCTCTCTCTCTCTCTCTCTCTCTTTCTCTCTCTCTCTCTCCCTCCAGCAGATCAGGATATTTCAAACTAAGCTTTCATAGCACTTGTCTGATAAGATGCAAAATGAAAGGTCAGGTGACCAGCAAACAAAACACAAGCTATGGATGGGGCAAGCTGCTGTGCATGCTGTTTGGCTAAATTTGGATGGAACCTTTCAGTTGGTTAAATGAATTGGAGGGACAGACTATTCCTTTTAGGTTGGGTGTGTACAATTATTGATGTTTGACATGTTGCTTCCGTTTCCAGAAACACACAGGGGCTAGATCTGTCACGATCTTGTAAAATTTTTAATGCACCATTCATTTTTCCTTTTTTTTTCTTTACTGTCTGTATTATTTTGCTGTCTTAATGGAATATAACTAATCTAATGATTGAGGGGCATTGTGTACAAACTGGGTTCACTGAAAACATTTTCCCATGAATTAAGGTCTTACAGGTGACTAGACTGCATGGGAAACAAAAAGCACCTCGTTCAAATCTCCCAAGCAAGATGTACAAGATTGAGGCAAGTAAAGGTAAAGGTGTCCCACAATCTATGTGGTTGTACAGGAGAAAGGTATCAGAGACCTCAGCTTCTCTAGGAGCCAGCATATTGAGGACAGATCCTATCTCCTCTCCCTTGCTGCTTTACCTTTCCTGACCCTAAAGAGGGCAGGACCCATTTACATCATCACAAGTTTCATCTACTAGTCTTAAATTGTCTGATATCGCATCATGCTGTGCTTCTTGAACACCATCAAGTCAGAGTCTGGAACAAATCACCCTCAAAACAGTAATAAAAGCCTCCCATCACTCTCTTCCAATGGTGAGCATGCAGCATGGTGCATGCAGACAGTAGTAAACCATCACACGAGGCACAGACAGGGAGTCACGAAAGGCAGCAGAGAAGCCCTCTCACCACGGGCCATCATCACAACAGCCTGGCCTCACATGGCCCTGTTTTGGCTGCATTGCCATGGCGGCGTGCAGGGCAAACTTGCCCTCTGACCCACTTCATTTGCATAATCTCCCTCTTGGGAATTGGGTGGGCTCTGTGGTTTGCCTTATGGTGTTTGCTGTCACTTGTCTCCCTTTGCTTTCAGATTGCGTTTTATTGTGGGAGAGAATTGGGGGGTCCTGTGATTAATTATTCTTGGTTTCTGGGGTTATTGCATTTCTGTTCAATTTGTTCTCAAAGTCTCTCTTCTCTGTACTCAGTCTCAATCCTCTCTCTCTCTCTGTCTCTCTCTCTCTCTCTCTCTCTCTTCTCTTTGACATAGCTATCTCACATTCGCTCACTTCGCACCTCTCTCCTCTGTGTTCTCAATGTCTCTCATTTGTGTCCTCCTCTCTCTTTCTATCCCTCTCCATGTCTCTATTCTTTATGTCTGTCCTCTCTGTCTGTGTGTATGTCTCTCTGTCTCTGTCTCTCTGTCTCTCTCTGTCTCTCTCTCTTTCTCTCTCTCTCTCTTTTCTCTCTCTCTCTTTTCTTTCTTTCTTTTTTCTATCCACCCCCCAATCATCCTCCTCCTGTTTCTCCTCTTTTTC
>CM060340.1:18419535-18424535 GCA_030674155.1 Stramonita haemastoma | reverse complement strand
GTTTCTGTCTGTCTGTCTGTCTGTCTGTCTGTCTCTCTCTCTCTCTCTCTCTCTCTCTCTTGTGTCTCTGTCTCTGTCTCTCTCTGTTCTCTGTTTCCCTCCTCTCTCCTCTCTCTCCCTCTCCCTCCCTCTCCTCTCTCTCTCTCTCTCTCTCTCTCTCTCTCTCTCTCTCTCTCTCTCTCTCTCTCTCTCTCTCTCTCTCTCTCTCTCTCTCTCTCAGCAGGAGCAGCCTTGATCGATGACACTCTCTGTCAAATCTCCTCAGAGTGTGCCACAAATCATTGACAGTGGCAGGAGGGAGAGATGAGGGGGAGAGAGGGGAGGGGGAGGGGGGTCTTTGAGGAAGTGCATGCCAGACTCAGCCGTCATTTCCATTAACTGTCGTCTGCTTTCTTTTGTCGTCTGCCCTGTGTCCATTCTTTTTCTCTGCGCTGACCCTCTATGGGGGTCTGATACGATCAGGCAAGCGTTCTGAATGAAACTAGTTTCTACCCTGTGACTTGAGATGTGCATTTGGATAGGGGGTGTGTGGTGTGTCGTGTGTGTGTGTGTGTGTGTTGTGTGTGTGTGTCGTGCGTGCGTGCGTGCGTGTGGTGTTTATATATACACAAGAGGACATCAACAAGCTAAAAGTTTATTGAGTGCTCAACATCAATCATTAGTCCAGCTTTTACTCTAGGCAGCTTGTAGATATGAATCATAACATTTTTCTCTGAAACACTTTTGACAATCAATAAATCTATTTCATTTGTCTTTTTTTTTTACATTTGTTTTGTTTCGTTTTTTTTTTCGAAAAGGAACAAAATCATGTTTTAATGCTTTACACTACTTACATACAAGGAGAAAAAAATCAATGGTAATACTTAACTTTATTCTACTATACAAAAATTGTATACTGAACAAATTCTGCTTGCTGTTAGTTTTTTGTATCAATCTTTATGCCGCTAACAAATTTAGCCGATGATATCTTTCACTTGTATAATCATGTGCTTCTCTTCCTACGAATTCTTGTATGGTTACAGTCTTACCAAGTGCAATTCGATCCAGAAATCTGAGAGCCTTTTTGTGCCAAAATGGCAAAACTCTGTCCATGAAAGCCACAGGGATAAATTGGCCTGACTATTGATATCGTGAATCAAATAACATCACTTCTTAGACTTGCAAATTCACAACCAGAGATGTGATGGGGAGGGGGGGGGGGAGAGGGTAAAGGATTGAGAGAGAGAGACAGAGAGACAAGAGACAGACAGATACAGATACAGATCAGATCAGAGAGACAGAATAGAGACAGAGATAGAGACACAGAAAGGAGGGAGGGGGTATCATCCATTTCATCAGCAGATCCAGAAAATTTGCTTCCTAACACAAAACATCTTTTGGCTGTCAACCATGCATGTGGTCATTTTTTCCCCTTCCTTTTTCAACTCCCACATCCCCGACAAGGCCCCTCCTGGCTAGTTTGGAGTTTTCCGCACTGCTGATTCCCCTCACGCTCCCCATGATCAGAGTGACGCCCCTTGGCGGGGGTTTCCATTTCCGGTGACCAAAGAGCTTCATGGGAAGCAAGTCACGTGCACAGAGGAGAGAGAGAGAATGAGAGAGAGAGAGAGAGAGAATGAGAGTGATGAGAGGGAGAGAGGTGTGTGTGTGTGTGTGTGTGTGTGTGTGTGTGTGTGTGTGTGTGTGTGTGTGTGTGTGTTAGGGGGGAGGGGTTGTTTTCTAAAGACCTAAACCAAAGTTCTAGAAGGGGTGTGAATAAATGAATGAAAGCACAGAAACATGAGACTGCTGCATTGGAAAGAGAGAATGAAAAGAAAGATTGATGTTGGGAACAGACGTGGAAAAAATAAAGATAGAACACAGTAAACGAGTGGCGGGAGAACAAGATGCCAGAATTAAAAAAAAAAAAAAAGGGATACCACATAAAGCAAGAGATATTGTTCTATCCAAACTTTTTTGGATGCTTCATGACTGATGAGATGCATCACTTTGGGGCTTAACTGAAAATCATGACCTGGCTTTTACCTCTGTCCATCTAAACCAGGGATAAGCTGTGTGTGGAAAGTAAAATCTGCTTCTTGTTTGATGTCAGTTGATAGGGTTTCTGTTTGTTTTTGGTGGTTGTTGTTGTTTGTTGTTGTTGGTGGGGGGGGGAGGGAGAGGGCTTGTTCCTAGGCTAGAGCTCTGAGGTTCACCAATGGTAAGATTTTGTGTATGCGACCATTTTTGCTCTTCCTTAAGCTACCTGCATTCCAACTTTGGAAATAATGTTTAAACATGACACTAGTATGCTGGCGGGTTTTCTTCATACCAAATCGAGGGCCTACTCTTCTAAAATGCAGAAAGGGTTTTAACGTGTATGCAAGATGTTATGCGTGCGTTTGCACGTAGGACCTCGGTTTATTGTCATAACCGAAGGACTTTCGGGGCAGTGGAGTCAGTACTGATGTTCGTTCCAAAGGAAAAATGACCTCGGATGGGAGCGTCTGTAGTAGCTCCGACCTGGTTAGTCAGACCACAAGCTCAACACTCTAACCACTAGGCTATCCGGCACCTGCTTCTGGTCTAAGTTAGGTAGTAGAGTAGAATGACGCTGGTTGTTAGTCTGCAGAGCATGAGCATCCTAGAAAAAAAATCATTTTCCTGTTAATGGCTAGTGGAGTAGCCATTCTTAAAGGACAGCAATTGCGCAAATGAACCAGGCTGTATACTTTGTTTCTTGCAATTGGGTCACTGTTTCTTCTGCTTTTTTTACGATTCTGAACTAGAGCTCCCACATTTACCAATGGACAATTTTTGTGTATGCAACTGCTTACCCACCAATCAAATAGCCGCATTCTGACTTCAGTGATAGTGTTTAAATACGACATCAGTGTGGATGCGTTTTTGTATTTTTTTTCCATCTGTTCCTACCGGCACAAACTGACCTACGAGATTTTACTCTGCCTTTTGGAAGATTGAGTGAGAGAAAAATCTCTTCCTATAAAGAAAAAAAACTTGTTTGGGTTAAGCCCCATATTCTCACATACCCAGCCTCTAGCCTCTGCCATAAAGCCATCACTGTCAATTCCCCCTACCCCACCCCCCTTATCTTTAATCTTCCACCTTCTTCCTGAAAAGTCGTGACTCTTTACCACCCAGAAGGAAGGAAGAGGAGTAGGGTGGCGTGGTGAAAGAGAGCGAGTCATTAATGATATTTTGCGAGTCTAAGACCGTTTAATTAGTGTTGGATCAGGCACCGTTCGTTAACCACAACTAACATTAGGAAACATCAGAGGAACGAAGCAGACTTCCTCCCTGCAAGCCTCCTGTGTGTGACTGACATGGATAGCGCTGGCTGGCTACAAGTCTGCACAAGGTTTTTAGTTCCCAGGCAGCGGTGACGATGGGGGGTTTTGCATGGGGGGAATTATGCTGCCATCAGATGTTGTCCCATCGCTTCCTGTCTGTCTCTCTGTTTCCTTCGGCTTTCCTTTGTTTTGCGTTGAATTTCTCAGTGCGTGTGCGCGCGCCGCGCGCGCGCGTGTGTGTGTGTGTGTGTGTGTGTGTGTGTGTGGCGGGGGGGGGGGGGTTACAGGATTTTTTCGTCTTTTCTCTGTCTTTTTTGTTCTTTTGTTTTCTTCTTTCTCCATTTTGTCAGTCTTCTTTAGTTGTTTTTTTTGTGTTGTAACCTTTCTATTTTTCCGTCAGTCTGTCTTCTCTATGCTTTTTTTTAACTAGCTTTGGCTCTGCAGTTTTCATTAAATTTGGTCTTTCTTTTCTTTCGTTTATTTTGTTTTCTTTCTGTTTGTCTTACTTCCCTTCGTTCTTTATTGTTTTCCTTTCCTACCATTCTTCTTTTTTAGTTTTCATCAGTTTGCTTTAAATTAAGTCTGCTATTTTCAAATCAGTTAAGTTTAAAGTAGAAGAGTTCTATTTGTTTATAAGAGTATACCTAGTTAATGCAAACAGCTGTGTGCGACGGGGAGGGGGGGGGGGGGGTTAGGAGGTAATTATATGTTTGTGCTTTGAAGTATGTTTTATGTCATTTTAAATTGGCCTGTCCGTCAAAGTCACTATTTTCATGCAACCATTTGTCCATGTGATATCCATGTTCATTTTAATTTTACTTAATTTGCTTATTTTCCTATGTTCTCTCCACGTTTTACCGTTATCATTTAATGTTCATTTTCTATAATTCTGTGTGCGCTAGTCTGCGCAGTTAAACAGCAATCAACGGAAACAAACGCTGGAATCTAATTATACTGAAAGTAAAGGTTAATGATATGGTTATTGCTCTAAACATAAAGTTGAGTTGTGTATAGTGGTAGTGTAACGAACCAATTACAAAAAATTATATAAAACAATTGCTTCATGCCACGGTAGAATAATAATGTTGCTTAGATATAGATAGATATATTTATATATGTTTGTGTGTATGTATGTATGTATGTATGTATGTATGTATGTATGTATGTATGTATGTGTGTGTGGTGTATGTGTGTGTGTTGTGTGTGTGTGTGTGTGTGTGTGTGTGTGTGTGTGTGTGTGTGTGTGTGTAAGTATGTCACCATCAGAAAAAGGAAATATATTGGTTTGAATTGTTAAGAGGAAGCAAACTGACTTTGTCCTCAACTCAATATTTTTACTGAAAAAGAAACGAAGTAAGAAACCACCGCGTAGAAGAGTCACTGTTGTGTCTTTAAAACATTCAAGGGCAAATAACTCAAAGCCACCTATGTTTAGTCTACTTGCACACAAGTACACGAGAGATGAAGCGAAGCAAGGAAATCACTTCCTCAAAAGGGAACGGGATAGCCTCGTGGTTCGAGCATTGTGTTCACAATTTGACGGCCCAGGATCGAGCCCAGGTTTGAGCCATTGCCGAAACACCCGTTCTGGGAGATTTTTCCCCGAAAGGTTAACTAGTACTGACTCCACTTCCCCAAGAAATCCTTCAGATGAGACTATAAACCAAGCCCCAGTGTGCAAAAGCTTTCAGAACATTTAGCACATACGTT
>CM060340.1:18407035-18414535 GCA_030674155.1 Stramonita haemastoma | reverse complement strand
TCTCTCTGTGTCCCTCTTTGTTGTGTGTGTGTGTGTGTGTGTGTGTGTGTGTGTGTGTGTGTATGTGTGTGTGTGTGTGTGTGTGTGTGTGTGTGTGTGTGTGTGTGTGTGTGTGTGTGTGTTTGCACATTCAAATACATCAGCAGACCATCCCTGGTGTTGGGAGAGAGGGAGAGAGAGATCA
Source organism: Stramonita haemastoma (assembly GCA_030674155.1). Lineage (NCBI taxonomy): Eukaryota > Metazoa > Mollusca > Gastropoda > Neogastropoda > Muricidae > Stramonita > Stramonita haemastoma. Next base: position 18,414,351 of record CM060340.1, on the reverse strand, counting down.
ATTGATCAATCAATCAATCAACCAAATTCTTTTATTTTGAGGATAATGAATAAGCACTTGTGTGTTTTTTTTACATCAAGTCACCACCCTTATCACAGATAACAGAGAGAGAGAGAGGAGAGAGAGAGAGAGGAGAGAGAGAGAGAGAGAGAGAGAGAGAGAGAGAAGAGAGAGAGAGAATAAAACATTGCTACATACCAGCAGACAGAGATAGCGAACCAGATAAAGTCTCTCAGTACATCAGCTCTCCCAGATTCTTCCCTTTTATAGTAGCACGCTAATGTTTGCCAGATGAACTTGACCTCTCACCTTCCTCATTTGCATAATTTCTCTCACGAGACATGGGCGAGATCTCATGTTTGCTTTTCTGGCGTATGCCGTTGCGTGGCTCACGTTGGTTATGGATGGCGTTTTTGATGTGGGAATGAATGTGAACTGCTTGATTAATTAGCGTTTGCTTCTGGATGGTTGAGTTTCTTGTTCTGTGGTCTCAAGTCTTTCTGTTCTTGGGTTTGGAAGAGGGGATGAGTGTTATTTGTTGTTGTTTTTGTCCTGGGATGTCTTTGTATTTCCCAGTTAAACTCTGCTTTTTTCTGTTTGTCTCTGTGTGTCTGTCCATCTGTTTGTCTTTTTGTCTTTTTGTCTGTGTCCATCTGTCTGTCCATCTGTCTGTCTGTGTCTGTCTGTTGTTGTATGTCTGTCTGTGTAGTAATAGATAGATAGATAGATAGATAGATAGAAGATAGATAGATAGATAGATAGATAGATAGATAGATAGATAGATAGATCTTTCCCTCATTGCTCTCTCTCTTCTCTCTCTCTCTTTCTCTCTCTCTCCATCTCTCTCTCTCTTTCTCTCCCCACACACACATACACACAGACACAGACACATACACAGACACACACACACACACACACACACACACACACACACACACACACACACACACACACACACACACACACACACACACACACACATTCCTGGAGTTACAGAGAGATAGGGGGATACAAGAAAAAGACAAACTGACAAAATTAAATCATGGGCTTGGAAACAAATAAAAGCATAAGATAGCATAGGCTACTGCTAAAACAATCTCCTTCTCCACCGCTCCTGTCCTCAGCCCTAATATCCCATTCATGGGGGATGTGATAACCAAGTGGTTAAAGCATTGAGCCTGCAATTTTCTGGCCTGGGTTCAAGCCACCCTAGGGCACATGTTCAGGAAACTTTTACCCCTGGAGTTAACATCAGTACTGAATCCATTCCCCCAAAAGTCCTTCAGATGATGCCATAAACTGTGGTCCTTTTGCGAACACATACTGGACATCTTGTGCACACGTTTTAACCTGATCTGCCTTGGGGAAGAGTAGCCATTGTGTGCCAGTAGAAAGGATGATAAAATTTAAAAGTGGCATGTACATTTCCCCGAAGTCATAATTGCAATTATTGAGGTAAAAAAAAAAGTAAATGATACCAATTGCTGAGGAACAAAAAAAGAAAAAAAAATGCAAAACAAAAGGAAAAGTAAAAGGTCACGGTAACGGGTGTCTCATAACCTACGTGGCCGTACGGGAGAGAGGCGTCAGAGGCCTCAGCTTCTCTAGGGGCCAGCATATTCAGGGCTGCGCCCATCTCCTCTGCCTCACTGCTTTTCCCTCCCTGACCCTCAAGAGGGCAGGTACTCATTTACAGCTGGGTGAACTAGGAGAACTGCACTAAAATAAAAGGCATACTAATTGTCACCATCCAACTGGTACTCACGCTTGATGCTGCTTAACTTTAGCTTGGAGAAAGGGAAAAAAAGGAAAAAAACATTTGCAAAAATACACGTACCAAGGCCTTCCAATTTCTCGATGTCCAACATCTTTGCATAATACATGACAACTCTCTCTGCCTGAAACAAATGTCTCTGGCGTCGTCCTCATTTCAAATTCAATTCTTGTTACTGCCGGTTCATTGTTATGGTCAAGCGTGAGGTCAACACGTGCTTTTTCGCCATCCATGCTGTCATGAATATTCTATTCGCTCTTTCTCTGACTCTTGTCTTGTCTGTCTGTCTGTCGTGTCTGTCTGTGTGTCTGTGTGTCTGTGTGTATCTCTCTCTCTCTCTCTCTCTCTCTCTCTCTCTCTCTCTCTCTCTCTCTCTCTCTCCTCTCTCTCTCTCTCTCTCTCTCTTCTTCTTCTTCTTCTTCTTCTTCTTCTTCTTCTTCTTCTTCTTCTTCTCATATTATTTGCAAGTCTTCCTCTTTGCAATTCTTCGTCTTCTTCGTCTTCTTCTTCATCTTCTTTGCAATTCGTCTCCCTTTTCCTCTTCTTTTTCTTTCTTTCTTTCTTTCTTTCTTTCTTTCTTTCTTTCTTTTTCTTTCTTTCTTTCTTCTTCTTCCTTCCTTCCTTCTTCTTCTTCTTCGCAATTGTTCACCTTCATATTCGTTTTCTTGTTTGTCGTCGTTATCATTATCTTCCTTCTTCTATCATTTTTTTTCCTCCTCCTCCTCTTCTTCTTTTGCTTCTTACCTTCACTCTTCGTCTACTACTACTACTACTACTACTACTACTACTACACTACTACTACTATACTACTACTACTTTTTCCCTCCTTCTCCACATCCTTCTTCTTCTTTCACTTTAATATAGCGAGTTGCCTTGAAATACTCACGGGACCTTTAATTTTCCACGTAAAGGGACGCCAACGGTAACATTACGTGACCAGACATGCAAAGTGTAAGTTTACAAATGATTGGACGAGGCAGAGAGCTCTACGTGTTGATTGGCTAAATTTGACCTGCCCCTCTCTGTTGATTGGATAAGGGAGAGGGACAGATTTTTCTCCCTTGATTGCTTGGGAGCAGTTAAGGACGTTTTCACACGTTCTGTGTCTCTGGCATTGCCCAATCTCTCACGATCTTGTAAATGTTTCACGGATGGATTCGCCATTTTTGTTCTGCCTCTCGTCTGCATCTGTTTCTTTTTCTGATTAGGAGATGATTAATTCATTGATTGTTGGGCAATTGTGCACGTTTTGTTAATTGAAAGCACGATTTCTGTCAAATTGTGGACAATTAATAAATCATGACAGGGGCTGGAGTTACAGTTGCAATCTAATAGGGATCATCGCAGTAGAAGAAGAAATAGTAGTAGTAGTAGTAGTAGAGTAGTAGTAGTAGTAGTAGTAGTGTAGTAGTAGTAGTGAGTAGTGTAGTAGTAGTAGTAGTAGTAGTGTTGTTGTTTTTGTAGTAGTAGTAGTGTAGTAGTAGTGTAGTAGTGTAGTAGTAGTAGTAGTTAGTAGTAGTAGTAGTAGTAGTAGTAGTAGTAGTATAGTAGTAGTAGTAGTGTGGTGGTGCCGGTCGTTGTCGTCGTCGTGGCAGTGGTGGTGGTAGTAGTAGTAGTAGCCATAGTAGTAGTGGTCGTGGTAGTAGTAGTCATAGTCATAGTAGTATTCATAGTCGTAGTAGTAGTAGTTAGTAATAGTATTTGTCGTAGTTGTGGTGGTAGTAGTAGTGGTAGTAGTCGTTAGTAATAAAAGTTGGTGGTGGTGGTGGTGGTGGTGGTGGTGTAGTAGTGGTGGTGGTGGAAAAGAAGAAGAAGGAGGAGGAGGAGAAGAAAAGATGAAGAAAATAAGCAACAAGACCAAGAGCATGAACAAGAAGTCTGAAGAGGGGCAGAGTGGTTAAATGCTTCACGTTTGGAAGATAGTATCATTTTATTGAGCTGCTCAAAGAACTATGCAGGAAGAACCATATTTAGCGATAGATAACTGCTAGTGCTTAGCACAAGGGAGATAGATTCCACACCAAAAAGATTCAAAATATAGATCTGGCCCATGCCAAAAGGCTGTATCAGTTATTAATGTAAGCTAAGTCCCAAGGCCTACACTGCACTATTGTTATGTTGTATGATGTTTTGGTAAGATTGTTTCCATGCCATGACAAATTCTAAGCGTAACAACGTGCACTCTCCTTTAAAGGAGAAAAAACATTATCTTAAGTCGGAGTGTGGATGCCTATATGTCGAGGTTACTTGAAAATGTGTGTACTTAGGTCTTATAGTGATTCTCTGATGTGATGAGTGGGAGAGTAGAATTTCTGGGTGATCCCCAATGTGTTAAGCCTGGGAACGCCCAACATCAAAATAACATCCCACTGAATATATTATCCATTTGAGCCAAATGGCATCCCCACTAGATCTGTTATCCAACTGAGCCATCAATTCTCATTGTTTCCATGACAATCCCATTAAATACATTAAATTGCCTCTGCACCCTCCTGTAAAGCTTCCCTAGCACTCAGTTCCACGCCATTCATCTTTTTTCATCCAGTTACGAAGCTTAAACTGTCATCCTAAATCTTTTCCTCATAGCCCCCCGTTTCCTCCCTGTGTCCCAACAGGCCGATTTGTCCTGATGGGGTCTTGAGGATTGCTTTGTGAGGCTGCAAGCCCCTTCATTAGCGCTGGCGTCAGGTACATATGGTTAGCTGACCGTAATTCACATAAGGAAACCTCAGACCCAGGAAGCAGACTTCCCACACTCCTGGCCTGTGTGTCCTTGCTGGTGACAGGAGACAGCTTGGCTAAAGTCCGTGTGAAGGCTGCTCTTTGTCTACTGGGGGCCCTGTGAAACGCTGTAGCAGTGGTGATGAATGCAAGGAATTGTACCTCTGAGTTAGTTTTTCACGTTAGGCTTTCGCGTGGAGTGGGAATGGGGTTGGAAGGGGAGAGTAAGGGGAAAGGATATTATTTGTGAAATCTCACACATCTCTATCAACATGGTATTTTTAAGGGTGTCATAAAATTTCGAAGTAAAACCCTGGCAAAGTCATTGTTTCTTTTATGTATCTCTTTCCTTGTTTCTTTGTTTTGCTGGGAGTATAGTTGCTGTTAGAAAGGTTGAGTGTTGCTTTGTTTTAGCTTTTTTCTTTACTTTGTCTCTACGACTTTGTTCTTTTCTGTCATGTTCTAAATCTTTTTATCCTTTTATCCCGTATGTTTTTATTTTTCTCTTTGTTTCCTCTTTGGGGATTTTTTTTCTCCTTTCCAGCCCAGCTTGATTTTTTTTGTTCATTATCTCTGCCATTCATTTCTTTTATTGATTTCTTTATTTACTGTTTTTGGTGTATTCACACATTGGTATAATTAACTAACTATATTGGCTCCAATTGTGAAAACCAACAAAGACTCCGTCTTAAAATTTAGTTTAATTTGACAGTTTATGCGCAGATGAAACTGCAGTTAAAGACTAGATTAAACTGAGTTAATAGTTTCAAATATCCGACAAGAAAAAAAAAACAAAAACGTGTTCTCAGACAAAAGAAGTTCGAGTTATAGAACTTATGTAAGTGCCCATGTGGGCACTTTGGGTGTGGATTTTCTTTCTTCTTTTTTTTCGGGGGGGGGGGGGGGGGGGGGAGTGGTTTTTGTTTAGGGTTGTGCTTTTCTTTTCAGGTTTTTGTTTGTTTGTTTGTTTGCTTAAATTTTGTTGTATTGTTGTGGATTTTTCGTTTCCTCTTTTTTGTTGTTTGTTAGAATGCGCGCCTGCCGGGCGCGCGCGTGTGTGTGTGTGTGTATGTGTGCGATTTTTGTTTGTTGTTGTTGGGTTGTTTGGGGGGGGGGGTTTGGTAAAGTTTTTTTTTGGTTTGATTTTTGTTTTGTTTATTTGTTGGGGTTTTTTGGGGGGCGGAGGGGGGGGGGGCACAAAGGGGGTGGAAGGAAGGCAGACACATGGGTAATTATTAAGGGTACAGTGTTACAATCCGAAAAGGGAGGTATTTGGGATCATTTCCACAGGAATTAGGCATTCTCGGAGTTTAAAGGGAGGACACGTGATAAATGACGGAAGGGGAAGTAGTTTAGGGAGCTCTAGAGTGCCCTTCCTTGTTCTGTCGGAAACTGGATCGGGTTTTAGAGTGCTCGCTTGTTATTGTCTGAAAGCTGAGAGAAAAATTTTATCTGATGATCCACAGCCAGTATCAGTAACCTGCCCTGCTGCCTCTCCTTGTTGAATCTGTACCAGTTTCTGTATTCTTGAGTCTGTTTCTCTGTATGTGTTTGGCTGTATGTATGTCTATTTGTAAAACTTTTTACTCTTCTTATTTTTATTTATTTTATACCAATTTAACTCACAGTAGACTACTCTGCGTGAAATTCAGGCTGCTCTCGCCGGGGAGAGTGCGTCGCCACAAGTGCAGCGCCACCCATTATTTTTTTTCTTTTTCCTGTCTCCAACTGTATTTATTTCCCTATCAGAGTGGCTTTTTTTTTTTTTACAGAATTTTGCCAGGGACAACCCTCTTGTTGCCATGGGTTCTTTTACGTGCGCTAAATTATCATTTGTAACACACGCGGTTTATCATCTCATCCGAAAGACTAGCACCCAGACCACCACTCATGGTCTAATGGATGGGGGAAAAAAGTTTGGGGCCCAAACAAGATTCGAACCACCGACACTCCGACCCGGACTTTTGGCTGTCTAGGCAGGTGCTTACCTCTAGACCATCAATCCACGATCGACCGATTACGAAACACTCTCTCTCTCTCTCTCTCTCTCTCTCTCTCTCTCTCTCTCTCTCTCTCTCTCTCTCTCTCTCTCTCTCTCTCTCTCTCTCTCTGTCTGTCAAAATAAGAATCAATGATGACAGCAGACACACACACCTCGCGTGCATACACACACACACACACACACACACACACACACACACACACACACACACACACACACACACACACACACACACACACACATACATGTGCTTGGAGTTAATATTAGTGGGATATATATATATCACCAAGCAGTGAATGGACATGAAACAAACCAAACACAAACAAACCAATAAACGAAACAGCTGTAAACTGTAGTTTGGCTTTTTTCTAATAAAGTGGTTGTACGCTGAGATTGGATCGTGGAGGCCTTGGATTTTTTTTTTTGGTTTTTGGGTCCTCACAGCTGTGAAATGTGGCGCAGCTTTAATGGGGTTTACATGTTATGGGCACTTGTGTTAGACATGTGTTTGTATTGTCCTTAAATGGTGTTCTCGTCACTAACTGGACAAAGTCCTTCAACTGCTTGATGTCAGTCCAAAAATAATTAGAAATTATTTTTTTAACTGCTCAGCACATCGTTTTCTATCAAAGCTCATAAAAGCACGACCAAAGTAATGGCAATAAAAGGATGTTACATATATATCAAAAACTCATTCGAGAGTGCGCACGTAAAGCGAATACTTTTTAACTTTCTTGGGGGAAAAAACTGTTGTTTTATCCTATTCGCACACTCACAGACATTGTCAGATATGGAACCTTTTGTCTTTCAATATGCAGT
>CM060340.1:18402035-18404535 GCA_030674155.1 Stramonita haemastoma | reverse complement strand
GCAAGTCCAAAAGAACAGAAAATGACAGCATAGTAGTATAAAATGGAGATACTTTTATACGCCAAATCCTGGCGAATTTCTGTTCTCCACAAAAGCAGCGAGGTGACTTCTCTGGGTGTTTGATCTTTGAGCAAGATTTCCTTTTTTTTCAAATCAAGTGTAATATGGGAATCGAACCAACAGCCCTTAACTCCTCAAAATGACATCACTGACTACACCTGCTTTCGCCAACCAACTCCATGACTCCTATTCCTCTACCACTCAGCCCCCTTCTTCACCCCCCCCCCCCCCTTTACTCACCATCTAACCTTCTCACCCTATGAGGACGCTTTAAACTGCTGTGCTAAATCTTTTGCCTCCTCCATTCTCTCCTCAGCCTCACAAGCCTGATTTTGTCCTTAGGGGACCATGGCGGCTGCTTTGTGAGGCTACAGCCCCTTCGTTAGGGCTGGCGTCAGGTATGGTTAGCTGACCGTAATTCACATTAGGAAACATCAGACCCAGGAAGCAGACTTCCGACACTCCTGGTCTGGGTGTCCTTAGCTGGTGACAGCAGACAGCTCGCTTAAAAGCCCACGTGAAGGCTGCTCCAAGTTTACAGAGGTTCTGAGGAAATTGGTAGTGTGATTTATGTGGGATTATGCCTTCAAAATCAAGTGCTCTGTGCATAGTATGGGAGAATTTTTTTTTTTAGTGTGTGAAATATGACTCTGGTCTTTTTGGGTGGCAGTTCTAGGGTGTCATAGAATTTAGAATCAGAAAATCTTTTGAAAGTTTTGGTAAAATTTGTTACAGAGTAGCAATCCGCCATGCTCAACTTAACCCAGTATTGTGACATTCTCTCCTCGTTTTTCTTTTTCCTGCATTTTTTCCTGTGTTGTTCCTTTGCAATTTGTTTGCTTTTTTTTTCTTTCTGTCCCTTTACTTTTTTGGGAGGGATAGGTGTATGGCTTAGTTCTTATGTTTTGTATTTCTTTGCTTGGCCTCTTTTTCTATTCTGTGATGGGTACAGACATGAAACATATATAAATCAATCATTGCATATTAGAATCATATCTCAGTATGATTCATAAAGAAAAGTTGTAATGAGTATGACAAGGACCATCCTGCTTAAGGCCGAGTTTCATATTTGTTTACATTGACAAATGTAATAGCATTTACAGATTTTGATGAATGCCAGAACAAGTTTTTCTTTACAACTGTTTCACAGAAGGAGAAAACACCAACTCCTATAAAGAAATGACAAAATATTTTTGTGGATATTTTAAAACCAGTTTACTAGATTTAGCCATTTTCAAGGTTAGAGATCACGTGATAAATGGTGATAGGGGAAGGAATTTACGGGGCTCTAGAGTGCCCTTCCTTGTCCTGTCGGAAACTGGATCGGTTTTTAGAGTGCTCACTTGTTATTGTCTGAAAGCTGAGACCGAATTTATCTGATAATCCCTATTCATGATCTATCGGTGACTTGGCATGTTCTCTCTGTGTTGTTGAATCTGTAATTTGGATCTCAGTTACTGTGTGTATATCTGTGAGCTTCTGTGAGTTTATCTGTATGTGTTTCTGGGTGCCAATTTCTCTTGAGTTATGCTCTGTGTGCCTGGAAGCCTGTCTGCCTATCTGATCTCTCTCTCTCTCTGTCTCTCTCTCTCTCTGTCTCTCTCTCTGTCTCTCTCTCTCTCTCTCTCTGTCTCTCTCTCTGTCTGTCTCTCTCTCTGTCTCTCTCTCTGTCTGTCTGTCTGTGTCTCTCTGTCTCTGTCTGTCTTTGTCTGTCTTTGTCTGTCTCTGTCTGTGTCTGTCTCTGTCTGTCTTTGTCTGTCTCTGTCTGTCTCTGTCTCTGTCTCTGTCTGTCTGTCTGTCTGTCTCTCTCTCTCTCTCTCTCCTCTCTTCTCTCTCTCTCTCTCTCTCTCTCTCTCTCTCTCTCTCTATCTATCTATCTATCTATCTATCTCTCTATCTCTCTCTGTCTCTGTCTGTCTGTGTGTTCCTCTCTCTGTCTGTCTGTCTGTCTGTCTGTCTGTCTCTCTATCTCTGTCTCTGTCTCTGTCTCTGTCTGTCTGTCTGTCTGTCTGTCTCTCTCTCTCTCTCTCTCTCTCTCTCTCTCTCTCTCTCTCTCTCTCTCTCTCTCTCTCTCTCTCTCTCTCTCATAAAAGTAGAACTGACAAATAAAAATTTTAAAAAAGGACAAGATGAACAGGAAATCCTGACATGCCATGTTCGGATGAAGTGTCAAAAATGGGGGGCACACGTCCCTTCTCCCGAAAAATACAATTTGGTTGTTGAAGCTTTTTAAAGAAGTAGCTGCTCATTGATTGCACCCCATAAAGCACAGAAGGCTTTTCATAGTTTTCTTTTTGCACAAAAAAGCGCCAATGGCTTTGTAAGTTTAGCTTGTCTTTCTGCCTCAAAAAGCGACAAAGGCTTTGTACCCTTGTTGATTCTTACGTCCAAAAGGGTTAAAGTCTTTGTAAGGTTATTTTTTCTGTCAAAAAGTACCAAA
>CM060340.1:18379535-18392035 GCA_030674155.1 Stramonita haemastoma | reverse complement strand
ATTTCACACAAACCTATGAGGGTGTGCGCGCACGCACGCACGCACGCACGCACACACACATACTCGCACGCACGCACACACGCACATTCGCGCGCGCTCACACACACACACACGCACACGGACGCACACGCACACACACACACATACATGCACATATGCACGCACGCACACACACATATACACACACGCATGCGCGCGTGCGCTTTTTGAAAATAAATCTATAAGAATTATCTTACAGGAGTTATGGCACTTCTCTTAACATAAATCAAACTTATTTATGAAAAAGACAGTCACTTACTGATCTTACTCAAAATATTCTACCGCTAGTTCATATTTTTTTTAATCACAACCTATAAAATCTATAAAAATAAAAATAAAAACCCTCTACCCCCGCCCCTCCCCCAAAAAACAACAACAACAACAACAAAACAACAAACAAAAAAACCACCCCAGAAACTTTCACTTTCTCCCCTCTGCCACACAGACCCATGTGGACTCAGCCAAGAGGAGGTCACTCCCGAGCCCCCCAGTCCGCCGCCATGTCTAGCCGCAACACTGACGTCATTTCCGTCACCACGCCATTGCAGCCGCCTATAGCAACGACGTCATCGGGAAGGGAAGGGAGGGGTAGGGGGGCAGCAGGGGGAGGAAGGAGGGGTGGGGAAAGAAAGAGTGGGGGGTGTTTCTGTTGCTGCGCCGGGAAAAGTCGCCCACGAAACACCATGGAATCTGGAAGGGATAAGGTAACAGTGTTTTGGGTTTTTTTTAATATGATTTTTTGTTTGTTTAGTTGTTTGTTTGGTTTGGGGGGGCTGTTGGTTTTAGGGTTATTTGTTTTTTGTTGGTGGTGGGTTGCTTTTTTGTTGTTTTTGTTGTTTTTTGCATTGTTCTTCTATCCACGCTTCTTTGGCTTCTCTCATCTTTTTCCTCACTTCTCTGTGACTATCCATGTACTTGTTGTTGGCTTCTTGACTTGTGAACTTTTGTTTCTTAAGTTCTCTTCTTTTGTCGCAGAGGTCAAGAACCTCATCTGTCACCCAGGGTTGTTTCTTTGTTCTGCTTCTTCCTAATGTTTCTTCTGCTGCTGTCGTTAGCACTTCTTTGATGTTGTTGGCCAGTGTGTCCACATCATTGTCGATGGTTGTGAGTGCGGCGAACTTTCCTCCAATGTTGGCTTGGAAGATCTCAACCACTGTTGGGTCTTTGAGTTTTTCCAGATCGAATCTTATGCGTGGGCTTTTTGGCTGTTGTTTTGCTTTCAGTTTCAGCCTGATGGTGGTAAGTACAAGGTTGTGGTCACTGCCAATGTCAGCTCCTGGGAATGTTCTTGTGTTTGCCTTGTTTATGCTGGATTTGAATCTTTGGGGTGACAGAATGTAATCAATTTGATTATGATTCAGACCATTTGGTGAGTGCCAGGTTGATGTTCTGGATGGCTTGTGAGGGTGGAGTGTGTTAGCCAAAGTTAGTTTGTGCTTCTTTGCGAATTCCAGCAGCCGCTGTCCTCTGTCATTTGTTTCTCCCAGTCCAAAGCGTCCTGTGGTTCCTGCCCAGGTGTCATAGGCATCAGGTCCCACCTTAGCATTCCAGTCGCCTTCCACAATAAGAATGTCTTTTTGGGGCGTTTTAGAGATGACGTTTTCAAGTTCTTCATAGAATTCTTCTATCTGGTCATCATCGTAGTCAGATGTTGGAGCATACACTTGGATGAAGGTGAGGTTCTGGGGTTTTGCAGAAACTCTGATTGAGATGAGTCTGCTGGATACTGGTGTGCAGCTGATGATGCTTGACACAATCTCTTTCCTGACAATGAAGCCTACTCAATGTTGATGTAGTTTCTCTTCTCCGCTGTACCACATTTTGTGGCCGTCTTGCGTGGTTGTTTCTCCGAAGCCAATGCATCTGACTTCCGCAAGCCCTATGATGTCCCATTTATATCTCTGTAGTTCATGTGTAAGTTCCTGTACTCTTCCTGTTTGATACAGAGTCCTTACATTCCATGTACCAATGGTTAACCCTTTAACTGGAAGCTTTAGAGTTGGTTCTGCCCCAGTAGCACACTTGTCACTCCCACCCTGGAGGCTTGCAGTGGGTAGCACGGTCGTTGTTGATCCGGGCCTCGACCGATCCGGCATGTCTTCCTGTTTTGTTTTTCTCATCATGTCCTTGCAGTGGACTTGAGGAAGCTTGGTGGCGCCCATCTCCTCTCCAAGACTCTTACTGGTAGGTAAGAATGCACCAGCCCCTCACAACGTTTCGCCCGCCAGTAGAAGCGGTTACCGGGGTGTGGGTGGGTTAAGGACCCGGACCCAGAAGTGAGAGTTGAGTGCCAAGTGAGGACCAGTGCTCCCATCCATCCCGAGGGATGCTACTGCCAGGTTTACAAAGGTACCACCTCTCCTTAAGCACCCCATACAAACTATCGTGTGTGTTTTTTTGGGGGGGTTGTTGTTGTGTAATTTTAGGCCAATATACAGATATATCAGTGTTGGGTTTTATGTTGTTGTTATTGCTTTTTTGGTCTGGAGAGGAATTTCATTCACCTGTTCATACATTTTTGTTTGCTTTTTGTACTTTGTTCTGGGGATGGGGGGGGGGGGGGGGGGGTTCTTGTTTTCTTTGTTTTCCTGGTTTAATCAAAACAATATTTACTCAGTTGGTGTTTACTTCTATCGTGTTAATTCTACTGAGTATGCAGTTTCATGAAAAAAAAGCGAATGTGTTGCTCATTGAAGGTAGTCTTTAAAATTTAGTATAAAAGACAAGACGTACTCCTTCTTTCCTTTGTTCTATCGCTGTTCGGTTTTCCTCCATCTTTCCTTCTTTCATTCACTTCCGTCTTACCTCCTTTGTTTTTCTGCTTCTCTCCTTTTCTTTCTTCTCCTAACCCGCTTGTCATTCATACATCCATCTTTCCTTCAAGTGGTGTATATATTTCTTTCCTTACTTCCTTCCTTCATCTCACTTCCTCACTCAAACATTTTTTTTTCAACACGTGACGTCACAACATGGCGACAGTAAGCAGCAACAGAAATTGAAGCTTGTGCACACGCAAGTTACTGTACAAAGGATGACCAAAACCCGAGGTCAGCGATCAGCATCCTGCTACTTGAATGCTAAAACATCAAAACAAAATGCTGATGGAGAAAGGAAAGAAGACGCTGTGACGGAAACAACCAGCGGAAAATCGGACGTTCTGCCGCATAACAATACCAATGGCAACCCTTCCAACGATCCCGATTTATTATCCAGCAAGGCGATCATTATGGATCTCAAAAAGATGGTCTTATCACTTAGCGAGAAGATAACTGCTCTGCAGAAGACCGTAGCTGAACAGGGACGCCTTCTGGCCACCAGCAGCGCTGCGGACAGCGAACGCAAAAGCCTGTCGGCAGGAACCTCCAGCATGGTGACCAGAGGGACCCAGACCGACTTTTCGGCGCCACGCTCCTCCCTGCCAGCCACCACCTATGCAGAAGCAGTGAGACAACCGCTGCCTTCTCTGAGCTCTGCCACACAGTCCAAAAGGTCAGTGAAGACCCCTAAATTGCAGCAGAAATTTAAAAAGCCTGATGCCCACCAAGGCTTACGTCAAAAGACAGTGATGATGGAAAAGAATGATGACGTAAAACCAAGTTCTGCTTCGAAGGAAGAGAATTCTAGTCTCCCCAAGGTAGTCATCAATTCATGATTTCATTCTACATGGAATAAACAGCAAGCGCCTTGGTCATCCTATGGCTTTAATGCTGTAAAAGTGAAACACATCGAAAATAAAGGAAATTCACCAGTCTATAAAAGCAAAGTCTGACATCAAGAAACCACAGTGTGTCATTATCCATTGTGGTATTAACGATCTGAAAGACACAGACCCACAGGAAGCCAGCAAGAACATGGTTCAGAATGTCAAAAATGTTATGACCTCTTTCCCCGACACTAAAATAGTAATAAGCAAAATTGCTCCCACGAGAATGGTGACCTGCAGAGGAAAAGAGACGTTTTCAATGCCATAACATGTTCTGCATTGTTTGAAGAGAAAAATGTTTCTTTCATCTCCCATGAAAACCTGAATATTAACAAAGGTAATTTTCAGAGACCCCCCTGCACCCCAACACCCAGGGATCACGTGTCCTCGCCAGATACATCGGCCGACACGTGCATGCCTTGTTCTGGGAAAAGCAGAAGAGGAAATGCAGACGCTGGTTGTACGACACTTCACGCCATGCACCAACCTACAGACTGCCTGGAAGACTACCTTCAGCAGCCAGGGTACAGATCTAACCAGTGGCCTTTCACGTCGTATCATGTTCAGTTCCCTGGTGGAGAAGGCAGAGAAGAACATGATTGTTATTTTAATGTGTTTAGAAACACCGACAGGTAATTGATGTACATTAACTTGTGGTGCATTTTAGTATTATTCAATTTTGCTCACATTTGTATTAGCTGTCTTACTTAATCCAAGTGTAACTTTTCTTGAATGAGTAGATTGTCTTAAGTTTTTAACAATTCTTTAGTCAGTTACAGTTGGGGGGGTTGTTGGTTTTGTTGTTTTTTTTTTTCTGTTTTTTATTGGGATTTTTTTTCTTGGTTTTTGTTGTTGGTTGTTGTTGGTTGTTTTTTTGTTGTTGTTGTTTTTTGTTGTGGGGGTTTTGGGTGGGTTTTTTTATGTGTATGTAAAGTCTTTCTGGAGTGCTTGGATTTTATTCTATTCTGATTTCTAAAAATTAATTAGTTATAAACATTGTACGTTATTATGCCTTCCAAACAGCAAAGGGCGTTTTCATCATGCAGTGGAATGCTAGATCTATCTCCACTAATCTGTCTTATTTAATCCAGCACCTTGCTGAAAATCATTATCAAATTGTGATGTTACAATCACTCAAAGTAAGTAGAAGTAAACTGCCCAAGCTGCCTGGCTACTACTATCCACCTGTCCATCAGCAAGTCGATGATGTAACTTAAGTCAGTGCAGCCATATACATTCAAGAAGGGGTGGATTACTGCATATGTCATTCACCAGTGCCTAACCAGACCTTAGATATACATTCATGTGCAGCACGAGTAAATTTAGGAAAAAATCTAATAATAAAGGTTGTATCTGTAAATCTGCCTAAGGGACCAAATGATCTGAATACTGAGTGGATACACAACCTTCCAGATAAAGAAAAGTGGTTCATAGCAGGAGATTTTAATGCACATGCTCCTTTCTGGGACAAAGAATGTAAAAAAGAAAAAAAAAGTATCCCATAATCGATTTGTAGAAAGATATAGTTGATTCCTGTCTGTACTTGCTAAATGATGGCAGTGTCACCAGAATTCCAGACATTGCTAGTCACAAAGCATCAGCCTTAGATTTGCATTAGCTCCAGAGTGTGAGTGGTCAACTTATAATGATACACTTGGCAGCGATCACCTACCCATTGTCACAGCTTTTGGTGGAACAACAACTTGCTCTGACACTCAGGAAGACAAAATCCCCAAATTTAACTATGAAAAAGCTGACTGGAAGAAGTTTGAAGACATCCTTGCAGTTTACAACACTGACAGCTTTGACACTGACAATATTGACCACTTTTATTCCAGTTTTACTAGGACCATTCTTAAGGCAGCCACTTTATCTATCCCCAAATATAATACACTAAAAACTAATAAACATCAGGGAAATATCTGGTGGACATCAGCTTGTGAGGAAGCAGTCAAGAATAAACGCTTAATGTATAAATTTACCTGAAAGACAAGACATCAGAAAATAATGTAAAACAGAAACAAGCAAAAAATCACTGTAACCTTGTTGTAGCTCAGGCTAAGAGACAATTTTGGACTTCTTTTTGTACCACCGAAGTTTCAGATCATAAAGATCTTAGAAAGGTGTGGAAAAAAATTTCATGAAATGAAAAAAGGTGTTAGTTACCAGCTTGTCCAGTAAGGCTGGAGAGCAAAGAGTTTCCATCAAATTTAGAAAAAGCTGAAGCACTTGTAGACATGTTTTCAAATACAATGCGTCTTGAAGGCTTGTCACCTAAGTGTAAGAATTATAGAACAGAAGAGGAAAGTAAGACAGAGTATACCGACCCAGTCCCTGACAACAGTTCATATATTAATGCTCCAATTCAAGTTGATGAAGTCAGAGATGCGTTACTGTCACTTTCTACTAAGAAAACATCTGTAGGATTAGATGCAGTCTCTAATGACATGCTACGACATATACCGACAAACTTCATTTTTTTACTTCATAAACTGTTCAATAAATGTTGGATTGAAGGTGTTATGCCAGTAAATTGGAAACAGTCCATTGTCATTCCCATTCATAAGCAGAGAAAGCCCAAAACAGACAAAACTAGCTACAGACCAATTGCTTTGACCTCACATACAGGCAAGCTAATCGAGAGAATTGTTCAAAAAAGGCTGATGTATTTCTGTGATAAAAATAAAATAATACCCGTCAATCAAGCCGGTTTTCAAAAAGATAGATCTGCCATGGATAACTTGGTTAAATTATCAACGCATATAAAAATTCAGTTTGCTAGAAGGAAGAACGTGCTAGCAACATTTTTTTTATATAAAAAAGGCGTATGATCAAGTTTGGCATGCTAAGTTGCTATGTAAACTAAAGAACCTGGGTGTTTCTGGGCATTTTTATGATTATATCAAAAAAATTTTGACTAACAGAAGTATACAGGTTAGAGTAGCTAAATTATATTCAAGTTTTAGGTCCCTTCATATGGGACTACCTCAAGGTTCTGTATTATCGCCTCTTCTGTTTAATGTTTTGCTGCATGATCTCCCTATGAAATTGTCAAAGGAAGTCGTCATAGTGCAATATGCAGATGACATATGTATGTGGATGAATGTTTCTATGAAACGAAACACACCAAAAAGAGCGTTAAATTACATTAAAAAGGTATACCAGAACCAACTTAACAACATCGATAGTTATATGCTCGAAAATGGGTTTACTTTATCCACAGAAAAAACTAACATAGTGCTTTTTAATAATAGCAGTAATCCAGATGAGCTACCAGCATTTAGAATTGGGGCCGGCATGATTGAGTATAAAAACACCATAAAGTTCTTGGGTGTTATTCTCACTTCTAAGCTTACTTGGAATGCACATATCGAACACAATTTAACTAAAGCAAAAAATGCTTAAACTTGCTGAAAATGGTAAGTAAACAGTTCTGGGGCCAAGACATTAAATCTAAAATGTTTAGCTACATCTCTTATTCGCTCAAAAATTTTTATATGGCCAAGAGGTCTTCTTCAGTGCTCCTAGGTATCTGCTTAAAAAGCTACAAAGTATAGACTGCAAAGCATACAGGCTTGCTCTTGGTGTGCCTTATCACGCCTCAGCCCTAGGAACGTACAACGAAGTCGGATTATTACCTTTAGATGATTACCGCCAACTAGCATGTGCTAAATTGTGCTTAGAAACAGAACAACTCGAAATTTTATTTCAGAGGAAATAGAGGTAAAATCAGAATTGAATTTTCCTAAAAGAGCAAAATCTATAGCCTCTCTAATGCCTATAAGTACATATGTGTCTGAACTTGTAGAAAATTCGGAAGTCAATCAGCACAGCATGGACACAAGAGAAGCAATCTTACCTTGTCCATCTTGGGAGATGAATAAAGCATACTTCGACATAGAGGTATCTAAAGTAAACAAGAATGACAATCTAAACATAATGGTTTCCGATGTTCGATCCCACATCCATCATAAATATTTTGATCATTTACAAATTTACACAGACGGATCACGTCTAGGTAATCAAGAAACAGGTTCTGCTTTTGTTATACCAGCGTTAAAAATTGAAAAATCATATTATGTTGGTAAACATCACTCAATATTTACAGCAGAACTAGTAGCAATATTAATGGGTCTTACTTATATTCTTGATTTGCCATTATGTATATTTCAGATCCTTCTTTGCGTTGATTCTAAGTCGGCATTGTATGCTTTAAAATCCTCACTGTTACAAGAAAACTTCGAAAATTATATTAGAGATTAAGCATGTCATACTATCTCTTGACCTTAAAGGGGATAAGTGTCAATTTTTGTTGGGTGCCTTCACACTCTGGATTCTTTCCAAATGAGTGGGCAGATAGAGCTGCTAAAAAAAGGTGCAAAACATGGACGGGATTCAATAGAATTGCATGTGCCTTTATCCTTGCAAGAGGGGTACAGTTTACTAGAACAGAAATCATGGATCTGCAAAAAGTATGGAAAAAGTTTAAGGAAATGAAAAATGGTATACAGCAACCATCTTGTCCAATCATGATTAAAGATAAAGAGTTCCCATCTAATTCTGACAAGGCTGAAGCTTTTGTTAATATGTTTGCTAATGCCATGAGCAATACATGTCTTTCACAGTCACAAATTGCTTTTAGAAATAAAGAAATACCAAAAGATATGTATAAAGATCCTTTTCCTGATAATACATCATTTATAAACGCGCCAATCACAGTTCCAGAACTTGAGGATGTCATTAGATCTCTTAGCAATAAGAAAACCTCAGTAGGAGTAGATGCTATTTCCAATCAAATGTTGAAACATTTACCAGAAAACTGGGTTATTTTACTACATAGATTATTCCAACAGTGCTGGATAGAAGGTAAACTACCTCTAATATGGAAGCAGTCTATCATCATTCCCATATTTAAACAAGGTAAATCAAAAAGTGATAAAAGCAGTTATAGACCTGTGGCACTTACATCACATGTTGGGAAACTAATGGAAAAACTTATATTGAACAGGCTGGTGTATTACTGTGATAAAAATAAAATCCTCCCAGTAAATCAAGCAGGATTTAGAAAAGGAAGATCAACTATGGATCACTTAGTAAAGATGACTACTCAAATTAAACATCAATTTGCTCACATAAAAAATATACTTGCTACTTTCTTTGATATTAACAAAGTGTATGACAAGGTTTAGCATGCTAGACTATTATATAAACTAAAATGTATTGGATTGTCAGGTTTGATCTATTACTATCTGAAAAATTTCTTACTGGAAGAAGCATTCAGGCAAAAGTTGAAATTCTTATTCCTCAAGTAGAATGTTACAAATGGGTATACCACAAGGTTCAGTGATTGCGCCCTATTTATTTAATATTTTACTTTACGACCTCTCGAAGTCTGTATCGGACAGTGTTGTTCTTGTTCAGTATGCTGATGATGTTTGTATGTGAAAAAGAGTAACAATGAAAAAGATAACACCAAAAAGACAGTTAAACTATGTTAGAAAATTATATCAGCTTGAATTGGATAGGATTAATAGGTATATGGTAGATAATGGCTTAAGTCTTTCTACAGAAAAAACACAAATGGTGCTTTTTAACAGTGGTGCTGATCCTCCTAACCTTCCTGTCTTTAAGATTGGTGATAAAGTTTTAGATTACAAGCCCTATGATAAAGTTTCTTGGTATTACATTTACTTCAAAGTTAACATGGCATTGTCATATTGAATATACCTTGAACAAAGCCAGAAGAAGTCTGAATATTTTAAAGGCAATCAGTAGACAAGTATGGGCACGAAAATTCATTAGTATTAAAACATTTAGCATTATCTCTGGTTCGTTCCAAACTTACTTATGGTCAAGAATTATTTTTCAGTGCCCCTAAATATTGATTGAACAAAATTCAAAGTTTGGATTGTAAAGCCTTCTGTATTGCCTTGGGAGTTCCATTTCATACGTCGTCTTTAGGAAAATACAGAGAAACTAAAAGTACTGCCTTTAGATGAATATCGTAATCTAACCGTTTCGAAGTATATTTTAAGAAGTTCTACTATTGAAAACAATATTGCATTGGAAACTTCGATCAGATCTGACTCAGATTTCCCCAAAAGAGCTAAAAATATTTCTTCTAGTGCTACAATTGGTACTTACACTGCTGGTCTTCTCAAAGAGTCAAAAATCAATCTTAAAGAATGGCAAAATTGTACACCTCTATCACCTTGTCCAAAATTGGAACTTCAGGGGGCAAATTTTGATATCAATTATTCATCTTTAAAAAAAAGAAGACAATGAGCTTATTCTTGGTTCGTATGTAAAAGTGAATCTAGAAGACACATACCCTTCTCATGTTAAAGTTTACACTCATGGATCCCTTCTTGAAAATAAGGAAGCAGGGGCTGCTTTCATTATTCCTACTTTAAATGTTGAAAAATCCTTTTACATCAGCAAAAATCATTCTATTTTTACAGCTGAACTTACAGTATTTAATGGCTTTGTACTTCCTGCTTGATTTTCCTAAAACTATTTTGCAGGTTTTGTTCTGTGTTGACTCTAAATCTGTTTTACAGTCACTTAGTAACTCAGAATCTAATGCTAGACAGGATCTAATGTCTGGAAAACAATCATTTAGTACACTTTCTAATTCTGAGAGGATCAAATATTACTTTCTGCTGGATTCCATCTCACTGTGGTATTTATGGTAATGAAAAGGTTGACAAAGCAGCCAAAAACAGCAGCAAATCATTCTTGCTGTTCTACTGTCGTACATGTTCCTCTTTCTCTTCATGAGGGTTATGTACTGCTTCAAAATATTTGCTGGAAACATGTTAAAAAGAAACAGGAAGAGGCTGGATATCCCCTGTATAATTGTTCATATCTAGATTTTGAGAACATTCTTTGTACTCGTACGTTATCGTAAATCTTGTATCAGAAAAAGTTGTTACTCTAATCTACAGACTGAACTAAATGCATTTCGAGCAAAATTTGCAAAAAATATACAATGTATTTGCGGTGAAAGACTTTCAAATATTCATGTTTTGTATCACTGTCCAGGTTTTAAAAAGTTCCTACCATCATTTCAGAATAAGCCCCTACACGAGGTTCTTACGAATTCAAGGCTATTGTGTGAGATAGCGTTATCTCTGATGCGATCCCCAGTAGCTTCATTTTTGTAAAATTTGACAATGCGTCTGTTACAGTATTGATATCAGAATGATTCGCAAATGTTCAGGTTCTGCCTTTAGCATAGTTTTTGTTGTTGTTGTTCTGAGGTTTGTTCTTTTTGTGTTTCTTTGCCTTGTTTTTGCTTTT
The DNA here is from genome assembly GCA_030674155.1 of Stramonita haemastoma. Taxonomy (NCBI): domain Eukaryota; kingdom Metazoa; phylum Mollusca; class Gastropoda; order Neogastropoda; family Muricidae; genus Stramonita; species Stramonita haemastoma. Next base: position 18,380,991 of record CM060340.1, on the reverse strand, counting down.
TTTGTATTGTTTGACATCAGTATCTTAATACTTTTTTCCCTAATACCAACGCGCATCTCTTTACTTTGTAGCCTTCATCTCTCATCTCATCACCCGCCCGCCTCCCTCCCCCTTCCCCCTCTCCCCGATCGAATATCACATTAAGTGAACAGACGTAAAATTGAAGAACACACACACACGCACGCGCGCACGCACGCACGCGCGCGCGCGCGCACGCGCGCCACCACACACACACACACACACACACACACACACACACACACACACACACACACACACACGTTTGTTTAAATAATTATCAGTGTATCCAGTTAGGGTGACGCGTTTTGTTGAATGTATCCCGTTTTCTTCTTTTAAAATATTGGTTGAACTGTTGTTGTTGGTGATGCTGGTATGTAGGGGTAGGGAGGGGGTATCTTAGCTTTATTCCCTGATCAGGGCAAGGGCCAGATGAAAAAAAGTATATAATGCTTACTCTGTAACCCTTGAAAAATAAAGATCATTCATTCATTCATTCATTCTCATTCTCTCTCTCTCTCTCTCTCTCTCTCTCTCTCTCTCTCTCTCTCTCTCTCTCTCTCTCTCTCTCTCTCTCTCTCTCTCTCTCTCTCTCTCTCCATCCCATGATCCACGATATAAAAGAATGAATAAAAATAAAAAACAAAATAAAAAGGCTCTGGAGCCCACTAACTCACTCCTTTCCTTACTTCGTGTTTGGGTTTTTCCTTCATTTCTTATACTCACATCACCTCACTAGCTCGCTTTGCCCAACAACCTATCTATCTGTCTGTGTCTCTATGTGCCGCGGCAGCAGCAGAAGAAGAATAAGCGGAAAGGCAGGGAGCCAGAGCCAGTGGAGAGATCCTACTCTCTGGTAGGGGCAGGCACAGAGAGCGCTTCTGGCATCACAGGCCTCTCTCAGATCTCCGATATACCCAGGTGAGGAGCTACGTGGAGTTGTATGTAGGATTATGTATATGTGTGTGTGTTTAGTTGCTTGGTGGTAAGTGAGTTGGTGGGGTGGGGGGTGGGAAGGGAGTTGGAGGGGGGGAGGGGTGTTGGTGGGGAGTTTGTTGGCTGACCGATAGGTTGGATGGTTGATTGGTTGGGTGGGTAGCTGGTTGAGTGGCTGAGTGGGTGGGTGGTTGGGTGGATGGATGGGTGGGTGGATGAATGGTTATTCAGGTGGAGGGATGTGTGGTTGATTGGTTGGTTGGTTAAATTGGTTGGTTGGTTGATAGATTGGTTTAGTTGGGTGGGTGGGTATGTGGGTGGTTGGTTGGTTGATTGAATGGTTGGGTGGATGGGTCGTTATTTAGATGGATGGGTGGGTGGTTGATTGGATGACTAGTTGGGTGGGTGGGTGAGTGGTTATTTAGGTGGGTTGGTGGGTGGGTGGATGGTTGGCTGGCTGGTTGGTTGGTTGGCTGGCTGGCTAGTTGGTTGATTGGTTGGC
>CM060340.1:18369535-18377035 GCA_030674155.1 Stramonita haemastoma | reverse complement strand
GACGTCCTGGACCCTAGGGTCCTCTCTCCTGTACTCCATCACCGTCATCACCACTATAGGTCAGTGGGGGGTGTTGGGTGTGGCAGGGGGATGTGGGGGGTGGGGATGGTTGGGGGTGTAGTTGGGGGGTTGTGTGGGGGGGGGGGTTGGGGGGGTGTGGTGGTTGGGGGGGTGGGGAGGGGGGATCTTTCTTCTCTTCTTCTCTCGTTCGCTCTACACTGTCAGATGTGTCTGGGGAAAAATAATGGCCTGTCCTTTCCAGCTCCTCTCGTGGGCCGTACAGCTTGGTCTGTAGGGTTACCTCCGTCAGCCACACTTTGTTCCTCAGGTCGCTGAATAGCGTACACCTTTGAAGGATGTGCTCGCCTGTCTGGTTTTCTTTACCACAGGCACACAGGGAAGAAGGAGCAAGTTTCAGTTTTGTGGACATATGGTGGTTTAGCCAGGGAGGGGGGATGTTGGGTGGGTGTTTGGGGGTGTGTGGGTGAGTGGGGTGGCGGGGTGGGGTGGGGGGTATGAGGGTGTGTGTGAGGTGGTGGTGGTGGTGTGGGTGTGGGGGGGGTGTTGGGGGGGGTGTGGGGGTGCATGTGTATGCGTGTGTGCTTATTTATTTAGTTATCTATTTATTCATTTATTTATTCTTTTATATCGAGAATAATTGAGTAAGCAGTCCCCGTGTGTATGCAGTTTGTAAATCTTGTCATCTGTTCTCACCGGCACACGATGGTCTACTCATACGAAAAGCGGAACAGGATTTAACGTGTGCTCAAGTGTGTGTGTGTGTGTGTGTGTGTGTGTGTGTGTGTGTGTGTGTGTGTGTGTGTGTGTGTGTGTGTTCTGCGCGCGTGTGTGTGTAAAGGGTGTGTGTCTATGTGTGTGTTTCTATGTGTATCTGTGTGTGTGTGTGTGCGCGTGCACGTTTGTGCATGTGTGGGGGGGTGGGGGGGGGTGGAAAGGTCGGGCAGAAGGAGGAAGGGGGTGGTGGTGAAGGGACGCTGTTCAAAATCAGACTTCGTGATCTTGGGACTTTTTTCTTTCCTCCATTCTATCAGCCATCATTACCACCGGTAAAACAAAACAAATCATTGAGAGGGGGAAGGGTTGTTGGAGTGGAGGTATGGGGAGGAGCATTGGGAGGGTGGGGGTGGGGTGGATAACATACAAACAAACAAAAATAGAAAGGAGAGAGATAGGGGTGTAAGGCATACAGTGTCTAACTTTCCTGACTCGTGGTTTGAATGTAGTATAGTGGGGGGTGGTGATGGGGAGAAAGAAATGGGGAGGGGGGAAGGGCGGAATGTCGGGGTGAGGGATATGCGCGGGTGATAGGGGAAGGGAGGGGGAGGGGGGTCTGGAGGCTAGGTTGCTCGCATATAGATTACTTCGTGGACCTTGAGTACTTCCTACTCCCTGCAGTATTTTTTTGACCCCCATAACCACCATTGTGCGCGTGCACGTGCACATCCGTTATCGCACGCGCGCGCGCGTGCATGCACCCACACATGCACGCACGCACGCACACACACACACACACACACACACACACACACACACACACACACACACACACACACACACACACACACACAAACAAACAAAGAGGTAATGATTGCACACCAGCACGAACATAAAAACAGAAAAAAAGGAATGAGTAAACAGAGGTGGAAAGAAGAGACAGAAAGACAGACAGACAGACAGACAAACAGGAAAGCAGAGAGTTAGGCAAGTGAAAGGACAGACAAACAGACAGGTAAGAGGCCAGACAAACAGAAAAGAGATATGAGGGAGACAGACTAAGGAAGCCAGCCACAAAGGACGGCAACAAGGGGGTTGTCCCTGTCAAAATTCTGTAGAAAAAAAGCCACTCTGATAGGGAAACAAACACACTTGCATGCAGGAAAAAGAAAAGAAAAAAAAAGTGAGTAGGCGCTGCGCATGTGGCGACGCGCTCTCCCCGGGGAGAGCAGCCCGAATTTCACGCAGAGAAATCTGCTGTGACATAAAGTGGTACAAAATACAAAAATACAAAATACAAAAAGACACAGACCGACAGACCGACAAACAGAGACAGACCGACAGACCGACAAACAGAGACAGACAGACAGACAGACAGACAGACAGACAGACAGACAGACAGACAGAGAGAAACTAATATTATAGATAGATATAAGACTACAGACAGATGGACAGACAGACGACAGAGAGAAGGGAGGGGGGGAAATAGAGATAGCAACGGGACGGGACAGAGGACAGACAAACAAGACGACAAAAACGGCACCACACCACACACAACACACACACACACACACACACACACACACACACACACACACACACACACACACACACACACACACACACACACACACACACACACACACACACACACACACACACACACACACACACACACAACACACACACACACACACACACACACACACACACACAACCCACCACACACACACACACAACAGAGACAGACAGAAGAGAGGAGAGAGAGAGAGAGAGAGAGAGAGAGAGAGAGAGAGAGAGAGAGAGAGAGAGAGAGTGGCAAACACAAATCTAAAATCTTTCATTATTATTCATTCACATTTGGCATCACCATCACGATGGGGTACAATCCCTCCCTAATACCCCCCCCCCCCCCCCCCCAACATAAGAACCACACCCCAAGGGCAGAAATCTCCATCTAAATAATGGCTGCTGTTATCCTTCATTATCATCGTTTTCCTACCCTCTCATATGACAACCCCCCCCCCCCTCCCCCCACCTCACCCCCTGATCATCCAATTCTTCCTTTATTCTTCCATCTTATACAAGGGGGTGGGGTGTGTGGACGGGATAGCCTAGTGGTTAGAGCGTTGCGGTCGAGCTGACAGCACGGGTCCGAACCATCACCAAGGCGTGTGCCCTTTTGTCGGTTGGCTTTTTAAAAAAAAAAATTTTTTATCCTGGAGTGAACATCAGCACAGTTTCAACGCTTCCAAAAGTCCTTCGGATGAGGCTATATAAGGCCCTGTGTGCGCGAACGCGTTGCAGAACATCTTGCACACACGTTAAAAACCTGCTCCGCTTTTGGGAAGAGTAGACTCTTCGTGGAGGTAAGAGGAGGTGGAAAAAAACACATAGAAAGAAACCTCGCGTGCACACTGGTGTTGTGTTTAGATATCACATCCCTGAAGTCCTAATGTGACTCGACTGCTTAAATGGTGAGATAAAAACGGTCGCATACGCAAAATCTCACCGTTGGTCAGTCAACCTTGGACCTTTAGCCGAGGAACGAAAAAAAAAGTCAGGTCAATTGGTCTTTTGCAGAGGCAGCGTTATTGTATGGTGGGTGTGTTGTGTGTGTTGTGTGTGTGTGTGTGTGTGTGTGTGTGTGTGTGTGTGTGTGTGTGTGTGTGTGTCTGTGTCTGTGTGCGTGCGTGCTTTTTATTGATTTATTTTATTTTATTTTATTTATTCTTTCATATCGAAGATAGTGGAATAAGCACTTATGTGCTTTTTTTACATCCAGTCCCCGTGTGTATGCAGCTTTGTAAATGTCATCTGTTCCCACCGGCACACAATGGCCTACTCTTACGAAAAGCGGAACAGGATTTAACGTGTGTGTGTGTGTGTGTGTGTGTGTGTGTGTGTGTGTGTGTGTGTGTGTGTGTGTGTGTGTACGTGCGTGCGTGCGTGCGTGCGTGTGTGTGTGTGTGTGTGTGTAAATGTAGGTCTGTCTGTCTGTCTGTCTGTTCGTCTCACTGTCTCTATCTGTATCTGTCTGTTAATGATCACTAAAGTAGGATGTACGTTTCATTTTAGTCTCTTTTTTTTCTCACTCTCTCTCAGAAACGATTCAGCAACACAAGTGCAATCAAGTGACGTTCTGTTCTGTGGTGTCCCACAGGGTACGGCAACGTCACCCCTAAAACGCTCTTAGGACGCTACAGCACTATAGCCTACGCCATAGTGGGCATCCCCCTCTGCCTGATGTGGCTCGCCTCCATGGGTGGCTTCATGGCCTCCGCCTTCCGATTCCTCTACAGGAAACTGGCTGACCTCTGTCTTTGCCTGGCCTGCAAGGCTCCCTTTCGGAAGAAGTAAGTTAGCTTGTATTGTTTGTTTGTTTGTCCGTTGTGTTCAATGGTGACCTCTAAAACAGCAGAGGAGGCAGCTGTTGTTTCGGAAACTGGGCAGAAATTTGATTATAGTGGAGATGCCTTGCCCACAATACATCCCCCACTCTCTCGGCTAAGTGTTGGAGATGCTCTCCATGGGCCAGCTAGCTTCCAGGGCTGCAGCACTTAAGGACTGTGCAAGTCAAGCCTCCTAGTCAGTCATAGTCGATCACTAAAGACTGAGCTGTAAAGTGGAATTCCATGGGAAAGCCACTGATCATACAGTCTCTCACTTTGTTGTTGCCCCCAGCATTGATGGTTTAATCCAGAACTGTAATACAGCCCAGGCGCTGAAGGCAGAAGTTAGCTTGTATACAGTCTAGTTACTGGTTGGTGGCGTAGCGGTGGTTAGTGTTGGTAGTTTTCAGGGATTGTGACATTGGTTTGGGGGTTGTTTTTTTTTGTTTGTTTTTGGTTATGTAAAATTGGTTGTTGTTTGTTTTTAAAGTTTAGTGTTTTGTTTGGTTTATTTGTGGTATCAAAATTATGCGGGTTTTTTTTAAGGTATTGAATTTGCATGTCATAGTGCGTTTAAAAGAAGCTTTATGTAAACGGCTGGGTGCCTGGAGATGTTCTTAATACTCATAATCAGCAGAGGTAGGGGCTTTTTTTACAGGGACTGTATATACCTTACTCGCATATATATATATATATATATATATATATATAATATATATATATATATATATATATATATATATATATATATAAATATATATATAAACATACATATATTGGTAGTGTGTTGTGACGTTTTCTCCGGTACTGCTGTATTTTCGCAAGTTCTGCTGTGTTATCGTAAGTTCTATATCAATAGTTGATTTTCAAAACAGGAATCGATATGTGTTATACACTCGGAAAATTCAAGTAAAATCTGCATAACGTAAGTCTTTGGGAAGATCCAAAAGTACTGTTTTTATGAGAAGAAAAATGAGCAAGCTAGACGCCTTAATGCCGCCGCAGTAGTCTAGTAGTTAGGGCGTTGGACTCGTAATCTAAAGGTTGCGGGTTCGATCCCAGCTTTCGGCTCTGGCGTTGTGCCCTTGGAAAAGGCACTTTACGGCTATTTTCTCACCCCACCCAGGTGTAAAAGGGGTACCAACCTTGTGTTGGGGGTATAGACTGGCGTCCTATCTAGGGGGGAGTCTATGACTCTCAGTCGCTTAACGCCACAGAAACCGGGATAAGCACCGGCCTGATGAGCCTTAGGCTCGGGACAGACTTTAACTAGACGCCTTAATAGTCAGTTTTCTGATTGTGGTACGGTGAAGATGGCTGCTGAAGACAAAATCAGGTCATGATTTGATTTGAGTGGAGAAGACATAGGAAGGAATAGCATAAAGAATGATTATTAATGACTTCATGATCAACAGATTATCAGTGTTTAGAAAGTAATTCCACACACACACACACACACACACACACACACACACACACACACACACACACACACACACACACACACACACGCACACACACACGCACACACGTTAGAGAGAGAGAGACCTCTCTCTGTCTCTGTCTCTGTCTCTCTCTATCTCTATCTCTCTGTCTCTGTCTGTCTCTGTCTGTCTGTCTGTCTGTCTGTCTGTCTCTCTCTCTCTCTCTCTCTCTCTCTCTGTCTCTCTCTCTCTCTGTCTCTCTCTCTCTCTCTCTCTGTCTCTCGGGGGCGGTCACGAGAAGTGAAGCGGACAGGGCGTACATTTTCTGTGAGCAGCAGTAAAACTAGAAATTCAGTCAAAAATGCCAGTTACTGGACTTCCAGCGGCTGTGGAGAGGACCTTAGGCGCCCTGCTGACTGACAATGCAGTTTCCAGCTGGAAAGTGGCAGGAGAAGGGGACAGCGTGGTTTTTGTCTTGCGACTGAAACCAGTGGACACAACAGTGTCAACCAACATGGCGGATCCAACAGTGAATCGCAGCACACAAGCACAGTACTACAGGAAAAAATCGTTTTCTCAAAGACGACGAGATGTTGAGCGCTCTCGAAAGCATAAAGATAAGCAGGCAAGTGTTGTGTGTGAAAGTGACTGTGCCCTCAGTGCCTCGAGTCTGCCTGACAGTGGAGTAGAACAGGGGAATACAGCATGTGTAGATACACATGGAATAGACCTACCAACAACACACACACAGGACATCAACACAAAAACACCAGTTAAGTTGCCATCATCGGTTGATTTAGAACCTCCCTGTATGTCTGATTGTAGTGACTGTGCTGATATGTGTGTTTTGCAGCCTGAGGTGAATGATGATAATATTGTTGGTGCATTCGACACAAATGTCAAACAGTACATGGCTACTCTAACTGATAGATCCGTACAGAAAAGGCTAAGAGACAGACAAAGAAATACACACTTTAGAAAATCCGTGCTACATCATTCAGACGGTGAAGATATTGTGACGTGTGAGTCAGACGACATTGTGATCCAGTGCGCATGCCAACCAGACACTGAGCCAGTATGTGTGTACTGGTTTGTCAAACAGCAAGAGAAAAACATGCTAAAAGAGGAACGTGTCAAACTCGCCAGTTTGCGGAATGGGAAGTAAATCCAGAACACACTACACACGGAGACCCTATCGTGTGCTTCAAGGGACTTAGCGACACTTAGAGAACTACTACAGCGGTTTCTTGGCTAGGCCTAGCCTAGACCTAAGGGTGTGTATGTGACAAAGACTGGACGAAAGAAAGGCTCGGAATGCCGTAACATATCTGGACAGTAAAGAGTTTCGTGTCTCGATGTACATTACTTATCAATGCTGTGGTTTCCATGGCTTGGAGTAGCGTCGTGTGTCAGCTTAAAGCAATTATCGTTATTGTTATTCGGCAACCCCCTTCATGTATGGGCCAATGGCCTTTTTTCATGAATAAACCTTTCGAGTTCGAGTTCGAGTTCGAGTTCTCTCTGTCTCTGTCTCTGTCTGTCTGTCTGTCTGTCTCCTCTCTCTCTCTCTCTCTCTCTCTCTCTCTCTCTCTCTCTCTCTCTCTCTCTCTCTCTCCCTCACCTCCTCCTAACCTAACACCCCTCCTTACTCTCCCCAAAAAAAAACACCCAGACGCAGCCGCCAAAACAAACGCAGGAACAAAGACACGGACGAAGACGGGGTGGAGAGGGCAGAACCTTCCAAAAGAGGAGGCAGACGAGACAAAAAGGATGGAGAGGGGAAGAGGGTGCGGGTACCCATCTTCGTGTCCCTGCTGATCCTGCTTTTGTACATCGTGTTGGGGGCAGTGCTATTCTCCATGTGGGAGGGGTGGGAGTTTTCCGTGGCGGCCTATTTCTGCTTCGTTACCCTGTCCACCATCGGGTTTGGAGACTATGTGCCAGGTATG
>CM060340.1:18332035-18367035 GCA_030674155.1 Stramonita haemastoma | reverse complement strand
GTTCTGTAGAAACAGGTTGCTTCAACTTGTTATAGATAAAAAGGTTTAGGGGTTTGAAACATTAAATTTTGACGGCCATATTGGATTGTTTCCATGGCAACAGAGCACAAAACTGAATACTTCTTATATTTTTATGCTTTACAAGTAATGCCGTTTCAATATTTGGCATAACTTTGGGCTTGTAAACAACATTTCATCAGTTTTGACCCCCATGTCTCACCTTAACTCCACATCCCCACCCCACCCACACACTACTACTTTGCAGGTTTCGGCACAGACATGAACCAAGGCAAAGCCATCGGCAACGCCGTGTACCTCATCCTGGGTCTGGCTCTCCTAGCCATGTGCTTCGACCTCATGCAGGAAGAGGTCACCCTGACCTTCAGGAACCTGGCTCAAAGGTTCTCCATCTGGACCTCAGACAACCCTGACCGATCCACCACCACCACCACCACAACCTCAACCACCGCTACAACCTCAACTTTCAGAGCCCGCAAGAGGGAGGCGGGGCGAGGCCACCAGCACGACACGGACCGAGGCGTGGAAAAGCCTTTGCTGCTGAAGGAAGAGAGCGCGGAGAGGCTGGCCTTCAGGAAGCCCTTCATGGTCAGCAGCAGCCGGCCTCACGCCTCCTCCAAGTCCTTGCAGGATGTGGGTAGGGGGGAGGAGGAGGAGGAGGAGTCCTTACCCAGAACCCTGGTGCGGAGTCGTCCTTACACCGTCTCGGCCTCCTCTGCCGCGACGACCCGTTACGGGCCCATGCCGCAGACCAGCCTGGAGAGTCATAGTAGCAGAACCTTACCCAGAACTATCAGCAGCAGCAGCAGCAACACCACCAGCAACAACAACAACAACAGCAGTAACAACAACAATAATAATAACAACAGCAGCCTCAGCAACAAGAACAGTGGGGGGGAAGGAGGGTGGGGGGAGCCCCCGGTGCCCCGTTCCGTGTCGGTCCCGCCTCAAGTTCTGGGAGACACTATCGACCTTCTGGAGCACATGAGTCTGTCCAGGAGGTCTTCTTCGCCGGGGTCCGTTCAGGTTCGGCACCGGAGTCGGTCCCCGGTTCGAAGCCGGCCCAAATCCCGCGGTCCCGGGACTGAGGATAGAGGAGGGAATGTGGATGTGCCCACAGAAGAGGAGGAAGAGGAGGAGGACGATGACGACACGTTGTATGCGGAGTCTATGGCTTCTTCCACCGATCTGGTGAAGGTAATGAGTGTGTGTCTTTGTTGTTGTTGTTGTTGTTGTTGTTGTTGTTCTTCTTCTTCTTCTTCTTCTTCTTCTTCTTCTTCTTCTTCTTCTTCTTCTTCTTCGTCGTCGTCGTCGTCGTCTTCTTCTTCTTCTTCTTCTTCTTCTTCTTCTTCTTCTTCTTCTTCTTCTTCTTCTTCTTCTTCTTCTTCTTCTCTTCTCCTTCTTCTTCTTCTTCTTCTTCGTTGCAATTCTTCTTCTTCGCAGTCCTTCGCAATTCTTCTTCTTTGAATCCTCCTCCTCCTCCTTCTCCTCCTCCTCCTCCTTCTTCTTCTTCTTCTTCTTCTTCTTCTTCTTCTTCTTCTTCTTCTTCTTCTTCTTCTTCTTCTTCTTCTTCTTCTTTGCATTCTTCTTCGATGTATTCTTCTAATTGTCCTTCTCTTTCCCCTTTCTCCCTTACCCTTCTCTTCTTTTCTGTATTGTTTTCGTCTGTCATATTGTCAGATTGTTATTATTCCAGCTGTTGTTTAATTTTGCTATTTTGTTGATATTTTTTTGTAATAATGCATCTTTTCCAGGCACCAAAAGGGTCAAGGATAAAAAAGACAATATAAATCGACTATATTGGACATGACGCCCTAAGATGCAGCTTGTCTCGTTTTTGCCCCTCTCCTTGTCTCTATTTTCCTGCAAAATACAGGCATTTTCCTGAAAAATACATCATTATGATATCAGATCCTTCCAAACCATAGTCCTGTTCCATTTTCTAAAGACGTTTTCGGCCCTTATTTCAACTTAGATGAAGTTCACGTCAGTTAAAATTTAACAGGCTTCGCAGTGTCCTTGCCCGAATGTTATCATTCTTTTATGGACAAACATGTAAATTATGCCACTAAGCTGAAAGTAGATGTGCATCCAAAATTTTAGTAGTGGGTTTGAAATGTAGACCTGGAACCATGCTAAAGATTTTTTTTCAGTAATTATTGGTACCATGTGGAAAACCGAAAAGTAACAATTTTTGTACGATATGAGACATGGATCATATGTCTGTGAGGAAACTTGCACTTTTTTTCATTATTTGTTGAATGTTCAAAGACTCTGATAAATCCATCTCACAAGTAAATATTAACTAAATTATTTGAGAACAGGAATGCTCATGTATGTTAAGATACATAGATTTTTTTCCCTAATGGCTATAGGTAGGAAAAATGTTATACTTACCCCCTCTCCAAAATACATTTTATGATATAAGGTGAGAAAAGAAAGAGGGAATCATTGTGAATTATGAGTACAAAACACAATTCTTTTACATAAACTTAGAAAGTGGACCATATTCTGTAACGCTACTAAATGCCTTATGTTGTTTTTCAGTTGATAACACGGCTGAAATATGAAATGTGAGAATACCTCTGAATAACCTATGACTAGCAGCTGACGTTCTCATTTGTGTTGTTGACAACTGGCTGCAAACGACAATATCAGATAATATGCCTGGCCGTATCCGGTCGTAAAATAACTAACTAACTAACTAACTAACTAACTAAATAAATAAATTAATTAATTAATAAATAATAAATAAATAAATAAATAAAACATTGAAAAAAGAACCAGTGACACTTCTAATACTTTGCAACAGTTTACCACACACACAAAAACATGAGAAAGCTATGATTTTACATCTGATACAATCCTTCACAATTCTTTATCAACGTCCCTAATAGTCAGAAGCGTCCCTAACAGGTAACAGTGGCCCTAACAGTCAACATTACTAAATCGTCATGTTAATCAATACCATTACTTTTTTTTTACATTAGTATATTTATCACAACCACGCACGGCAATGTTTCTTGTCTCAGGAATCACACTGTGAGGTTTTTTTTGGTGTTTTTGTTGTTGTTTTTGTGTTTTGGGGAGGGGGTAGGAATACCATTCCTGGAAGTTGATTGACAGCTGTAGGCCAGCCAGCGAGGACATACCTACAATGTGCATGTTGATAGCCCAAGCTTGTCTTGTTTCAGTGTGAACTCGCGACAGAAAGTCACGCATAGAGGGAAGTTCAAGATGTAGGTAAGAGCTAAATCCTCTCACCGCTAGAGGACGCTGAGAAGAGCACCCGCTTACCAGATGCCAGTTGTAGACACCATGTCTTTTCATTATTATTATTATTATTGCCATCTTCTTCTCTGCCTCTAGCTCTCTAACCAAATTTATTTAGACTGGCTTCTTCCCTATCCATGTTAACCAATCATCTTGATTTCATGTAGACGTCAGTAGTGGATAACGCGCGCGTCTTTCTTGCCCCAATTTTTGCTTTGAATTAGGTTTTTGTACTGTAGTTTTCTTGAGCTTTTTATTTGTTGTTGTTGTTGTTCGTTTGTTTGTTGTTGTTGTTGTTGTTGTTGTTGTTGGCTTGTTTTTTTGTTTCCTGAAAAAAAAATCCGAACATTGTATCTGAACTGTCATACTATACTGTGGGCAGTTTTATTTTGCTATTTTTAGAGAGGCATTTGCTTTTCCTTTTCTGTAGATCATTTCTTTCCCTTTTTTTTCTTGAGATAATCTTAAAATTAGCCAGACATACTAACAGATGAAAGTGGTGATGCAGAGATTTCCAACGGTGCTGGCTGCACAAACAATAAGCAGAAACTTTTTTTTATCGGAGAGAGAGAGAGAACGAATGAATGAATAATGAATGAATGAATGAATGAATGAATGAATGAATAATGGATGAATAATCTTTAATTTTGAAGGGTTGCAGAGTAAGTATTTTTGTCTATGTTTGCTCATCAAATGTAACTAAACTAAAGGCATATTAACTTTTAATGTAACTAAGCTAAAGCATATCACCAGATTTTTTGTTTGTCTCAGTAAATGAGTACACAGACGTAGCACTAGATTTGGGTTGTTGTTTTTCTTTTTCTTTTGATAACTGATCTTAAAGCATAACACAAAATTTGCTGGGGTGTTTTTTTTTTTAATGTAAATGAAAGTTAAAGTTCATCACTCTTCTTTTTTTTGTATTTAAAACTGATTTTAGCTGTGTGACATTAAATTTCTTCTTTTTTATATAAATGTTACTGAGGCCTTATACTACATTTATTTTCGCCTTCATTTTTTTAAATTCTTTTATTGCAGCTTGGCTAAAGACGTATCAGACTTTTTTTCTTTCTTTCTTTTCAAAATGTAGCAAAGTTATGATGCGTAACACGAGATAATCTTTCTTTTTTTAAATGTAACTAAGCTTAGAAAAGCATATGACTAGAATTTTTCTCTTGTTTTTTTGTTTTTTTAATTTTAAATGCAACAAAGCTTAAAACCTTTTCACACAATTTTGTTCCTTTCTCTTTTTTATTTTTAGATATAACTGACGTTGTCCATGTATCATTAAATTTCTTCAATTTATTAATGTAATGGGACCTAAATGCCAGTCACTGGGATGTCCCTTTTTTGTATACATTTAACAAAGCTTGGAGGCCTATAACCAGACTTATCCCCCCCCCCCCCCCATTTTTTTTTTTTTTTTTTGGGGGGGGGGATCTAAATGCAACGAGGCTAAAGGCGTATCAGCGGATTTTTGTTTCTTTTTTAAATATTACGGAGGCGCGGTACCAAATTTTTTTCCAAATAGAACTGAGTCTAGATTAGTATTCCTAGATTTGCTATTTTTAGTGTAACTGAGTTTAGATGCGTATCCCTGGTTTTGCTCTTTTTTAGTGTAACTGAGTGTAAATGCGTATCCCTGAAACTGCTATTTTTAGTGTGACTGAGTCTAGATCAGTAGATGCGTATTCCAGGATTTGTTATTTGTAGTGTAACAGTTTAGATGCGTATTCCTAGATTTGCTATTTTTAGTGTAACAGTTTAGATGCGTATTCCTAGATTTGCTATTTTTAGTGTAACTGAGTGTAAATGCGTATCCTGAAACTGCTATTTTTAGTATGACTGAGTCTAGATGCGTATTCCTGGATTTGTTATTTTTAGTGTAACTGAGTTTAGATGCTATTCCTAGATTTGCTATTTTTAGTGTAACTGAGTTTAGATGCTATTCCTGGATTTGCTATTTTTAGTGTGGCTGAGTCTAGATGCGTATCTCTGGATTTGCTATTTTTAATGTAACTGAGTAAAGATGCGTATCCTTGCATTTCCGATGCTACTGAGCTGAGGGGTGTATCCCATTTCACTGAATCTCCTTGTTCTTATTGTAACTGAGGTTAGAGGCTTATCCCTTGATTTCCTTTGATTTAATGTAAAGGAGTCTAGATGCATATCCCTGGATTTGCTTTTTTTTTTTTAATGTAAAGAACTGAGTTTGCAGGTATATTTCTGGATTTCCTTTTTTGTAGTAAATGATCTTAAAGGCGTATTCCTTGGTTTTCTTTTTTTTTTTTTACTTTCTTTTTTTCGGTTGGGGGGGGGGGGGTATAACTGAGCTTAGAGGAGTATTTCTGAATTTCCTGTTGTTTATTTTTCTTTATTATCAATCTAACTGAGTTTACAAGACTATCCCATATCCTGGATTTCCCGTATTTTTAATGTAACTGAGCTGAGAGACCTATCTGTTGTTTCCTTTACAATTTTTTTTAATGTAGCTAGTTCTTGATGCGTTAGTCTGGATTTCCCTTTATTTTCTTTTTTTTTTAAGCACTGACCTTTCATTCCTCACATTACATTTTCTTCTTCATAGAAAAATGCAAACTGAGTTGAGATTTATCTCAACGGATTTTTTTGCCCCCCCTCCCCCCCCCCCCTTTTTTTTTTCTTTTTTGTATATGTATAGATGCAGCTGAACATAGAGGCGTATCACTAATCCTCTGCATTAATCTGCTTGTTGATTTTACAGCTGTCTCCTTAGTGTGTTCTCAAGTGTATGTTTTAATTGATGATAATCCCGTTTCGTCCCGTTACAGGTTTTCCTGTCTCAGTGTCTGTCTGTCTGTCTGTCTGTCTGTCTGTCTGTCTGTCTGTCTGTCTGTGTCTGTCTGTCTGTCTGTCTGTCTGTCTCTCTCTCTCTCTCTCTCTCTCTCTCTCTCTCTCTCTCTCTCTCTCTCTCTCTCTCTCTCTCTTCTCTCTGCGTGCGTGCGTGCGTGCGTGCGTGCGTGCGTGCGTGCGTGCGTGCGTGCGTGCGTGCGTGTGTGTGTGTGTGTGTGTGTGTGTGTGTGCGCGTGCGCGCACGCGTGTATATGTTTGTGTTTGTGGGTACACCCACATGCATATGTACGTGTGTATATCCATGTGTGTGCGTACGTGCCTGCGTGCCTGGCACATGTGTGTGTGGGGTGTGTAACAATGACAATAATGGTTTATTCCGTTTTTACGAGCTGTCTGACCCATAAGAACAAGGGATACCTGTATATTACACATGGTGATCAGTTAAGGCTAACGACAAAAGATTCGAGTACAGGATAAGGACTTTAACATGGAACATCTTTATCGTATCAGAGAGTGCAAGTATAACAGTTTTTCGCAATGATGCTGGAACAATTTCGTTTCTACGTTTCAAAGATTCTACAATGTATAGGCGATAACAATTTTGAAAACTTTATTTCTGTGATACGTTGTTACATGACAACTGTAACTTAAATTCTGATAGGAAGCGGCGGTAACAGAGTGGCATTTTTTTTCTTTTAATAAAGCTAACATGTTTGGGACAGACCGAAATGAAATAACATTATCTTTAGTACATTGTTTTATACATTGTGTTCGGAGTGGATGGCTTTCCCTTATTCATGAGTTCTGCCAAACTGAAAAATGAGGTAATCAATGCTCTATTCCTCATCACATGGTAACGTATTGTAACTGAAAGAGGTAAATGATAGAATTAAATGTGATAGCACATGAAACAATGTTTATTATACAGCACATTACAAGATTGATGTCAGGTGGCTCTAAAAAAAAAAAAAAAAGAAAAGGTAAAAGGTTTAAGGTATTCCCGTGACCATGTGGTCGTTTGGGAGCAAGGCATTAGAGAACTCAGCTTCTCAAGGGTCCAGCATATTGAGGGCAGCGCCCATCTCCTCTCCCTCACTGCTTTACTTTCCCTGACCCTAAAGAGGGCAGGTACCCATTTACAGCTGGGTGGACTGGGGGATTATACTGAAGCCAAGGCGTGCAAACGGTCACCCATCCACTTGGTAACCACGCTCAATGCTGCTTAGCTTGAGTTTGGAGAAAGCGAGTGCTCTGATGGCTTCACTCACTCACTCACTCAGTCCCATGTCCCAAAGGACGTAGGGGGAACTGAGAGAAGACGCAACAGAGATCTTTTTCCATGCTTCATGATCCTGTGTGGCTAGTAGGAGGTGTTGCAGGGGTTGGGCGGTCCAGTCTTTGATGTTGTCAACCCATGATTTCTTTTGGCGGCCTCTTCGTCTCTTGCCCTCGACTGTTCCTAGCAAGATAGTTTTTGCTAAGGTGTTGTGTCTTGTGGTGTGACCAAACCACATCAGCTTTCTCCTCTTTATGGTGGAGAGCAAAGGTTCTTGGGGGCCCACACGCTTTTTGATTTCTTCTTTCACATAGTTATTAGTCTTGTGTTCTTTGTATGATATTTTGAGGAGTCTTCTGTGGCACTTGCTCTCGAATGCTTGGATTCTCCTCTCTAACTCTGCTGTCAGAGTCCATGATTCACAGCCATATAGGAGGATAGATATCACGAGGGATTTGTAGAGGTGGTATTTGGTGCAGAAGCTGATGTTGTTGCTTCTGATGATCCTCTCGAGACTGACTAGGGCAGATGTTGCTGTTGCAATGCGAGCTTTCACTTCATTGTTTGACGTGCCATCTTTTGTTAGGATGGTGCCTAAGTATTTGAATTGGCTCACCTCTTCCAGTATTTCTCCATTCATCTTTATTTCCGTGCTGTCATTACTTGCGCTGTTGACCATGATCTTTGATTTCTCTGTACCGACCTCCATGCCGTATGCCTGATGGCTTAGGAATTTAAAAAAAAAAAAAAAAAAAGGAGTGGGATTTTTGTTCAGTGTTCAGTGCAACCTTACTTGAACTGGCTTATTTATTCTGTCATAGGATATTGTTACTGAATTAAACTCGCTTTACATTTAAAAACCAACGGCTGCTTTAAGAACATTAATTAAACCAATAAACGGCTTGTGAGCATTAAGATCTACAATGCATCTACGCACAAGCCTTACCTGAGATTCACCTTCTTTTTTATATTAATTTTCTTTTTGGTACTTCTCTCATTTTTCCCACAGGTGGCTCACGCCCTGAGGAAGGAGCGCCAACAAGAACTCCCCCACCACCACCCCCAGAACCCACCGTCTCCCCCACCTCCACCCTCACCTCCGACGACACGCCCCTCTCCCCGCCTTCACCCACCCTTACAACAACACTTCCATGACCACCTTCCGCCCCCCACCCACAGGAGGAGGAGGAGGAGGGGGAGGAGGAGGAGGGAGAGAGGTGGGTAGCGCCACCCCGGGTCCTCAAACCAGCAGTGCCTTCCTCCTCACCCCTACCCCCTCCCGGGCCGTGTCCCAGCGTTGCCATAGTCGCGCCCGCACTTCCTCCACGGGGTCAAGGTCTTACTTCCAAGGTTGTGACCTTCTCTCCACCTCCTCCGCCCTTCCTCCATCGACCGGGAGGTGGAAGGAGGTGGTGGGGGGTGGGGGTGGTGGGGGTGGGGGAGGGGGTCTCTACGAGAAGGAGGAGTGTGTGGATTGTCCCGCCGACCTGTGTGCTCTCCCCCCTTCCGCTTTTTCCAAACCTCGCCCTCCTTCCTCTGCGGGGTCCAGGTACTCAGACATACAGGACAGTTACGGCTACTCGCAACCTCAGCAACCGCAACAGCAGTGGCAGCAGCAATCCCCGCAACAGCAACACTTTCGACAGCAGCAAAGACAGCAACATCAAATGTGGCAGCAACAACAACAGCAATTGCAACAGCAATTGCAACAGCAACAGCAGCAGCAGCAGCAACAACATCATCAACACCATCATCACAAACAGCAGCAGCTACAGAAACAGACGAATAAAGTGCATAGCATGGATATGGGAATTATGCCACCAAGGTAAAAACGTGTGACACTCTCTCGAGGTGATGAATTATCATTAGTCTTGAAGAAAAGGGGGGGGGGGGGGGGGGGGGAAGAAGGAAAATAAGAGGAAAGGAAGGCTGGTGGATTCTTGTTGTTGTTGTGGTGGTGGTGGTGGTGGGTGGTGGTGTTCGTGTTGTTGGTGTTGTTCGTGTTGTTGTTGTTGCTCTGTTGGGTTGTGCTCGTGTTGTTGTTCGTGTTGTTGTTGTTGAGCGTTCCTTAGATTAACACCACGTGGATAATCACCCAGAATACGCTCTCTTGTCTCACTCATCACACCTGAAAACTACCTGTGAGAGTACGCACTGGATGAGAGTCTCTTGTGTACGACTGTTTTCAAATATGGCCGCAAAAGCAACCATATTCCGATTTCAGAGTAATTTATTTTTTAAAACTCTTTTTAATAGAGGATACTGATCGTTTTGCCAGAAGCTGATTATGGCTGAAGACAATATTAACAAAGCATTTGAAAGCATTAGCACAATTTTCATGTAGGCCTTAACAGCTTTCCTTGCATCAGTTACTGACACACGTTTGAACCTGGGCCAGACAAGATGAACAGAAAAAGAGAAAGAACTAAAGACGAAAGAAGGGAATCATAAACGATTTATTTGTTTACTTATTTATTTATCCACTTATTTATTTATTTATCAACTTATTTATAAACTGAGGATGAAAGAAGGGAATCATAAACGATTTATTTACTTATTTATTTATCACTTATTTATCTATTTATTTATCTATTTATTTATCAAATTATTTATTTATTTACTTATTTATTATTTATGAATGCAGTTTATGTATTTAGTTTTTATTCTTTTATAGCGAAGATAATGGAATAAGCACTCGTGTGCTTTTTTACATCCAGTCCCTGTGTATATGCAGTTTTGTAAAGTTTGTCAGTGTTCCCACCAGCACACAATGGCCTACTCTTCCGAAAAGCGGAACAGGATTTAACGTGCGCGAATTAACGATTAAGCGAATAAGGAATCCAACACACACACACACACACACACACACACACACACACACACACACACACACACACACACACACACACACACACACACATCGAATGAATTACTAAGGCATCTGCTAATAACTGGTTAATCTTGTTGTCAGACCTTTTTCAACACTGCTGGATAACTGGAATTATACCTCGATCATGGAAACATTCTATTTTGATACCAGTATTAAAGCAAGGAAAAAAACAAGAGTGATAAAAATAACGATAGACCAATTGCACTAACTTCTCATACAGGAAAGTGGATGGAAAAAATAATCTTAAACAGACTGACACATTTTTGTGACAAAATAAAATTAAACCTATAAATCAGGCAGGTTTCCGTAAAGGAAGATCTACAGTTGATCATTTGGTTAAACTAACGACTCATGTAAAACATCAGTTTGCTCGCAGGAAGAATGTACTCGCCACTTTTTTTGACGTACATAAAGCATATGATCATGTGTGGCATGAGAGATTGCTATATAAACTGAAATCTATTGGCCTCTGTGGCAGTATTTACTTCTATATTAAAAGTTTTTTTGTCAGAAAGAATCATTCAAGCTTAAGTTGGAAATCGTTATTCTACTCCAAGATCACCACACATGGGTATTCGGGAAGGTTCAGTAATATCACCCTATCTATTCAATATTTTATTGTATGATCTTCCTAACTTTTATCAAGCAGTGCTGTTCTTGTACAATATGCTGACGACATATGCATGTGGATGGATGTTACAATGAAAAAGAAAACACCCGAAAGGCAGTTAAAGTTTTATCAAAATGTATATCAAAAAGAAATTGACAAACTCAGTAGTTATCTCTTTGAAAATGGTCTCTCACTTTCACCTGAAAAAACCAACCTTGTCCTTTTTAATAACGGTATTGACCCACAAGATTTACCTAATTTTCGAATTGATGGAGAAGATCTAGAATACAAACAAGCAGTGAAATTTTTTGGAGTATACCTTACTTCTAAGTTAATGTGGAATCAACATATTGAATACTTGGCAAACTAAAGCTAAAAAAGTTCTTAACTTCTTAAAAGTTACCAGTAAACAACCATGGGGGCAAGATACTTCTGTATTAAAGCATCTATCCTTGTCCCTTGTGTGCTCAAGACTGTCCTATGGACAAGAAGTCTTTTTCAGTGCTCCAAATTACTTGCTTAAGAAAATCCAGAGTCTTGATTGTAAAGCTTTTCGACTTGCTTTAGGTGTACCACCTCATGCCTCATCTATAGACACATATAAAGAAGTAGGAGTTCTGCTTTTAAATGAATGTCGACAACTTGCTGTGGCAAAATATGTTCTAAGAAGTACAATAAATGATAGCAATGTTGAAAATGAAGTCCAGATAAAGTTTGACTTTCACTTTCCGAAAAGAGCAAGAACTATTAGCTCACTTACCACAATTAGCACGTATACCTCTACACTTTTTAAACATTCAGAACTTAATCCAAATGAAGTAGCTAAATCAGAGGTAAAGTCAGCTTCATGTCCACCTTGGGAACTGCTTAAAGCTCATTTTGACATTAATTATTCTTCTGTAAGAAAAGTTGACAATGTTAACATTCTTACATCATTAGTAAAGGAACATATTCAAACCACTTACCCTGATCATCTCAAAATATATACGATGGGTCTGTTCTTAAATACTAATGAGACAGGTGCAACTTTCATTATCCCATCATTGAAAGTAGAACGATCTTTCAACCTGGGAAAAAATAAATCGATATTTACAGCTGAGCTAACTGCCATTCTGTTGGCATTATACCATGTACTTGACTTCCCTAAAAACATATTCAACATCCTTATGTGTGTCGATTCTAAATTGGTTTTGCATGCTTTAAACAATTCTACTTCTAAAGTAAGAAAAGTCCTCATCATTGAAATCAGGCATCTGGTACACTTTTTGATTTTAAGAGGTAGCACTATTACTTTCTGTTGGGTTCCCTCACATACTGGTATCTATTTTAATGAAAAGTTGACTGCCTTGCAAAGTTTGGAGCAGGTGTAAAAATAATTCTTGTGAAATAAATGTTGCCTTATCTCTGCATGAGGGATATAACTTGCTACAAAACGCATTGCTGGAAGCATTTTAGAAAGAAGATAAATGAGTCTGGCTATTGTCAGTATAATAGCCGCACAAGCAATGTGATTGATTTTCAAAATGCTTTAGTATGTAACAAAGTTTCTGGTTGGTATAATCAGAGAAATGTGTCATCCCTCATTTATAGATTTAAATTAAACGCTTTCAGGACTAAATACGTGAAAGATGTAAACTGTATTTGTGGTGAGAAGATTACAAATAGTCATGTCATTTTTAATTGTGAACATTTAAAAACATTTTTACCTGCTGTACCTAGTTTGTCACTGGATCAGATTTTATTCGAACCTTTGTTGCTGTTGGACATTGTGTTAGCGTTGAAAAGAAGTCCAATAATCCAGTTTTTGTAGTGTTAGGATTAGTTTTTATTTCAGCGTTGTTAAATGACATTTTTCAGTTTATTGTTAACTCTTTCTTGTCAGGGGGGGTTTTGGGGGTTTTTTTTTTTGGTCTAAAATCACTAAATGTGAATAGACGTTAAACTGAAGATACAATACAATACAATACCACACACACACACACACACACACACACAACACACACACACACACACTAACACTAACACTAACACACACACACACACACACACACACACACACACACACACACACACACACACACACACAAATGTGTCTGTGAATTTGACAGTCTTACAGAGAAGGTAAAGCATGGATAAAAAATTAAAAACCAAGCCTGGCATACCTACAATGTGAAGAACTCTATAGTTTGTAGTGTTTTACAATGATTATTAAAGACAATCAATAACACACATTCCTTGCCAAAGTGGGAAAAATTAATCGTATAATACAGATAACCATAGAGTTAAAGAAAGTCCGAAAAAAAAATCACCAAAAAAATTCTTTCTTGACATTTTTTTCGATAACAGTTTGTGTTGTTGTTGTTGTTGTGTTGTTGTTTGGGGGGGTGCTATTACTGGTGTTCATTTCCCTTTTCTTTCTAAAATCCCAAACCAAAAAGAAAAGAAAAGAAAGAAAGAAAAAAGAAAGAAAGAAAGAAGAAGAGAAAACTGTATCTTTTCTCACGAAAAAGATAAATCATTGCTAGCATTTATATTATTCATAATCGGGGTGGACTTTTCCTTCAGACAAATAAGTAGTGTAGCAGTGTAGGTTTGTGTTTGATAGGCCCTAGACGAAAGAAGGACCCAACAGAAGAGAATAGGCCGGTATGTGAAGAGGTCTTATCTATGTAGTGTCTAACAGTCGAGGTCTAGGAACATTATATAACACACTCCAGGAATACTCATGAATGAATATTGTATAAGTCCAAAGGATACTGGTTTGGGTTGGGTTTGTTTCTTTATTTTTGTTTGTTTGTTTGTTTGTTTGGGAGTGAGTGTTTTACATTTTGGGATGGGCTTTTGTTGTTGTAGGTGGTGGTGGTGGGTTTAGGGTGTTTTGCTTTCTTTTTTTTTTTTTTTTGGGGGGGGGGGTGTTGTTTGTAGGGAGGTGGGAGCGTGGTTTTGTTTTTTTGTTATTAAATAAGCCTAACAGATTTTGTTGTTTTATTTGTTGTTGGTGGTTTGTTGTATTGTTATTGTCGTGGATTGGTTTGTTTTGTTTTAGGTGGGGTATTTTATGGGGGGGGGGGGTGCTTTTTTGTTGTTTTTGAGGGGGGGTTCTTTTGGGGAGAGGGGGTATTTGACTCTTTTGCTTTTTAGCTGGGTATGTTGTTGTTGTTGTTGTTGTTTTGGTTGGTTTGATTTGGTCGTTATTAGGCTTACTTGGGGATTTTTGATGGAGTCTTTATTTTGTTGTTGCTGCTGCTGCTGTTGTAGTTGATTATTACATTCTTCAAAGTCAGTCTTCTGTTGTAGAAGTTTGTACAAGTTGTCGTGAATTGCTACTTTTAATTTACAAATGGTACTTTTCTCAGGGTCCCCCCCCCCCCCCCCCTTCAGTATGCAAACTCAAATCTCCTGCAAGTGCCCCAAATTTAGACACATCAACTCACACCAAACTAACCTATCCAAATTTGAAAGCAGATTTTCGCTTGATTTTATTTGGGGGGCTGTGGGGGAGGGGATGATGGGAGAGAACAATTCGAGCAACAATGCTCATCTTCGAGGAGAATCAGTCTGGCTGCTGAATTTGAAATCCGACCATTTTTTAATTAATTTTTCAGCGCGGTGTAGTCTCGCTATGGCTCCCGTGGTCTGCTGGTTGTAAACAATACGAATTGAATGTGAATCAAAAATGTCTGTGTTGTAAACTGTGTGTCGTGAACATAATATTGTGAAATGTTATACAAATCAGTTTATGGGATAGACGTGGCGCTGGCTTTGCAAACAGAGGGAGATGTATCTGAACGAGTCAGAATGGAAAATAATACATCTGAAAGAGAAAGAAAAGGAGGAAAGAAATGAGTAAGAAGGAAAAGGAGGAGAATACAAAACCAAAAATAAATCACTGCACAATGGCGATAGGAATGATAATAAAAATGGTGGTTGTGGTGATGATCATGATGAAATCGATGCTGCTTCTGCTGTTACCCATGATGATGCTGATGATGACAACGGTAATAATTATTTACCAACATTAGCAATGGCAATGACGACGATGGTAATGGTAATGGTGATGGTGATGCACCTTGTGCTTGCTGCTGCTAGCCTTCTAATAATTTAAACACAAGAGCACCCCCAACCTAACTGACAAATCACGAAACCAAAGCCAGACAGTTACCCACAACGACAACAAAAAATCCACGACAATATGGATTTGAACCTGAAACTCTCTGTCTTCCAGATGCGTCAGTCCAAGACCCCGGGCTCCCAAAACGCCACAACACAAAGTGGCGCCACCTATCCCCAGCAGCGGCGTTAACTCTCCAGAACATAAGAGACAACCACCACCCACCCTCCCCAAGACAAAGAAAATGGCTGTTGTGGCGCAGGCCCTTTGATGAAGAAAAACGAACAACAACAAAAATGCGCCGATTTTTTTTCTCTCTCTGCAGTGTGTGTGTGTGTGTGTGTGTGTGTGTGCGCGCGCGCGCGCGCGCGCGAGTGTGTGTGTGTGTGTGCGTGCGTGCGTGCGTGCATGCCTGCATGCCTGCGTGCGTGTGTGTTCTAAACCGGTTCTGTTCAGCGAAGAAGGAAATGACTTCAAAGTTTCAAGTTGTGACCAAACCTGTGCCCATCGTGCTTGTCATATACGTGCTCATGATCCTTTCATCGTCACATCTGTCGTCATCATTGCCGTCATCGCCATCTCATTTGCTCAACAACAACAACAAAAATCCCGTTGTTTGCCCAGATCATTATCACCATGTGTGTGACCATAATAATTATGAGAACCCTCAAAGATGAACGTAGATGATGAGCCATGTGCGAACAAGTCTTTGTATGATACAGTTTCGTCTGTAAGTGCTGGGTGAAGGAACAAAAAAACAAAAAAACAACAACTTTAGAAGGAACACTGTTTTATCTAGCACTGAAGACTGTGAAGAAAACAGTGTGTGGATGTGTGCCGAGTCCGTACAGTAATAATAAACAAAGACTACACGAAAAATGGTGAAAGAGCGAAAGTGATAGTACATAATCATTATGCTGTGAGTTTTGACGTTAGGTTAAAACGCCATACCAAACAATGCAAAACTCGTATTAGGTTATGTGGACAACCTTTCCTTTTCAGGAATAGTGATCATCATTATTAGCACAATCATCATCGTTACTGAATCATCAGTTGTCGTTATCGTCATCATTGTCATTTTCATCATGATCGTCTTCATTTTTAGATACGGATGCAAGCAGATCTCGACAAAGAAACTCCTGAGTAATATATGCACTTGGAATGACATCCCTGACCACATTGCCACAAGTGTTGGCCTTAATTAATTAATACTTTTACCATACAAGGAACCATGGTGATGAACGTTTACCTAATAAAATTCATGCTTCTTTCCGTCGATTTCTCAGATACGTGTGGACGCAAAGTGTCTTGGTTTAGGGTGCGAAAGAATGAAAACCAACATGGAAAGGAAGTGTGTCTTGGCTTTTGTTGGTATTGTTTTGCTGGGGGGGGGGGGGGGGAGGTGTGTGAGGGGGGGGGGGGGGCGTGCGTGCATCCATGCGTGCCTCTGTGTGTGTGTGTGGTGTGTGTGTGTGTGTCGTGTGTGTGTGTGTGTGTGCGCGCGCGCGCGGTGTGTGTGTGTGTGTGTGTGTGTGTGTGTGTGTGTGTGTGTGTGTGTGTGTGGTGTGTGTGGTTCTGGTTTGTTTGTTGGTTGGCCTGGTGGGGTCTTTTTTGTTTATTTGTTGTTGTTTTTTTTGGGGGGGTTAAATGTTTTTTTTCGTATCTAAATAAGATCTTTGTTGTTTAAGAAAAATGGCTGGATGGGTGTTGTTGCTGTTGCTGTTATTGTCTGTGTGGTATTAGTATTAATTTTGTCGTTGCTGCTGCTGCTGCTTCTGCTGCTTCTGCTTCTGCTGCTGCTGCTTCTGCTGCTGCTGCTTCTGCTAGCTCTGTTGCTGTTGTCAAACTGGTCAGAACAGTGAGTGTTCTGCTGTAACTCACCGCTACCATCAACTCAATAATTATGCATCGTGTCTGTTTCAGTTCTTCTATAGTACTTGATTGACAAACTGAAGGAAATCTGATGATGATTTCGGGGGCTTTTTGGAGGGTTGTTGGGTTGGTTTTTTGCTTTTCCAGGAATATCCTGTGCGACTGTGTTTGTGGGTGCGTATAGGCGTATGTGCGTATGTGCGTGCGTAGCAAAGCTTCAACGTGTGTGTGTGTGTGTGTGTGTGTGTGTGTGTGTGTGTGTGTGTGTGTGTGTGTGTGTGTGTGCACGCGCGCGCTCTCATATATGGGAGAAGGATGGGTTTTGGGGTTGTTGGGTTTTTTTTTTTATCAGATGAATTTGGATATCGTGCGTTTGTGCAATGTCGTTACTTGAGTGCCGTGTTATCTTTGGTGTACTTGTCAGCCTGGATATTTCTGACTAGATGCGATATGTTCTTCTTCTTTTGAATTCCATGCACTCTCTCTCTCTCTCTCTCTCTCTCTCTCTCTCTCTCTCTCTCTCTCTCTCTCTCTCTCTCTCTCTCTCTCTCTCTCTCTCTCATTGCCTTTACATGTAAATGTTCTGCGTGTGTGCTTGCACGGCGAAAGCGCGCGTAAGCGCGTGTGTGTGGGTGTGGGTGTGTTTTGTGTGATTTAAGTGAATGTGCTTGTACATTTTATTTTATTTTTATTTGGTTTTTATTCTATTGTTTTATATCGAGGATAATGGGATAAGCACTATTGTGTTATTTTACATCCAGTCCCGTGTGTATGCAGTTTTGAAAAGTATCATCTGTTCCTACCGGCAAACGACGGCCTACTCTTACGAAAAGCGGAACAGGATTTAACGTGTGCGCGAGATGTTCTGCGTGCGTTCACACACAGGGCCTCGGTTTATAGTCTCATCCGAAGAACTTTGGGGGAGAGTGGAGTCAGCACTAATAATTATTAACTCCAGGAGAAAAAATCTCCTCGAACGGGAATCGAACCCGGGTCGCCAGATTGCGAGCGCAATGTTCTGACCACTAGGCTATCCCATCCCCGGCTCGACCTGTTCAAGCTTATGGGTTCATTCAAGAGAAACCACCATGTGTTTGTGATGTAAAAGAGTATGTGTACACCACATAGTCTCGCTTACGCACGTACTCTATGCGTGTGTAAATGTGACGCTCCACCACAGAATGGGTCGCTTAGCACCTAACCCACTTCCGCTAGGAGCCATTTTAGGCAGATGGGGGTGAGGTTGTTGATTTTTAGATTTTGATTGGTTATTGAACTATAGCTTTTATTCTACCTTGTAGTACAATATCAAGGCATAATTTTGTTTCTTTTTGTCTATAAATGTGTTTTGAAAATAGCTAAGCCCTCATTCTCACCACCTATTAGGATGCTGAACTTGTCCATTTCTCATTTGGTCATTTCCTGCAGTCTATCATTTCGATTTGTAATAACTTTTGATAGAATTTTTCGATTTTCAATCTGTTTTTTGTATTGTATAGCTATTTCATTGCCAATTAATGATATATCAATAACTAAAAATTGACCTCTGGTGCAATGCGACTCTGTATGTGGTGGAGTGTCACAAATGTTCGTGCATAATGTGTGTTTGTGCGTGTCACTGCATATCTGCATAAGTAAGTACGTACACTTGCTTTATGTGCGCGTGCCTTGCCCTGTGTGCATTTATGCGCGCACGACTGATCAGATGGAAAGAGCACACTGCGTACATTTAGGCTTAGAGAGCCATTGTGTACTTTCGTTTTTGAACCTTTGCCTTTAGCCAGTTTTTACAGCAAGTTTACATATGCTTATGCAGCTATGTTTGACGAATGTGACATCTCATATCTACGGAACATTTCCACAGAAGAATAGCATGTGACTCGCTGTATTATGGGATGCAATCTCGATATAATTCTACCCATCGCCGTAGCCTTCATTATAGATATTACGGTAAATATAAACTTCCATCAAACGAAACGAGATTTGGGGGTATCTGCAATAAATATGACTCTGTCTACTTTATGTACATTTGAAAAATGATGTTCTTGTCTGTTTCATTTGTTTTTTTCTTTGGGCTTTTTAATGTTATGCCTTTTTTTATATTAATATATTCATAGTCTGTAAATGTTTGCATAAACAGTCTTCATGAGAGAGAGAGAGATATAGAGAGAGAGGTGTGTGTGTGTGTGTGTGTAGTGTGTGTGTGTGTGTGTGTGTGTGTGTGTGTGTGTGTGTGTGTGTGTGTGTGTGTGTGTGTGGAGAGCAGACAGACAGACAGACAGACAGACAGATGGGTATGAAGACGAACAGAAGGCAACCTGACACAAAGAAAAGAATCTAAGGAAAGCGGGGCAATAAAAAAAATTGTTTTTGATACTCAACTGGATTAGCCAAGTTCCCAAAGGTGATATTTTGCAAAAGCGACTGTCCACCACTAAGGCAGCCGCATTCCCAATTCGGGGATGATGTCTAAACACGACCCAGTGTACATGCAGTTTTGAAACTTTCTCATCCGTTCCTTCAGGCACGGCATGGCCTACTCTTTTGAAAGGCTGAACGGGAATTTTCACGTATGCGCAAGATGTGCGTGCGTTTAGACACCAGACAGGAACTCGGTTTATATTTGAAAGATTCTCAGGAGAGTGGGGTCAGTACTGATATCAGCTCTGGGTGTAAATCCCCATGAACGAGCATTCTGGTGGTGGCTCGAACCTGAGGCATCAGATCACGAGGGCAACGCTCTAACCACTAGGCTATCCCGCCCACTGAACACGATAAAAAAAGTTTGTTTTCGTTTCGTTTTCTTGTTTGTTTGTTTTTTAACAGGAAGTTTCCAAATCTAGGGAGCGAGTTCTTATCTCGGTTGAGCCCGTCCACTTTAAGACAGAAAGCACTTTACGACACAACACTCATGTCAACCTGACTATAGGACTAAGGTTAGAGCTGGACTCCAATTCTGCGAAAATTGGGATCCTTTCTGATGTATATATAGCAAGTGTTTCTGAGTGCACTCGTACTCTGGAACTTTAGTTTATGGTCTCATCTTCCTTTTTTTCTGTTTCTTTCCTCGGCTAGAGCTCTGATGTTCACCAATGGTGAGATTTTTGCTATGTGACCGTTTTTGCCCACCATTAAGATAACCGCATTCAGACATCACATATGATTTTCTAAACACGATACCCTTTTGTCATCTGTTCTTACCGGCACAAATCGTCTACTCTTCCAAAAGACAGAATCAGGGTTTTAAAATAATTATTATGCAAGATGTTCTACATACGTTTGCTCACGGGACATAGCCTTACATTCTCATCCGAAAGACTTCCGGGAGAATGCAGTCAGACTGTTGTTAACTCCACAGGAGAAATCCCCTGGGGTGCACGCTGGCTCAAACCCGGGTGGCTGTGTCTCATATCGCGACCCCCACGCTCTACCAACTTGGCTATCCACCGGCCCCATGTTCTCATCTGAAGGGCTCATATAGGGAATAGAGGTAGAGCCAGTGTTGACACCAGAACCCGTGTTCATTAAGTGCAAGGAGGACAATTCCTGCAGTGGACAGCGAGGTGGGTGGTGATTCAAACCTGCACCCCCTTATCGCCAAGGGCCTAGTCCAGTGCTCTTCTGCAATCACACGATCCACTATGCTCTTCCACTCTCACTACAACTACTACCGCTGCTGCTGCTGCTGCTGCTGCTGCCGTACTCACGGTTGCTGAAAAGCCTCCTAGCTTCTAGGCTAGCCTAAGCCTACTCATCCGACTTCAACTTCAGTATTTCTGCCGTCAGAATCTTTTCGTCAAGTCTGACTTTAGTCCGTCTCCCTATATCTTTCTTCGTGTGTGTGTGGTGTGTGTGTGTGTGTGTGTGTGTGTGTGTGTGTGTGTGTGTGTGTGTGTCGTGCGCGTGAGTGTGCGTGTATGTCTGTCTGTGTGTCTGTGTCTGTGTGTTTCTTCAGACACGTCATATTCGTGGCTAGGCCTATCACAAGCAATATGTCTTTATTTTCTTTTTTCTTGTGTGTGTTTTTTTTTCTTCTTTCTTCTTCTTCTTCTTCTCTTCTTCTTCTTTTCCTTTGTCTCTACCGTCGGCTTTCTCTTTTTTTTTTCCTTTTTTTTTTGGTGTCAGCTTCCTGGTTCCTTTCTTTCCGAGTAACAACATCGCTTGGTTGTTGTTCTTGTATGAAAACTGATGCCATTCTCTATGGTCTAGCCTAGCCTGTGTGAATCTGCTGTTTTCAGGTATTGTTGTTATATGTAATGTTCAAACCGCCGGTACATAATCGTGTCTCGTTCGTTTCAAAAACAAAAATTCAGAGTATTTCTTGATGTTTCGAAGTACAATTGAAATACCCTGTGAGTTGCGATATTTTGTCAGTGAATTCGTTGTGTCTTTAGCTATGTTTTCTTTTGCCCAAATTGTGATGATGGCTAGTTGATTTGAGTGTTTGATGTGCGGTGATCAAAAGACAATCCTTGCCTGTTGCTGTAGTTTTCTTTGTTTGTTTGTTGGTGTGTTTATTTCAGAACTGACGGGGTTTAAAACGTTGCAAATAGCCCTATATGCTAATAATAATCAGAACGTGCGTGTGTGCGTGCGTGTGTGTGTCTGTGTCTGTGTGTCTGTGTGATGAACACAGCATATATGACAAACAGATATAGTTAGACAGACAATGAAAGAAAAAACTAGAGAACGAATCCCATATTCTTAGACTGATAGATTCAGCATTTAATGTCCAGCTCAGGAGAGAGAGAGAGAGAGAGAGAGAGACGAGAAGAGAGAGAACAGACGGACAGAAAGACAGACAGAAAGACAGAACAGACAGAGAAGAGACAGACAGAAATAGACAGAGAGACAAAGAAGAAAGAGATAGAAACAGAGAGAGAAGGAGACAGAAAAAATGGTAGGAGAGAGAGAGAGAGGGGGGGGGGGGGGGAATTCCTAGTTCAAAATTTCCAGAAGACGGGGATGGTATCTATATATACGGACAAGGTCCCCAGCATTCCCATGAGGGACTTAAAACCTTGTTTGTTTTGTTGCCTTGTGTGTCTGGTATCAGTCGAGAGACAGGTGAAGATTTTCTAAAGAAACATGAACACATGCTTTATGTAATCAGAGTTTGTTCAGTATTCCCATTAATAATGTTTGTATCACACAGTAGAAAAAATATATAGACCAATTCGGGTATAGTAGCGCCAATGATATTCTTAGTCTATTACATTATGCCTTTGTATAAAAAGTGATTAAGGGGGGGGGGGGGGGGGGGGGTTGAGGGTTCAATCGTTTGTCGTAAAACAATACAGGTATTGAATGTGTCATTTATGCAATGCTTTGAACATGATTTTTTTAAAAACGAATTACATGCAAAAGCATTACTACATTATTATTATTGTCATATTAAATTTTGTGTACAATTGTCGCCATTTAGTTTTAGATTTTGAATTTCAGGAGTGATGGTGGTTGCGAAAAAGGAATATGTGGTGCTAAGTGATAAATATCATGCAATATTTTCTCTGTCTGTCTGTCTGTCTGTCTGGTCGGGTCTGCCTCTCTCTCTCTCTCTCTCTCTCTCTCTCTCTCTCCTCTCTCTCTCTCTCTCTCTCTCTCTCTCTCTCTCTCCTCTCTCTCTCAAACATTCCGATTTTTGTTCATGTGTGCTTGAGTATGTGTTTCATTGTGTTTCAAATAAATGAAATCGTTTGCAAATGCAATGTGTGTTATTATGCGTGCGTGCGTGCGTGCGTGTATGTGTGTGTGTATGTGTGTGTTTGTGTGTGTGTGTGCGCTGTGTGTGTGTATGTATGTGTGTGTGTGTGCGCGCGCGCGCGCGCGCTGTTCATGCGTGCATGTGTACGTGCGTGTGTGTATGTGTGTATGCAGTTTTGTAAATTTTGTCACCCGTTCCCACCGCCACACAATGGCCTCCTCTTCTGAAAAGCGGTACGGGTTTTTAACGTGTGCGCAAGATGTTCTGCGCGCATTCGTACACGGGACCTCGTTTATAGTCTCATCCGAACAATTTGGGAGCGGGGGAGTGGAATCGGCACTGATGTTAACTCCAGAGGAAAATTCCTCTTGAACGAGATTCGAGCCCGGGTCAGCAGATTACGAGCGCATCACTGTGACCACCAGGCTATCCCGCCCTTGCGCTGGTGTGTGTGTGTGTGTGTGTGTGTGCGTGCGTGCATGAGTGCGCGCGCGCGTGAGTGTGCATACCTATGTGCACGCACACGCAACATTCACCGCTTTTAACGCAGTATTTGGATTGAATGGTATTGAGTTGAATCGTACACCCTTTTCAGTCACTGCAGATTTTTCTGTGTGAAATTCGGCCTGCTACTTCCATGGAGAGAGAATGTATCGCCACAAGAGCAGCGCCACCCTTTTCAAATATTGCTTTCCTGTACGCAAGTCTATTAATTGTTTTCCCATCACAGTGGCTTTTTCTACAGAATTTGCTAGAGACAAATTCTTGTTGCCGTGGGCTCTTGTACATGCGCTGAATGTATGTTGCACACTGGACGTCGGTTTATCGTCTTATCTAAAAGACTGATATCCATACCACCACTCTCGGTTCAGTGGATGGCGGAAAAGCTTTGACACATACTGGGATCAAACCGGCACTTCTGGCCTTCTGGGCAGGTGGGTTACTTCCAGCCCACTGATCCACTTTTTTTTTTTTTTGTAAATTCTTTTATTTCGAGGACAGGCCTAATAGGATAAGCACTCGTGTGTTGTTGTTTTTTTAAAATCTAGTCCCAGTGTGTATGTAGTTTTATAAAGTGCTTCATCCGTTCGTGCCGGCACACAATGCCTACTCTTCCGAAAAACGGAACAGGTTTTAACGTGTGCGCAAGATGTTCTATTTGCGATCATACATTGGACCTCAGATTATAGTCTCATCCGAAGGAAAGTGATAGATGTAGTTCTTCTAAAGGCACATCAAAACAGAGCAAAACTAAACAAAGCAAAAGAGAACAAAGCTAAACAAATTAAAGCAAACCAAACCAAACCAAAAAAAACACAACAAAAAAAACAAAAGAAAAAAGTGACGAGGGAAGTGGTCCGTGGGAAACAATCATTACTATGAATTTTGCTTTTATAGGGACAAGTTCTTTCCCTTCTCTCAAGGTAAAGGCACATCTCGTGAACAAGATCCTCTCCCACTTGTATTTTAGGAGCAAAAGCGGATGAACTCATTCGGAGTTACAGTAGAAACTGAACTGGGTGTTTTACCATGATGAAATTTTTTTTTAACATACTTAAAAAGTTCAACGTGAAATAATAAATAAAATCTATGATCAAACTGTGAGTTCAACACAAATATTTGTTCGGACTATTCTGCTCTTATTATTATCATTCTTAAGAAGAAGAAGAAGAAGAAGAAGAATATAGCTCTCATTCTTGTAAAGAAACAGATCAAAGCTCTCGAGTTCAGATTAGAAACAACGTCTATAATTCTTTAGAATGTCTGGATCGAGGTCATGTATTTTTGAGGAGAGGTCTGACTATTGAGAGTTGATGGAAAATTTCCTGAAAGAAGGGATGAGTTGGCCTTTTTGATGATAGTAGGTACACATTCTTCTCACCAATTACTTCTTCAAGGTGTTATTGATTGACTCAGCATGCAGCCTGCTACCTGGAGAGGGATGGGCTCCACCGGTTAAACCTACCCATGACACAGGGACTGAAAAGTTCAGACCACTTCTCAAAGAGTTAGAGTGAGTGGAGTGAAAAACAAAAATAAAAGGGAATAACAGAAATCTGCACAATGATCCTTACTGAATCGATTATCTGTCCTTGTGTTAAGGGAGAAAATACCAACTTTTTTTTTTTAATTTGAAGTCAATGGAACAAGCCCGTGTGTGTGTGTGTGTGTGTGTGTGTGTGTGTGTGTGTGTGTGTGTGTGTGTGTGTGTGCGCGCGCGCGCGTCGTGCGTGCGTGCGTGCGTGCTTGCGTATGTGGTGTGTGTGTGTGTGTGTTGTGTGTGTGTGTGTGTGTGTGTGTGTGTGTGTGTGTTGCTGTGCTGCTATGTATGTTTGCGTGGGTTTGGGGGGGGTTTTGTTTTTGTTTGTTGTTTTGTTGGGTTGGGGGGGGGTTGTTTTTGCTTTTATTCAACATCCAATCTTAATGTGCATGTGGGGTTTGTAAATTTTGTCACACATTTCCTGCCGGCACACAACGGCCTTATAGCCTACTTCCGTCAATGAGCAAGAAAGGAGGGAGACTTTTCTCCCAACACTCACAGTCAATTGTCGCTTCTAGCTAGGGGGAAAGCCAAACTATTGCTCATTGCTGACCCACATCACATAACAGCAAAAAAAAGTGTGGCAAAAATTTGCTGCACACACTGGCTTACGTTGTTTTGGGTTGGTTTGTGTTTTTGCCTCGCGACAGTGTTTTCATATTGAATGTGTCATACATCAATTAGCATCTCAAAAGCACGCACAAGGACGCAATACATTTTTTTTTAAACACAAAGCATATCCCAGAAGGCGGAATGCGGCTACCAACTGCCTTTAATGGGGGTAAGGGGGAAAAAATCCTGTTCACAAAATTTCGCCATTGCTGAACTTTGGACTGTTGCTGAAGAAAAATAATAACAACAAAAAATAAAAACAAATCAATACAACGCAACGCATTCAAGGGGAGCAATATAATACAGACAATACCGTACAATACCATATCCTACAAAGTTGGAGCAAATTACAATGCAATGTAAGGAGCATTGCAATACAATACAATACAATTACAATACGATACGATACGATACTACAATACGATACAATACGATACATACGATACGATACAATACAATACAATACAATACAATAAGCGAGATATGAACCAACACAGCACGACCCAATGCCATGCAAACAATTCAAATGATCTCAATGTCTGTGTGCGTGTGCATGTGTGTTTTTGATACTAAATCATTCTCTCTCTCTGTTAAGAAAGGCGTAACTGAACTTTTTGCTGATGACACCTCTATCTATTCTTCTCATTCTGACTTGAAACAACTATCTCACTATATGCAAGAAAATGCCAATCAATTGCTGGAATGGACAAAACTTAATCATATGGCCCTTAATCATCAAAAACCAAAATACATGATAATTACATCTCGACAAAAACGCCAAAATATAACCTTTGTTTTGCCACCAATTTATATTGATAATAATGTTATTAAGGAAGCTGCATGGTTCGGCCATGTCACAAGCCACAACACCCTCCCCAAGACAGTCCTACAAGGAACGCTAGAAGGTGGTCAGACGCCGAGGCAGACAAACCAAAAGCTGGATAGATAACATCAAGGAGTGGACCCACCTGGACAGTCCAACACTCATTCGGAAGGCGGAGGACAGGGCTGGATGACGACGGCTGGCTGCAGAATCGTCTCTCATGTCTCCTCCACGACCATCCCGGTCATGAGAAAAGAGAAGAAGAAAGAAGAAGACACACATAGACTCCTAGGAGTTACTATTGATAATGATCTTTCTTGGTTGCCCCATATTGATTTTTTATACAAACGAATCTCTCAAAAGATATTTCAGCTCCTAAAATCAAACGCTTTCTTGATCTAGATTCTCGTAGATAGTTTTATTTTACTTATTGTCAATCATTTATTGATTACGCCTCAACATTGTATGATGGATGTAGTGCTAATAGCTTAAAACCCCTTTTAAGAATCCATAAACGAGCTATTAAAGTAGTACTCTTAAAGCCCTCCACCTTGTCACCCCAAGACTATATTAAATTGGACACTCTCCCCCTAACTTACCATCTGGAATATAATAAAGCAATCATAATGTATCGTATAAGGAACGGTCTTGCTCCATCTACCCTGGCTACTAGATTCCCAATGAATCAGTCAAGATACACCAATAATATAATAATTCCTAAACCAAGATTCGATCTTTATAAAACAAGTCTTCGCTACTCTGGAGGAATTGTTTGG
Source organism: Stramonita haemastoma (assembly GCA_030674155.1). Lineage (NCBI taxonomy): Eukaryota > Metazoa > Mollusca > Gastropoda > Neogastropoda > Muricidae > Stramonita > Stramonita haemastoma. The sequence continues at coordinate 18,340,197 of CM060340.1, read as the reverse complement.
AATTCTTTACCAAAAAATATTAAAGAAAAAAGTAGTATTGTATCTTTTAAGCGTAACTATAAATCTTTCCTGTTTCAAAAAATGCGTCGAACATGCTCCTAAACTATAGTCGTTATCATTATTGTACATGTTAAAAAATTGGGGCAACTGTTAGAATCACATTCTAAAAGAAATCACCTGGTAAAAAAAAAAACAAAAAAAACCAAGCATCGACAAACTGTATTCATGACCTCAGGTCTCGTACATATGTATTATGCTTCTGTATTATGATTATTGTATATTATGTTATAGTGATAATGTACTCTGACTGCTGTTGTTGTTGTTGGGGTTTGTTGTTGTTGTTGTTGTTGTGTTGTTGTGTTGTTGGGTTTTGTTTGTTTGTTTTGAAATCAAATTTTGTAATCACCTTTTTCAGAATCTATTATACATCAATTCTAGCTAAAATTGTAATGCCATGTGCTCATAGATTCTTGTTTGTATATAAGTCATGCTTTAAAGACTGGAAAAAGGTAGTCAGAGATGTGGGTTTATAACACGTCGATTTGTGTGTGTGTGTGTGTGTGTGTGTGTGTGTGTGTGTGTGTGTGTGTGTGTGTGTGTGTGTGTGTGTGTGTGTGTGTGTGTGTGTGTGTGTGTCTGTATGTGAGTGTGTGTGTGTGTGTGTGTGTGTGTGTGTGTGTGTGTGTGTGTGTGTGTGTGTGTGTGTGTGTGTGTGTGTGTGTGTGTGTGTGTTGTGTGTTGGTGTGTGTGTGTGTTGTGTGTGTAGTTGTGTGTGTGTAGTGGCGCGTTAGTGGTAGTAGTTAGTAGTAGTCTTCAATTTTACGTCCTTCCACATAAAGTGATACCGGAGGGGGGGGGGGGGGAGGGGGAGGGGGAGAGCATAATAAAAAAAACAACAAACAATAATAATATAATAATAATATAATAATAATATAATAATAAAAATAATAACAGTACATAGATAAATGGAAGAATGAATAGAATCAAAGATGGAAAATGGATCCAAGTATAACAATAAAATAAAAAAATAAATAATAAAAATATAAAAAAAAGAACAACAGGAAAACAAACACAAACACAAAATAAAAATATAGAATAATAATACTAATAAATTTCAAAATGTTGATAAAATAAAGAGAGAAAGGAAGAGAAAGACAAAGGAAATGATGAGGGATATATGAATTAAAGTATATACTAAAAATTAATATTTATTTTCTATTTTTAAAAAGGGAATCTGGTGTATGTGTGTGTGTGTGTGTGTGTGTGTGTGTGTGTGTGTGTGTGTGTTGTGTGTGTGTGTGTGGTGTGTGTGTGTGTGGCGCGCGCGCGTGCGTCCATGCTGCGTGCGTGCGTGTGTGTGTTGTATATTTTGTGCAAGTTTGTAGTTGTGGTTGAAGTTATTCTCATTACATAAAGCAAAACAGTATGCTTAACATTAAATTAACAGGGAAGAGTAAAATTTAAAATTGAACAACAATGATGTAACTACAACAAATGCCCTATGGGACTTAACAATAAACCCTTAGCAATAGCAAACACTAACTTGACATCATCCAGAACTTGTTCAAGGGAAGTTTCGGTAAAACTAGGTAAATAAGGCTTTAAAGTCTTGCATTCAAGTACAATATGGGTATTTGAAATATTATTGTTTCCACATAAGCATTTAACATCCTTGCTAAATTTTGTGACAAAAGCGTTTAATCAGATTCTAAAAAATAACGCCTGAAGCTGTCTTTCTCTGACACATTTGTATAAATCTTTGACTGATGTATGCTTTTAAAGACACTTTTTATCTTGTTGGAACCCATTTTGCAAACTGTTCTTTTTTTGTATTATTTCATTAAACTTGTTTAAGGATGCTTGTTCTAACAAATGATATCCTTCTTTGATAGATAAAGGAATATGTAGTTCACTGTTTCCACTTCTATTGCTGGCACCTCTCTTAACAGCCCAATCAACCCATTCATTAGAGTACAATCCAATGTGTGAAGGTACCCAAAGAAGAGTAACAAATATTTCTCTTAACTTAAAAGATGGACTGTGTGTTTTATATCTAATATAAGTTTTGAATGATTCTTGTAATCTGCAGATTTTATGGCATATAAAACTGATTTAGAATCCACACAAAGTAAGACATGGAAAAAACAATATGGGTTATCTAGCAGGTATGTTAAAGCCATTAAAATTGCAACCAGTTCAGCTGTAAATACTAACAATTTAGGCTGCGGCCATAATAAACCTGGCATTTTGACCCGGTCAAAATGACGGAATGCTGCCCGGCTGAATTACTCTGTGGCGTCACTGAAAACGGCTGTGCGTGTAGAGCCAGCCCCGCCCCTTCTTTTTAACCCTTCGTTTTGACGTTCGAGCAAACACACCGTCCGTTTGCCGGTGATGGAAAGGAAAATAATCAAGAAAAACTTATTTATGGTGCTTAAAAAATTCTGACTACACAAACTAGTAAATTGACCCTTCCCGATTACATTCCAATGGTTTTGATAAAAGTTTTTTGGGGGGGATTTTACGTAAAAACACTTTTTATGTCGAACTATTTTCTGTCGATTTGCATCATGGCGGCAGCCTCATTTTTGCGTCATTCGAAGTCTCGGGGTGACCATATTGTCAGAAAGAGACAGGCCGGGTTGACTATGGCCGCTTTGACGGATCGTTCTACCGTCAAAGAGACCGCCGTCAAAACAACGGAAGGGGCCGGGTTTACTATGGCCGTAGCCTTACACCTATAAAATATGATTTTTCTACTTTGAGTGCTGGTATAACAAAAGCTGAACCAGCTTGGTGATTATTCAGAAGTGAACCATCAGTGTACACTTTAAGATAACTACAGTAGTTGTCATGAATATATGATCTAACAGTGGCTGCCAAAACATTAGGGTTTTCATCTTCTTCATGTCTGTGTAATTGATATCAAAATGTGCCGATTCATTTCCCAAGTGGGGCAAGGTGGAACCATTTTCTGTGAATCTACATTCATTTGATCAATTTTAGATTGCTCATAAAGGTCCACCACGTATGTACCAATAGTTGTTAAAGAACGTATTTGCTGCACTCGTTTTGGAAAAAGAATACCAGATTTTACTTTGTCTTCTGATGCAAAGTTTTTGGGTGTGGAACTTCTCAGTACATATTTGGCGCATGCAAGTTTTCGGTATTCATCTAACTGAAGTATTCCAACTTCTTTATATGTCTCAATTGCTGATGCATGAAAAGGTACACCAAGAGTAAGCCTGTATGCTTTACAGTCTATACTTTGGAGCTTCCTCAATAAATATTTAGGAGCATTAAAAAAGACTTCTTGTCCATATGTAGGTTTTGATCTGATTATTGATATTGATAAATGTTTAAGGACTGACAGATCTTGCCCCTAATACTGCTTACTAACACTTTTTAGAAGATTTTAACTTTTTCTTGCTTTAGTTAGAATGTACTCTATATGGGTATTCCATGTTAACTTCGATGTAAGAAATACACCTAAAAATTTCACTAATTCTTTGTAATAATAGTCTCGTTTTCAATCTTAAACACTGGTAATTCTGTTGGATCACTGCCATTATTGAATAACACCATATGTGTTTTTTCTAAAGAAAAGGTGAGTCCGTTTTCTATTATATACTGATTTAGATTATCATGTTGTTTTTGATATGTTTTTCTACTATAATTTAAAGCCCTTTTTGACGTGTTTCGTTTCATAGTTACGGTCATCCAAATACAAATATCGTCTGCATATTGCGCTAAAACTACATCCTTTGATATATGTTTTGGAAGATCATGTAATAATATGTTAGATAAAACTGGAGCTAATACAGAACCTTGTGGCAAGCTCATTTAAGGTATTTAGAATTTGAATATGTATTTCCCACCCTCACTTGAATTGATCTTTCCCTAAGAAAACTTTTGACATAATGATAAAAGTTACCACAAAATCCAATTGACTTTAACTTACTCATTACTTTTGCATGCCAGACTTGGTCATAGGCCTTTTTTACATTAAAAAATGTTGCTAGAACATTTTTTCTTTGAGCAAATTGTTGTTTCACACATGTTGTAAGCTTTACTAAATTATCCATTGCAGATCTTCCTCTCTGAAAGCCTGCCTGGTTGATTGGTATAATGTTATTTTTTTTCGCTATAATGTAACAATCTCCTTAATACAATTCTCTCCATGAGCTTGCCAATATGAGAGGTTAATGAAATAGGCCTGTAACTTGTTATTTCTGTCTTGGGCTTTCCTTTTTTATGAACAGGTACAACAATGGACTGTTTCCACTGAATTGGTGTAACACCCTCAAGCCAACATTTATGAAAAAGTTCATGTAGTAAAAGAATAGCATTTTCAGGTAAGTGTTTTATCATATTATTTGAAATTGCATCAGTTCCAACAGATGTTTTCTTATTAGGAAGGGAAAGGGTTGCATCTTTGACTTCCATGACTGTTATTGGAGCATTAAAAAAAGGGTGTTATCGGGGAGGGGATCTGTGTATTTAGCTTTACTTTCCTCATGTTTTCTATATTCTCTGTGCTTAGCTGATAGACCCTCCAAACGCATTGTTTTTGAAAACATCTCAGCAAATGCCTCAGCCTTTTCTACATCAGAAGGAAACTCTTTGTTTACAAGATTAATAGGACAGGATGGAATATTTACATCTTTCTTCATCTCGTTTAGTTTAATCCATACTTTTGAAGCATCTTTATGACAAAAGATTTCATTCTTACAAAAGGAAGACCAGTACTGTCTTTTAGCCTGTGCTATAACTAAGTTACAATAATTTTTGGCCTTCTTCTGTTCAGCGTGGGTTTTTGCTGATTTATCTTTTAGAAACAATGTATGTGCTAAATGTTTATCATTTACTGCTGATTCACAATCTTTGGTCCACCAAATATTTCCAGAATGTTTATTGGACTTAACTGGATTACATTTGGGGATAGACACATTTGCAGCTCGTAAAATAATGTTGGTTATATTAGAATACATACTATTCACATCATGACTACTTATGTTTTCTGTATTACTACAAGCCAAAAAACTTTTAAATTTTTCCCAATCAGCCTGTTTATAATTATATTTTGGGACTTTGTCTTCATGAATGTCACATTGACATAATGTTTTGTTAAAAGTTATGACTATAGGCAAATGATCACTACCTAGAGTGTCTTTATGAGTTAACCAATCACACTCTGGAACAAGTGCAGGTGATACAAGAGATAAATCTAAAGCTGAAGCTCTATGGCTTGATACATCTGGTATTCTCGTGATGCTGCCATCATTTAGTAAATACAAACATGAATCTACAACGTTTTCTATAAATCTGTTACTAGAAACAGATATACAATTGTTATCCCAAAATGGTGCATGAGCATTGAAATCTCCACCAATTAGCCATTTTTCGCTATCTTGTAAAGTACGAATCCACTCTGTGTTAAGCTCATTGGGTCCTTTACGCAAATAAACAGACACATATTCAGAATCAGGTGGTCGTTTAACTTGACTCGTGCTGCATATGAATATAGATCTGGAACATTGTCAGGCATTGGTGGAGATCTAACGCTATAACTTATCCCTTCTTTAATATAAATGGCCGCACTGATCTTTTTCAGACCTTCTACCTTCTGATGAACAGGAGGGTAATAATAACCTGGCAGTTTAGGCAGTTTGTTTTTGTTAACTTTGAGAGATTGTAGAATGAGAGCTTGATAACTATTTTTTTCAAGATGTTGAATCAAGTAATCTAGATTTGTGGAAATAGATCTAGCGTTCCACTGCATTACTTTAACTACCTTGGGATTTCTAGGAGACTGATGTTGGGGAAAGAGAAAGGAATGAGAAAGAGTGATGATAGAAAAGTAGAAATCACTAAAACACCTTTATAGAACAGTGAGACAAACAAACTAACCCCCCTTCACTTCTTTAAAGAGAAAAAAAAATCAACAGCAAAAAACCCCAAAAAACAACAACCCCAAAAACAAACAAAACAAACAAACAAAAAAAGAAACCTGTCAAAACAAGCAGCCCTCCCTTTAAAGTAAAACACTATAGTCAAAATAATAAGATGAAATAAAAAGGAACAAGGGGAAAATTAGTAACAACAAAACCTCAATAAATATGCATACACAGCTGCTGCAGATGTGAGCAAATACTACTGTCTTACCAATATCACTGCAGGTGCATGACAAGATGTACAAAATGTCACCAGTCCTTCCACATACTGACATAATCATAATGTCTCTGATGCCTCCACCAGGGGAATTGCAAACCCTGATGTGGAAACTGTTGTCCTCTGTAACCTGGGTGTTGCTGGCTGTCCTCAGGTGCATAAGCTGGTGTCGGATGAATTGTCCCCTTAGGGAAGAAAGGGCGTCTGGGTTTTCTCTTTGGTTTTTGCCAGTACAGTGAATGTACGTATCTGCCGCGCGCCGATGTTCCTGGCAAGCGTACTGGAACCCAGGGCATTTGGGTGAAGAGGGTTTGGGAATGAAGACACAACCTCTTTCACAGTCTTCACCATGTTCTTACTAACTTCTCGTTGCTCTGTGTCTTTAAGATCATTGATTCCACAATGAATGATGATGGAATCTATCTTCTCCAGACCAGAGGTGACTTCATTCAGTGCCTGAGGGATGTCAACAATCTTGTGAGCCTTCTTTTTCTTTACACTAAACCCGTAAGATTGGCCTAAGCGGTGACCATTGATACCATTGAGTACAGAATCATGTATGATGATAACAGTAGGGAGATCAGAACTAGATCTATCTTTCTTCGAGCTTGCCGGCACTTTTTCTTTGACGTCATTTTTCCTTTGCGTCATGACAGGTTTTTTCTGAGCTCTTGGGATTTATCTGAAGATCTTTTGTTAAGACTCACTGACCTCTCTATATGGGATGTCAGGTTGGTCTTGGCTGGCTGCGGTGTAGATCAGCTCACCGGTTTCTTGCGGCTTCAGCATATGTTGATCTGGCACCACGGACTGGTAGCGGAGAGGCAGAATGAAGCGGTTCCGTCTGCGTACCTTTGCTGGTCATCAGTGGCGGCAGATGTCCAGCTCCAGTCGTGCTGCTTTGGTCTTCGGCTATGCTGAAGCCTCCTGTTGCTCGATTCTGGTCGGTGATTATTTTCTCAAGACCGTTGATTTTGTCCATGAAAGTTAAAACCAGTTTCTTTAGGTCCTCTATGTCAGTAGGTTTTTCGATGTTCTTGTTGTGTGTGTGTGTGTGTGTGTGTGTGTGTGTGTGTGTGTGTGTGTGTGTGTGTGTTACATACCTCTCTCTCTCTCTCTCTCTCTCTCTCTCTCTCTCTCTCTCTCTCTCTCTCTCTCTCTCTCTCTCTCTCTCTTCATGAATCATTAAATTGATTTTTTTTCTGTACCCTTCGTATTTAGTATTTGCTTGTTCGTTTGAAATGATTTTCATTATCTATTTTCATATTGTGTACACTTTTTCATGTATATTTTGGGGGGTTTGCTTGCTTATTTATGTTTTGTTTTGGGCAGGTTTTTGGGGGGGTTTGTTGTTGTTGTTGTGGTGGGGTTTTTTTTGGGGGGGGTTGTTTTTTTTTTAAGAGGGGGGGGGTATGGGGAGGGATGGAGGGGGGGGGGGAGGGCGGGCGGTTGGGATCTTTTCCGAGGGCTGGATGTAAAAAAAGCAATTGTTGCTTATTCTATTACCCTCTTTGAATAAAAAAAGTTTTCAAAGTTCTCTCTCTCTCTCTCTCTCCTCTCTCTCTCTCTCTCTCTCTCTCTCTCTCTCTCTCTCTCTCTCTCTCTGATCATTTGGATCATAATTATTGCTGTTGTGCAGTTAGAGATTTATTTTTTATCTTGACGTTATCCCTGAAAAGGGCGGGGACTGGATGTAAAAAAGCACACGAGTGCTTATCTATTATCCTCGAATAAAAGAATTTTCCTTGCCTTGCCTTGCCTTGCCTTGCCTTGCCTCTCTCTCTCCCTAGCCTAGTGGTCAGAACATTGCGCTCGCAATTTGACGACCCAGGTTCGAGTCCGGTCGAGGAAATTTTTCTCCTGGAGTTAACATCAGTGCTGACTCCACTTTCCCCAGAAGTCCTTCGGATGAGACTTTAAACCGAGGCCCCGTGTGCGAATGCACGCAGAACATCTTGCGCACACGTTAAATCCTGTTCCACTTTTCGTAA
>CM060340.1:18319535-18327035 GCA_030674155.1 Stramonita haemastoma | reverse complement strand
TTATTATTTGAAATAAAATATTTGATATTTTGTATCATGACAAAAGGTATCGGAATAGATTTTTGCTGGATTCCTTCCCACTGCGGAATATACTGGAATGAAATAGCAGATAATCTTGCGAAACAAGGTACAAATAGAGATTGCCCAGTTCATAACTTAAAAAATGATTGTCGTGAAATCAATTCATTATTGGAAAATCATGTACATAAAAATAACTTCCATGGAAAATTAGAAATATTTGAATGTCCAAGACATATTACTAACATCATTTATAAGTTGCGATTGAATTCTTGGAAGATCAAATATTCCCGTAACGTAACTTGCTCTTGTTCTGAGCCATTATCTTGTGAACATATTCATTTTCAATGTTCAGTTTTAAATTCAATTTACAAACAAAATGGCGTTGAAATTCAAAGGGTACCATTGAACATAGTTTCGAGAAAACCGTTAATTACTGATGTTGCTAGGATTATTTCCAAGTCTTCTGTAAATATTCTCTGGTGGGTTTTTTGTTTGTTTGTTTGTTTAGTCTAATATCACCAAGTGTGAATAGACTTAAATTAAACTACAACAACAACAACAACAACAACAACACACACACACACACACACACACACACACACACACACACACACACACACACACACACACACACTCACACACTCACACATACACACACATACACTCACACACACACGCACGCACGCACGCACGCACGCACGCACGCACGCACGCACACACACACACACACACACACACACACACACACACACACACATTTATCTTCATTTGAAATGAATTCAATTCTTGCAAACTTTATGTATTCAAAGTTTTTTAGAGTTCACTTAAAATGTTCGTGTTGCCCACGAAATATAGAAACTATAATTCATAAATTACGTCTAAATGCTTGGAACACTAAATATTCAAAAAAATGTTGATTGCATTTGTTCTGCTATGATATCAGTCCACCATATATTGTTTGATTGCCCTGTGCTCAATGCTTTGTATAAAAGCAAAGGGATAGATCTAAGAAAAAAATGAAAATATCCTAAGTGTTCTGTATGATTCCGAGTCGCATGTCCTAGTATCAGTTGCAGAAAGTATTTGCCAGTCACCCATGGGACAGTTACTGTAAATTAAATTTTATAAACTTATCATCATTCATTACATTCTTCATCCTTTCGCCTTTCCCCTCATTCCCTTTTTCAGTACATTCTTAATGTGAATGTACCATTGTCTAAATCACCTTGCAGTGAATGGACGTTAAACCAATGAGAAGAAGAAGAAGACACACACAAGATGGGAAGAATCAAGATGGCGGAAACAGCTAGTAGCTAATCTGAACGCTCCCTGAGTTATTTGCAAAATCCTAAGAATAATGAGGAAATCTACGCGTTCAAAAAGTATGAGAGGTCGCTCCTCAACTACCCAAAGAAAAGAGACGACAAAGAGCAAGAAACATGTGAGCAGCTCCAGCAGTACGTCAACCAGTCCTGCCAAGTTGACCAGTGGATTAAAAGGATTGACCTGTCCGGGATGGACCAGTGGACAAGACAGCCCTGTGACTGTCGACAGCAAGCATCGGTGTGCAAGCCACCAATTCAGAAGTCACTTCATCTGAAACCGTAAGTCTGATGGACTTGAAAAATATTGTTACCACGCTGTGTGAGCCTATTTTAAAACTAGAAAAGACTGTGCAACTACAAAGCAACATGATTATGAACTGCAGGTCAAAGTCTGTTGCTTTGAGGAAAGCTGAAACTCAGACAGACAAGACCCAATCACTCGTAACTATGCCAGTATTACGAAATCAAAACCAACTGTCCAGGAAAACATTTCTAAATCACAATCTGCCCCAACCAAAGCTGATACTTTCAAATCAAAAGGCACAGATCAAAACATAGGCTAGTTAAAGAAAAAGGAAGAGGAAAAATACAGCCATGCAAGACCAGTGACGTGAACAATATACATGACGTCAAAAGAAAGTCAACTCCACAGCCTTATAGTTATACAGATCTAGAACAGACCTCCCAACCAGATCTCCCAACAGATCTCCCACATGTCCCGTTGTTCACTACTCTGTCATGAACAAGGTACAGGATGAAAGACTTGGCCTTTCCTATGGCTTTACTGCTAATTCCTACAAAGCGTTCAAAGTAGAGGAGATAGGCCAAGTCTTAGAAAAAGCACTCTCCACTGCTGATAGACCTTTGGAGGCTGTTGTAGTTTACTGCAGGGTCAATGATATAAAAAAAAAAAAAGTCAGACCCAGCAGAAGTTAGTAAACAGTTCACAAAAAACATCAAGAATTTTGCAACAAAACACCCCACAATGAAGATCGTGGTCAGCAAAATTGCGCCATTGAAAGACCCTGGATAAGATATAAAAAGAGATGTCTTCAATGCCTTTGACATTATCAGATCTCTTTGATGTTGATAATATTTGGTTTGTAAGTCACTCTAACTTGGACACCAGCTGCAGGTCCCTGCAAGATGGGATACACCTAACACAAAGAGGGGCCAGCGTTTTGGCAAGAAATCTTGGGAGGCACGTGAGGGGACTGTTCTGGAAGACACCCAAGAAGACCACCAGATGTCCCCCACGGGACCTACCTGAGTTCTACCCTGGCTACACGGCTGGTGACCATGTAGGATTCTGGCACAACAGATATGATGTGTTGGGTGACTGGTTCTGAATTAATACCACACAAAATGAACTTTGCATTAACTTAGCATTTGGGCTATGACAGTTATATGTTTTAACATTTTTACCGCCATTATCAAGTCATTATCTTGTACTAGATCTATTATTGTTTAAGGCTCTAAACTTGTGTTTCGATATCACATAAGTTTATGTAGTTTTTTGTTTGTTTGTTTGTTTTTAATTCTTTTCTTTTAGACTAAATTCTTCATCTCAGTTTTGATTTGTTGTTTGACTCTTGCATAGTTCTTTTGGGGATTTTTGTGTTTGCATAAGGGGTGTTTTGGATTTTCTCTGATAATATAGGACTAACTGTATTACATACTTTAGTTTTTAATGACAGTCCACTATGTGCAGAAGGCATCTTGTCGAAATAATGCAGTGGAACTGTAGGTCCATCAACACAAATCACTCATATCTTCTTCAACATCTTGCCTCAGTGAAATATAAGATACTTATTTTTCAGTCCCTGAATGTAGATGAAAATAGCTTACCAAATCTGCCTTCTTTTCATTATCCTATTCACGGAGAAGCAGGCACTAATAATAAAATAAAGACAGCCATTTACGTACATGAAACAATGCCCCTCTCCTGCTTCAGACAATATTCAGTATATACATCATGTGCAGCTGAATAAAACTAGGTGATGATCATATCGTTAATATTATGTTTATCTGCCACAAGGTCCACATGAAGATAAACAGATTGGGTGAGATCTATAAATCTATCAAAAGAAAAATGGATAATAGCTGGTGATTTCAATGCTCATTCTCCTTTTTAGGAAAAGGATAATTTGTATGCTATCACTAGTAAGAGATTTCTAGAGAATATTGTTGATTCCTCTTTATACCTCCTTAATGACGAAGTGTTACAAGGATTCCAGATATCGCAAGTCAGAGAGCTAGTGCTATAGATCTTTCCCTTATTTCTACTCTTTTAGCTTCACATTGTATATGGGAAACTTACAGTGATTCTCTAGGTAGTGATCACTTACCAATTCTCATTACGTTATAATTTTGGTAGACCAGCACGTAATGAAAAAGTCAAAGCTATAATTCCAAAATATAACTACAATAAAGCAAAATGGGACCTGTTTCAATCTTTTCTAAAAGTATACGACACCAACAGTAAACAATCTGATGACATAGAATGATAGATACGTTTTATGATCAATTTACAAAAACAGTTTTAAGAGCTGCAGATAGTTCTATTCCTAAATGTTCATCTGTGAAGTCTGATATACATGCAGGGAACATATGGTGGAATGAAGCCTGTGAAAATGCTGTTCTAAAGAAAAAAGTAGCATTCAAAACTTACTTACAAAATAAATCACAAGATAATTATAGATTGTTGAAACTAGCTAATAAAGCATGAGGTGAAGTTATTGAACAAGTTGAACTTGAATTCTGGTCCAACTTTTGTAAGCAGGAGGTTTGTACACATAAGGATCTGCAAAAAGTATGAAAAAAGTTTAAGGAAATGAAAAATGGTATACAGCAACCATCTTGTCCAATCATGATTAAAGATAAAGAGTTCCCATCTAATTCTGACAAGGCTGAAGCTTTTGTTAATATGTTTGCTAATACCATGAGCAATACATGTCTTTCACAGTCAGAAATTGCTTTTAGAAATAAAGAAATACCAAAAGATATGTATAAAGATCCTTTTCCTGATAATGCATCATTTATAAACGCGCCAATCACATTGCCAGAACTTGAGGATGTCATTAGATCTCTTAGCAATAAGAAAACCTCAGTAGGAGTAGATGCTATTTCCAATCAAATGTTGAAACATTTACCAGAAAACTTAGTTATTTTACTACATGATAGATTATTCCAACAGAGCTGGATAGAAGGTAAACTACCTCTAATATGGAAGCAGTCTATCATCATTCCCATACTCAAACAAGATAAATCAAAAGGTGATAAAAGCAGTTATAGACCTGTGGCACTTACATCACATGTTGGGAAACTAATGGAAAAACTTATATTGAACAGGCTGGTGTATTACTGTGATAAAAATAAAATCCTCCTAGTAAATCAAGCAGGATTTAGAAAAGGAATATCAACTATGGATCACTTATTAAAGATGACTACTCAAATTAAACATTAATTTGCTCACAGAAAAAATATACTTTCTACTTTCTTTGATATTATCAAAGTGTATGACAAGGTTTGGCATGCTAGACTATTATATAAACTAAAATGTATTGGATTGTCAGGTTTGATCTATTACTATCTGAAACATTTTCTTACTGGAAGAAGCATTCAGGCAAAAGTATGAAATTCTTATTCCTCAAGTAGAATGTTACAAATGGGTATACCACAAGGTTCAGTGATTGCGCCCTATTTATTTAATATTTTACTTTACGACCTCTCGAAGTCTGTATCGGACAGTGTTGTTCTTGTTCAGCATGCTGATGATGTTTGTATGTGGAAAAGAGTAACAATGAAAAAGATAACACCAAAAAGACAGTTAAACTATGTTAGAAAATTATATCAGCTTGAATTGGATAGGATTAATAGGTATATGGTAGATAATGGCTTAAGTCTTTCTACAGAAAAAACACAAATGGTGCTTTTTAACAGTGGTGCTGATCCTCCTAACCTTCCTGTCTTTAAGATTGGTGATAAAGTTTTAGATTACAAGCCCTATGATAAAGTTTCTTGGTATTACATTTACTTCAAAGTTAACATGGCATTGTCATATTGAATATACCTTGAACAAAGCCAGAAGAAGTCTGAATATTTTAAAGGCAATCAGTAGACAAGTATGGGCACAAAATTCATTAGTATTAAAACATTTAGCATTATCTCTGGTTCGTTCCAAACTTACCTATGGTCAAGAATTATTTTTCAGTGCCCCTAAATATCTATTGAACAAAATTCAAAGTTTGGATTGTAAAGCCTTCTGTGTTGCCTTGGGAGTTCCATTTCATAGGTCGTCTTTAGGAACATACAGAGAACTAAAAGTACTGCCTTTAGATGAATATCGTAATCTAGCCGTTTCGAAGTATATTTTAAGAAGTTCTACTATTGAAAACAATATTGCATTACAAACTTCAATCAGATCGACTCAGATTTCCCCAAAAGAGCTAAAAATATTTCTTCTAGTGCTACAATTGGTACTTACACTGCTGGTCTTCTCAAAGAGTCAAAAATCAATCTTAAAGAATGGCAAAATTGTACACCTCTATCACCTTGTCCAAAATGGGAACTTCAGAGGGCAAATTTTGATATCAATTATTCATCTTTAAAAAAAGAAAGACAATGAGCTTTTTTTTGGTTCGTATGTAAAGGTGCATCTAGAAGACACATTCCCTTCTCATGGATCCCTTCTTGAAAATAAGGAAGCAGGGGCTGCTTTCATTATTCCTACTTTAAATGTTTAAAAATCCTTTTACATCAGCAAAAATCATTCTTTTTTTACAGCTGAACTTACTGCTATTTTAACCGCTTTGTACTTCCTGCTTGATTTTCCTAAAACTATTTGGCAGGTTTTGTTCTTTGTTGACTCTAAATCTGTTTTACAGTCACCTAGTAACTCAGAATCTAATGCTAGACAGGATCTAATAACTGAAATCAATCATTTAGTACACTTTCTAATTCTGAGAGAATCAAATGTTACTTTCTGCTGGATTCCTTCTCACTGTGGTATTTATGATAATGAAAAGGTTGACAAAGCAGCCAAAACAGCAGCAAATCATTCTTGCTGTTCTACTGTCGTACATGTTCCTCTTTCTCTTCATGAGGGTTATGTACTGCTTCAAAATGTTTGCTGGAAACATGTTAAAAAGAAACAGGAAGAGGCTGGATATCCCCTGTATAATTGTTCATATCTAGATTTTGAGAACATTCTTTGTACTCAGTATGGTTATCGAAAATCTTGTATCAGAAAAGTTGTTACTCTAATCTACAGACTGAAACTAAATGCATTTCGAGCAAAATTTGCAAAAAATATACAATGTATTTGCGGTGAAAGACTTTCAAATATTCATGTTTTGTATCACTGTCCAGGTTTTAAAAAGTTCCTACCATCATTTCAGAATAAGCCCCTACACGAGGTTCTTACGAATTACTGTATTCTTACCATTTGAATATTGAAATGTGTTTCCATATAGTTTTTTGTGTTTAAAGGATTTTATGTTGTTGTTTTTTAATCTGTTTTTTTCCCCCTTTTATGCCTACTTTGCTTGTTTTCCCGCTTACACACACACACACACAACACACACACACACACACACACACACACACACACACACACACACCACACACACACACACACACACACACACACACACACACACACACTCATGCATTATAGATTTGTAATGCCTTCTGTTTCATGGTCCTGAATATTTGCTATTTTTTAATATTTTTTGCTATGTTCTTTTTGTTTAAATAGTTATCGGTGTATCCAGTTAGGATGACGCGTTTTGTTGAATGTATTCTGTTTTCTTTCTTTTTTCTTTTTTTTTTAATATTGGTTGAACTGCTGCTGGTGGTAATGCTGGTATGTAGGGGTAGGGAGGGGGTTTCTTCGCTTTATTCCCTGATCAGGGCAAGGGCCGGATGAAAAAAAGTATGTAATGCTTACTTACTCTGTTACCCTTGAAAAATAAAGATTATTCATTCATTCATTCAAGGCTATTGTGTGAGATAGCGTTATCTCTGATGCGATCCCCAGTAGCTTCATTTTTTGTAAAATAAGACAATGCGTCTGTTACAGTATTGATAGAATGATTCGCAAATGTTCAGGTTCTGACTTTAGCATAGTTTTTGTTGTTGTTGATCTGAGGTT
>CM060340.1:18309535-18314535 GCA_030674155.1 Stramonita haemastoma | reverse complement strand
AAGGCAGAACAAGTTTTAACATGCACAGGGGACCACGGTTTATAGTTTCATCCGACGTACTCTCAGGAGAGCGGAGTCGGAACTGATGTTAACTCCAGGAGATAAAGGGGGGGGGGGGGGGGGGGGGGTCCTTCAACCGTCTTAGCCTCGTTGCGGCCGCAGCCGGCCGTAACAGCACTGGCTGCTAGATTCCGTTGCGGCCGTAGCCGGCCGTTGGTCCTGACCACGTGGGCAGTACTTTTCCATCACACACATATCTCGTGGTTCTCACACAATGTGTCTGAAATTTGGTAGGGCAATGCAGGGAGGAGGGGAGAAAGGCTTCAGGAGTAAACCCTGAGGAAAAATCCGGAGATGGAGTCCCGAAGGCGGTCCGCTTCTGACTTCAGTAACGTTCCGGCAACTCCTGCGACACTGCTGGTGCCACACTGTATCAGCTTCTGCTGTTCCTTTGGATCCATCATCAGTGTGGAGAGGGGGGACCTGCTATCTGGGCAACAGCTCGTCCTCCATACTATCCTGCCCAGGCTCGCGCCCGGAGAGGTCAATCCAGCCTCGCCTCACGGCGTGGACACAACACGGGAAGCAGCAGTTACAGGTTATAAGCTGCAATGCTCGACTGCGTAGAGCGTGGCGCCAGGGGTTGCTTCTGACGGTGGGAAAATCCTAGGATTTCACTGGACAGCTACCCCCGCCTCAAGCTGGGCAGCCCCCAGCCAATAAGGTGTTGTCCCGCCACAGTCTGCCTTCCTCAATGGGTGCTTGGGGATTAGGATCAAACCGACAAGCAGACTGTAAGACTCGCACCAGGCAAAAATACAAGAACCATGAGAAACAGGTGCCCAGTCCTAAAACTGGGAAGCTGGAACGTCCGAACATTGTCATCCGACTGTCCCAAGACCTCCAAGGCATCAGTGATGCGAGAAAGTCAGCCGTCATCAACAACGAGCTGCTGAGACTGAGGGTGGATATAGCTGCTCTGCAAGAGACCCGCCTTGCAGACACTGGAACCCTCAGGAGAAAGACTTTACTTTCTTCTGGCACGGGAAGAGCGGGAGGACCGAAGAGAGCATGGAGTGGGATTTGCTGTCAGGAACACCCTACTGAAGATGGTTGAACCAGGAGACAAGGGATCCGAACGCCTGATGACAGTCCGTCTCCATACCTCGAGGGCTTTGTCACTCTTGTCAGCGCCTACGCTCCCACCCTTACATCCACTGCAGAAGAAAGGACGAGTTTTATGCCAACATCAGCAACGTCATCAAGAAAATACCCCCAAGGAACATGTCATCACCTGGGAGACTTTAATGCTCGAGTGGGTGCCGATCATGACGCATGGCCTTCATGCCTTGGACACTTTGGAGTTGGCAAGATTAATGAAAATGGGCAGCGCCTGCTGGAGTTCTGCTCCTACAACGGCCTCTGCATGACAACTCCTACTTCCAGACCAAGCCACAACACAAGGTGTCATGGCGCCATCCCGCTCAAAGCATTGGCATCAGCTGGATATGATCCTGATCCGACGTACCAACATCAAGTCTGTGCTCATCACCCGCACATACCACAGTGCAGACTGTGACACTGACCACTCTCTCATCTGCTGCAAGATCAGGCTTCATCCAAAGAAACTCCAGAGCTCCAAACAGAAAGGCAAACCTCGCATCAATACCACCAGCATGCATCTTCCAGAGAAAATCGAAGAATTTGCCAAGTCTCTCAAAGAAGCTCTGTCTGATGAACACCAGTACTGCTCAGCCTCTAAGAAATGGAACCACCTCTGGGAAGCCATTCAGAAAACAGCCTTTGCAACCTTTGGGAAAAAGATCTCCAAGAACAATGACTGGTTTGATGCCAAGTCTAGCGAGCTGTCCCCCGTCATTGACGCAAAGCGTGCTGCCCTTGCCGAATACAAGGCTTCCCTAGTGAGAAATCCCTGCAAGCACTCAGAGCAGCCAGAAACAAAGTACAACAGACTGCAAGACGTTGTGCCAACGAATACTGGCAACAGCTCAGTGCCTCCATTCAGTCTGCAGCTGCCTCAGGCAACATCAGAGGAATGTACGAAGGCATCAAGACAGCTCTAGGGCCAACACAGAGCAAAACCGCCCCACTCAAGACCTCCAATGGGGAGGTGATCACCAACAAGAGCAGAGAGATGGACAGGTGGGTGGAACATTACTCTGAGCTCTACTCCAGAGAGAACACAGTCTCCAACTCAGCCCTCATGCCATTCAGCCTCTGCCCATCATGGAGGAACTAGATACTGAACCAACCCTTGCTGATCTCTGCAAAGCAATTGACAGCTTAGCTAGTGGCAAAGCACCTGGCACAATGGCATTCCACCCGACCTCATCAAAAGCTGTAAAGACACCTTACTACAGCCCCTTCACGACGTCCTATGCCAGTGTTGGAGGGAGGGAGGCGTGCCGCAAGACATGAGAGATGCCAAGATCGTCACTCTCTACAAGAATAAAGGGACAGGAGTGATTGTAACAACTACATAGGTATATCTCTCCTGAGCATCGTAGGAAAACTCTTCGCTCGTGTCATGCTTGTGCGCCTCCAGAAACTTGCTGAGCGTGTCTACCCCGAGTCACAATGCAGCTTCCGAGCTGAATGCTCCACGGTGGACATGATATTCTCCCTACGCCAGCTTCAGGAGAAATGCAGAGAAAAACACAAACCCCTCTACATAGCCTTCATAGACCTGACCAAGGCCTTTGACCTAGTCAGCAGGGAAGGGCTATTCAACATCCTTCCAAAAATTGGTTGCCCCCCAAAACTCCAGTCTCATCAGATCCTTTCATGATGACATGAAGGCAACAATCCAGTATGAGGGCAGCATGTCCAACCCATTTGACATCAAGAGTGGAGTCAAGGAAGGCTGTGTCCTTGCTCCCACCCTCTTTGGCATCTCTTTGCCCTGCTCCTAAAGCACGCTTTTGGAACTGCAACAGAGGGTGTATACCTACGCACCAGATCCAACGGTCGACTATTCAACCTGGCTTCGGTTGAAAGCAAAAACAAAAGTGATGGAGAAAACAATTAGGGACATGCTTTTTGCTGATGATGCTGCTGTCACTTCTCACACTGAGCAAGAACTCCAATGCCTCATGGATAGGTTTTCCCAGGCCTGCAAAGACTTTGGCTGACAATCAGCCTGAAAAAGACCAATGTGCTGAGCCAGGATGTGGTAACTACACCAGCCATCTACATCGACGACTACCAGCTCGATGTCGTACACCAGTTCACATACCTGGGATCCACCATCAGTGACAACTTATCCCTTGATGCCGAGATCAAAAGCCATCGGCAAGGCTGCTACGACCTTAGGACGCCTCACTTCCCATGTCTTGGAGAACCCAAAGCTAACAATTTCCACCAAGATGGCAGTGTACAACGCCTGCATTGTCAGCACTCTCCTATATGACAGTGAAACATGGACAACATACTCCAAACAGCAGCGCAAACTGAACAGCTTCCACCTGCGCTGTCTCCGTCGCATCCTCGGCATCCACTGGAGTGACAAAATTCCAATGCTCAGGTCCTCGAGGTTGCAGGTCTTCCCACCATGTACACACTCCTCAGACGACGCAGACTCAGATGGCTCGGTCACGTGCGAAGGATGGAGGATGGACGCATTCTTAAAGATCTCCTCTATGGTGAACTTGCCTCCGGCAAGAGAAGCATTGGCTGCCCCCAACTGCGCTACAAAGACGTCTGCAAGGTGACATGAAAGCCCTGGACATCAACCTAGAGAACTGGGAGGAGGTAGCGGCTGACCGCAGCAAATGGCGCAGTGTTCTCCACAAACAGCTGAAGTGTGGTGAAGAAAAGATCCACACCGCAGCAAACGAAAAGAGAGCCAAGTGGAAAGCATGTCTCCAGCCACCTCAACAAGCCACATCTGCATCAGATGCAACAGAGACTGCCACTCCCGCATCGGACTGACCAGCCACAGCCCGCATTGTCGCTGAACAAATGACCTGTCTTTTGGTGCGAATTCCATAGTCGACACAGACTGAGGAGGCCTACTACATTAATGCAGGGAAGGTTTCAGAGGGTGCCAGTGATAAATTTAGACCACTAACACGTGTGTACTTGGGAGGGAAGGAAGAAAGCATAGCTGGTGATAGAAATGCCTTTCGCTGGTAGCGCGTGGCGAAAAAAAATGGCGTCTTCGACGGTAGCAGACGATTCATCTAACTAACTAGACAATAAAATGAACGTGTTTGCATTGGAAGTAGAAAAATTTCAATGATAAATGTTAAGTGAGTCAGAAATAAAAAGCTGACGGGGGAGAAGGACGAAGGAAATAACGCAGTTAGAGAGAAGAATGACCCTGAAAATAAAGCCCTACAGGGCACATTCCTGCAAGCGCGGTGACCTGTGCTACCCACACCACTGTGGAGAAATTTGAGCCTTTTGACTATTTTCTAGTTATTACCACACTTTTTATTTGAAACTCAACGGACAGATTTGCTGATGACGAAAATAGCAAGAAGGAAAAGAAAATAGGTCTCCAGTCTGCCAAGGTGCCACTTGTGACAGCGATAGATACACCCCCGACACATTCACATTTTGTGCTTTCTGTGATGTGATGTGTCCCTGTGCCATCACTATGACTACTTTAAAGGCTATCACGATTAAAATTTTGTAGAATTACACAAGTTCTGTGTTGTTTCATATTTGTACACCTGTGTGGTGACACTGATGACAATGTGACACCTATGTACAATAATACACTTATGTGCACTTAACAAACCTGTGGTAAGACAGACATCTGAAATGCAGTATACAGGTCAGATATTGATTAAATATGCCTTGTTTTCAAAAGACAAAAAAACAGTTAAACAAAAAAGTATGTCTCATCAAGACATATAAAACAACAGGAGTTATGAGGACATTGCTGACACATCCTTGAAGTACAATTGCACACAAACATTAATAAACACGTTAGCTAGGCATCAGTTCTTTATTCAACACTTACATGTATGAAT
>CM060340.1:18300778-18301935 GCA_030674155.1 Stramonita haemastoma | reverse complement strand
CAGTCTTTTAAAAACCGTAAACCTTTGGTTCTCATTTTTGGTTTTTTTTAATTTTTGTCCCTTTTTTTTCTGTTTTTGTTTTTTTTTGTTTGTTTTGTTTTTGTTTTTGTTTCTTTTTTTTAATTTTAATTTTTTTATATTAAAATTCAGAGTTATCATTGTTTTCTTATTTCTATTTTCGTTTTTAAAATGAGTGCCTTTTTTTAACTTCCCTTTTAATTTTTGATCTTTTGTTTTAAATTTTTCTTCCCGGTTGTTTGATACTTGGTATGGTTTCTTGCGTTTGGGGTTTTTGTATAAAAATATAATTGTTGTTTAGTTTGAGGCTACCCTTTTATCTTGATGTTATCCCTGAAAAGGGGGGGGGCTGGATGTAAAAAAGCACCCCGAGTGTTTTCCCCTTTTCCTGGGAAAAAAAGGGAATTTTGCCTTGCCTTGTTGCCTTCCCCTTGCCTTGCCCCTTTTCCCCCCACCCCCCCTTCCTCCTCCCCCTCTCCTTTTTACCCCTCTTTTTCTCTCTCCCCTCTCTCTCGCTTCTCCCCTTCTCTCTCCTCTCTCTCTCTCCTCTTTTCCTTGGAAATTTTACCTCGAAATAAAAAAATTTTGAATTTGAATGAAAATCTCTCCCCTCCCCTCTCCCCTCCCTCTCTCTCTCTCTTTTCCCCTCTTTTCCCCTCTCTCTCTCTTTTCTCCTCTCTCTCCTCTCTCCCCCCCCCCCCCAGTGTAATTTCCCGGGCCAGCGGGGGTTTAACAAAAACATGGTTAATTTAACTACATGGTGCTAGTTTTCTCTATTTTGTTTGTTTTGTTTGTTTGTTTGTTTGTTTGTTTGTTGATGTTTTGGTCGTCTACGTAATAGTATATCTGGCCTGTGTGTGTGTGTGTGTTTTTTTCTATCTCTTCTTTTTTTTTCTTTTTTTGAACGGGGGGGGGGGGGGGCCTGTCTCTTTCTGTTTTATTTGGGAGTTTGTGGCCTTTTTGTTTGTTTGTTTGTTTTGTTTTGTTTGTTTGTCTGTGTTTTATTCGTCGTCTTTGTTCAGCCTGCATGCTCTGTTTGTTGGTTGGTTGGTTTTATTCTTTTTGTCTGTATGTTCGTTTATCTATCTCCATTTTTTTCTTTCCTTCTATTGGTACCCGTGCTTATTTGTGTGTGTGTG
>CM060340.1:18285778-18290778 GCA_030674155.1 Stramonita haemastoma | reverse complement strand
CACTCCTCGGATCCGTCGTCGTTTGAAGGAGAAGGTGATGAGAAGAGCAGGGATGATGATGATGACGGCAGAAACTCCCCCCACGAACACCTGTCTGTAAGAGATGACAGCTTCTTGGTTAATCTCTCTCTCTCTCTCTCTCTCTCTCTCTCTCTCTCTCTCTCTCTCTCTCTCTCTCTCTCTCTCTCTCTCTCTCTCTCTCTCTCTCTCTCTCTCTCTTTTTTTTTTTTTTTTTTTTACTCTTTTCTTTCTTTTTTCTTGTCTTTCTGTTTCTCCGTTTTGTTGATTGATTTAATTGTCTGGCTCATTCCTTCTCTCACTCAGTGCCTGACTACAGTCTAAAAAGATTACCTTAGTTTGTTTCATTAATTTATTTGTTAACCTGCTTTTAAAAGATAACAGCTTATTGGTTTGTTGCTTATAACGTCTCATTTTGCTTGCCCCCTTTGTTGACTGATTTACTGTCTGGCGAGTTTTGTTTTTCACTTACTACCTGGATGAAGTCTAGGAAGAAGTGATCTTTTTGTATTTTTAAGTGCTTTTAACCTTTTATTCTTCCATTTTTGACTCATTTCACCCGCTTTCTGAATACAGCCTTAAAAGGTGATTTTGTTTTATTTTATAATCCTATTATCCTGCTTTGCTTTCACCTTTTCTAAAGCTAATGTGACGAAACACACATAGTTATGTTTTTTTCTAAAGTATCTGTAAGTCTGGGGAGGGGGGGGGAGGGTTCGTCAACTAAAACAACTATAACAGCGAGAAAACTCAACAACAACAACAACAACAACAACAACAACTACAACAACAAACCACACACACAAATACACAAAATTCCTTTCAAAACAAATCTTTTTTTTTTAATCATTTCAGAACGATCGATCATTCTTAGCTTTACCCAAAAACATCCAAAACAAAAGTCTGAAATTAAATCACCCTAAACTACAAAGAAAGAAGAGAAAACAAACAAACAAAAATCCCCCCCCCCCCCCCCCCCCCCCAACCACCACCACCACCCTCCTACAAAAAATTGCCACCACCACACCATCCTCTTCCCCCTGGGAAGACTCACCTGTAGTTGAGCTGCACCGGTCTGAAATCAAGTCGCCCTAACTACAAGAAAAAAGAGAAAACAAACAAACAAAAATCCCCCCAACCCCCCCCCCCCAACCACCACCACCACACCACCACCCTCCACCCCTCCTCCAAAAAATTTCCCACCACCACCACCCTCCTCTTCCGACCCCCCCCCCCCCCCCCGCCCCCCCCACCCCCCTGGGAAGACTCACCTGTAGTTGAGCTGCACGGGTCCGATCTCCACCCCTCTCACATTGGTCTGGTCCACCTCCTTCCCCTGGTAAAACATAGCGTTAGTCACCATGGACAAAAACAGCAAGGCCACGGCCGTCACGCACCGCTGCACGCGCGTGAAGAGGCTGTAGGAGGGACGACGGATGATGGACAGCCACAGATGGTCATCGAACAGCTTCTGCTTGGACACCAAGTTGAAGATGGCGCTGTTTCCGCTGAGGTCAGGGGTCAAGGCCGGAAGATGGCGGCTGAGTTTCCCGTCGCCCTTGGAGGTTGATAACCAGTCCCCGCAGGTGAAGACAGTGCTGTTGTGGTTTGGGACGGGAAAAAATGAAAAAACATGACAAAAACTTTTTTTGTTTTGTTTTAATTCAAATGTTTTTGTCCTGTTTTTCATTTTAATGGACAAAAACATTTGATTTTTTTAAATGTTTATTTATTTTTTTTTAAATCAAAATGTTTTTGTCCTGTTTTTCATTTTAATGGACAAAAACATTTGATTTTTTTTAATGTTTTTTTTTTAATCAAAATGTTTTTGTCCTGTTTTTCATTTTAATATTGAATTACATATATATACCAGTGATGCATGTATTGATTATGCTAGTGAGATGTTCCATTATTTGTGTTTAAATAACCATTGTGATATAATTTTGCTTTGTTACTCTTAACCATTATTGGTGTGTGTGTGTGTGTGTGTGTGTGTGTGTGTGTGTGGTGTGAGCACGTGCACGCGCGTGTGTATGTATGTGTTTGCGTGTGTGTGCGCGTGCGTGCGTACGTAGGGTATTGTTGATTTTAAGATATTGCGTTGCTTTTAAATCTGTTTTGTTTAACAATGCATGCAGTGTAATTGTAATTGTAAAATGCCACTCATAATTTCTCAAGTTGAGACATCAAAGTATTCTTGAGTCTTGAGTCTTGAACCAGTGAGGAATCAGGACAACTTTAACATCTCCAACATGAGAAAGCCTTTCAGGAACAACAACACAAAAGATGTCATGGCAAATTTGAGACAAAAAATTATCCTTAATAATATGTGGGTTTTGTTTTGTTTTTCTATTCGATGACCTGGGATCGAACCCAGGTTCCAGCTACCACTGAGATGCCTCTCCAGGGAGATGTCCCCCATGGAGTTAACATCAGAGCTGACAACCTTACTTTGGGGGGGGGGGGGGGGAGGCGGAATAGCCTAGTGGTCAGAACATTACGCTCGCAATTTGACGACCCGAGTTCGATTCCCGGTCGAGGGTTTTTTTTCCCCTGGAGTTAACATCAATGCTGACTCCACTCTCCCCAAAAAGTCTTTCGGATTAGACTGTAAACCAAGGCCCCATGTGCGAACGTACGCAGAACATCTTGCGCACACTTTAAAACCTGTTCCGCTTTTCGTAAGAGTAGGTCATTGTGTGCCAGTGGGAACAGATGACAATATTTACAAAGCTGCATACACGCGGGGACTGGATGAAAAAGCACATGAGTGCTTATTCCATTATCCTATATATCAAAGAATTTTTTTTAATTCATAAATCCTTCGGTGAAACTATTAACAGATGTCCTGTATGCAACACACGTAGAACATCTTGTGCGTACATTAAAACCCGTCTTGCCTTTCGGAAGAGTATGCCATTCGTGCCGGTAAGAATGGATGACCAAAAAAATATTAACAAAGAAACGCATGCACATTGGTGTTGTGCTAAGGCATCATCCCGAAGTCGGAATGCACCTACCTTTGTGGCGGGCAAAAACGGTCGCATACGCAAAAACTTACTATTGGTGAACCTCGGAGCTCTAGCCGAGAGACAAAAAAACCATAGTATTATGTATAGCATATGTTCAATCAAACCAAATTCCTTATCTAGAAATAAAGCAAAACAGAGCAGAGCAACCAAAGGGCCCATTTGAGGCACATGGAAAGAAGACACAAAACCTTCCAAATGATAATCAGTAATTGAGATTGCCATCGTTGTTTCCATTACAATAAACAATCAAACCTTAAGAATATAAAAAAACATAATGATAGATAAGGAAAAGAGGTATTAGGGACACATCATAGGTGGTGGAGGGGAAGTTTTGGTAATGACACTGACAGTCTTCAGAGTTTCAAGGGGACGGGGATAGCTCAGTGCTCAGAGCACTCACTTTCCTCAAGCTAAAGTTCAGCAACATCGAGCGTGGTTACCAGTTGGATGGGTGGCCTTGGCTTCAGTACCTGCCCTTTTTAGGGTCAGGGAAGGTATTGCAGCGAGAGAGAGGAGATGGGCGCCACCCTCAATATACTGGCCCCTAGAGAAGCTGAGGTCTCTGATGCCTCGCTCCCCTACGACCACACAGGTTATGGGACACCTTTATCTTTTACCCTAAGAGTAACAATCGCCTTCAACTGTTCATGGTGAATCACTCACAGCACATCATTAATTCATTGAAAAGCACACCAAGTCGCTCTTTCAACGCAAGCATAAAATTGATAAATATTGAAACAAACATTGATCATAGTTTTCACACATATTCACAACACATAAGGTCACATGTCGGAGAGGGAAAATGAACACCATCAACAACAGCCTCAGCTTAAAGTGGTCGCATGAATAAAAAATAAATAGAATGTAAACGAAGTAGGATGGAAATGATATATAGCTGTTGTAATTGCTGTTCCTTTATAGCAGCTGCTATTGTTACTGATTTTTTTTTGGGGGGGAGGGTTGTTATCTTTTCGTTGTTGTTGATGTTGCTGTTGTTGTTGCTGCCTAGGTTATCAGTGATAAAGAGAATACAGCTGCTATTGTTGATCATATCAACTCAAACAAAAAAATGTAAGTTCAAAACAAAATGAGAGAAAACTCATACCCCCCCCCCCCAAAAAAAAAAAAAAAAAAAAAAAAAAAAGAAACAGAAAGTGATATAAGTTTAAAACAAAATGAGTAAGATCTGATACAAAATTTTAAAACCCAAAACAGAATCTGAAAACGCAAATCAAAATCCCCAAACCCAAAACGGAATCAAACAGAAGCAAAGCAGAGCCTGAAAGTCTAAACAGTAGTAATAAATGGAACCTAAGAGGTGAGAACCTATGGTATGCAGATAGATCCAACATGGGGCAAAACTTTCATCAATTAGTCAAAGTCAGAACTGTTCTCCACCACAAGAATCAGATAGGATTAATGTGGCGGGAAAAAAGATGGCAAAAAAGGTAGAAAAAGAGCAGAACAAGGAAAGACAGAAATGATGGATAAAGAAAGAAAAAAAGCAGAAGAAAGAAAGAAAGAAAGAAAGAAAGAAAGAAGGAAAGAAAGAAGGAAAGAAAGACAGAAAACCAAAAAACGAAGAAAGAAGGAAATAAAACGAACGAATTTTTTTTAACCAACAAAAAAAAGAATTAGAATACACAAACAAACAATAATAAAACAGGAAAAAATACTGAAAAAATTTAAACGCACGTAGTATTTGAAGTACTGTCACGAACGATAACTCTGTCTAGTTTCCAGTGAGCGTGCTTTCCCTTGTTGTCGTGCCAGATCCGCAGCTCTGTCAAAGGGCCAAGATGGCGGCGACTTTGGAAAATGAAGTTGGATACACTTCCGCTTTTGAAATTCTGACAAACATTCAAAACCAGACAACCCATTATTGTTCATGCTTTTCGATCCAGTTTATCGCATGAAAAATTATTGTGCTGCACTTGTGTTTTCTATCCT
>CM060340.1:18272385-18275678 GCA_030674155.1 Stramonita haemastoma | reverse complement strand
GAGAGGGGAGAAAAGAGAGAAGAGAAGAGACAGGGGAAAAACAAAAAGGACAGAGACAAAAAAAAAGTTTTGGAATAGAAAAAACACAAAACCCAAAAACACTTCACACAAAACACCCCGGGACAAATTTTGAGAGAAAGGGAAAAAACTTTATTGACTTAGAATATTTTAAGGCACTTCACACTCTGAAAAAACATGCATACACTCTTGGACACGGGCAAAACCTTTTTTTCTGATAAAAAATTGCTTTTTTTTAAAAATCTTTTTGTGACACACAAGCCATTTTAACTTTTTAAAAAAATTTTTAGAAATGACATAAAAGTATTATTGTAAGAAAAAAAGCTTTTAAAAAAATTCATTTTTAAAGTTTTTTTATAAACGTTTATTTTTACTTTAGAAATTCCCACATCAAAATGGCAAAAATTGTCCTAAAAATTTTAACAAAAAAATACGGGTGAAAGAAACTATGTCAGGAAAAAAAATTATATTCCAGAAACACATTTTAAAATGTTTTCTTATGGCGCTTTGTCATTTTCTCGTAAATACGGGAAAATATTTTTTTTGGGAAATGAAAGTTATTGGGTTTTGGGAAATTCTAAAACTGAATTTTTCTGTATGTTATTTCTCTTTTCAGGAAAGGGAAAATTTTATCTGGGGTTTTTGCCCCAAAATTTTCTTTTTTTCATTTCTTTCTTTCGTTATTTATTCATCCATTCTTTTTTCTTTCTTTCTGTTTTTTTTCTTTCTTCCCTTCATTCATTTTTCTTTCTTATTAAAAATTTTGAATGATTTTATGGGGAAAAAAAAAAATTTTTGTTGCATATTTATCACAGGGTTTTTTTAAAAAAAAAAAAAAAAAAAAAAAAACAAAAAATAAAAACAATTTGCCCACTAAAAAAGCTTTATATAGGAAAGGTGTTATTTTAAAAAGTGCAGTTTTGTTAATTTAAAAACCTATTCAAATTTTACTGTAGAAAATTTCCCGCTATGCCTTTTTTGTGTTTAAGTTTTGCCTAAGCAAAGGGTTTTGAATGTGATTTGGTAAAAAAAAAGTTTGTCCACAATCTGTACAATTATTTGGCTTTTGTCCTATATAGAGTAGCATGTGAATTTTTAATTCGTTCTTCTTCCAGAAAGTTTTTCCACAGTCTGTACACAGGTGTGGCTTTTGTCCTGTGTAAACAAGCATGTGTTTGTGTAACTTTGGTTTTAATCTGAACGGTTTTCCAGAGTGTGTACGTGGTTTTTGTCCTTATGTAATCACACCTGTATGTTTAAAAGTTGTTTTTGTTTTTGTTTTTTTTAAACCTTCAGACAGTTCTCCGAAAGTACATCTCGATCTGTTTGGCTTTTGTCTTGTAGGGAATAACCAGTGTGTGTTTACGAAGTATTTTTTCAGGAAGATTTTCCACAGTTTGTACACATATGTGGCTTTTCTGTGATATGAATGAGCATGTGTTTGTTTTAAGTTGATTTTTTAAAATACTTGTACATGTATGTGGCTGTTGTCCTTTATGGATAAGCATGTGTCTGTGTAAATTGTATTTGTGTCAGAAAGTGTTCTGAAATTCTGCTCACATATGTGACTTTTCTCTTCTATGGACAAACATGTGCGAGTTTAAATGGGATTTTCGACAGTAAGCTTTTCCACACTGTGTACACATGTGTGGCTTTTGTCCTGTATGTATTAGCATGTGATCATTTAAAGTTGATTTTTGACGGAAATTTTTTCCACATACTGTACACATGTGTGGCTTTTGTCCTGTATGTATTAGCATATGATTATTTAAAGTAGATTTGTGACTGAAAGGTTTTCCGCATACTGTACACAGGTATGTCTTTTGTCCAGTATGTATTAGCATGTGATTATTTAAATGCGATGTTTGACTGAAAGGTTTTCCACACTTTGTACACAGGTGTGGCTTTTGTCCTGTGTGGATAAGCATGTGTCTGTTTAAATTGGATGTTTCACTGAAAGTTTTACCACAGTGTGTACACAGGTGTGGCTTTTGTCCTGTATGGAGAAGCATGTGTGCATTTAAATGTGATTTTTGACGGAAAACTTTTCCACACTTTGCACACAAATGTGGCTTCTGTCCTGTGTGCATTAGCATGTGTCTGTTTAGATATTGTTTTCTTCGAAATGATTTTCCACAGTCTGTACACGTATGTGGCTTTTGTCCTGTGTTTATTAGCTTGTGATAACTGGCTGTTACATTATATGTTACTGCGTTATAGCTGTATGTAGCTGGAGTGTTACTGGATACTGTATTGTCCAGACTGCATGAAATGAAATCACCCCCATCCCTTTCTGCAGCTGGGTTGTGTCTGTGTTCATCTTGCCTGTCTTCCTTTGTCTCAGAGACGGATCTGGTCATGTCTTTGTTGTTTGCTGCTTTACCATGGCTGTCCAACACATCACCTGTACTGTGAACACTGACTCCAAAGTCGTATCCAGTGGTAGTGGAGTCTGACTGTGTTGTAGCGTTGCTGTATTCAGCAGTACTGGGGTCACACGTGGCTGTATCGCCTCTGTATCCAGCAGTGTCATGGCTGTGTTCATTTTCTGTTACACATCCAGTGTATGCAGGTTGTGTTGTGAAGGGCACAGTTGTATTTGCACAGGATCCTGATGAATTCCTGAAGAAACCACCAGCATCAGGGATGCAGTGTGTGTTCTCACTGATATCTCCAGGTGTGTTGTTCGTGCATCCAGAAGTGTCACAGTTGTATCCACTTGTGTTAAGCATGCGTGCAGTGGTGTCATGCTGGCTTCCAGTTGTACCATCTATAAAAAGAGTTCTGTCATTTATGTGTCCAGTTGTGTCACACATGTGTCCAGTTCTGTCATACATGTGTCCAGTTCTGTCACACATGTGTCCAGTTCTGTCAAACATGTGTCCAGTTCTGTCATATCCATATCCAGGGGTGTAATTGCTGCATATAGTTTTAGGTGTGTAATGTACGCTTCCAGTGGTATCCTGTATACATCCAGACGCATTGTGCATACATCCAGACGTATCCTGCTTACATCCAGACTTATTATGCATGCATCCAGACATATTCTGCATGCATCCAGACGTATTCTGCATACATCCAGACGTTTCCTGCATAGATCCAGACGTTTCCTGCATACATCCAGACGTTTCCTGCATACATTCAGACGTTTCCTGCATACATCCAGATGTTTCCTGCATACATCCAGACGTATTCTGCATACATCCTGATGTTTCCTGCATACATCCAGACGTTTCCTGCATACATCCGCTCAAGCCATGCCCACATCCAGTGTG
>CM060340.1:18249885-18262385 GCA_030674155.1 Stramonita haemastoma | reverse complement strand
TGGCTGGTGATGAAATCGTCGTTATCGTTAAAAATCGTTATCAATATCACCATCATTATCGTCACTGTGGTCATCGGTAGCAAAATTGTTCTCATCGTTGTCATCATCATCGGTGATGGAATTATTGTTGCCATCATTATTGACATCGACATCATTGTTGTAATTGCCTTCACCATTATCATTCTATCATTGCTTTCATCATTAACATCATATCGTCCGTATAGCCTTGCTTACCTCTCCCATGTTTGAACAGATACTGAACCTATTTCTCCTCTATAATGCTGTCATTAAAAGATATAATTTTCTAAAATATTTGATAAATCATTTTAAAAAATGATTGAGAAGTTAAGTGGTTACGGGCACTTGTTTTTCTCCACCATTAGCCTACTATTTCCTCCATCTCTTCTCTCTCTCTCTCTCTCTCTCCTCTCTTCTCTCTCTCTCTCTCTCTCTCTCTCTCTCTCTCTCTCTCTCTCTCTCTCTCTCTCTGGGGGACGGATAGCCTAGTGGTCAGAACATTGCGCTGGCAATTTGAAGACCCGGGTTCGAATCTGGTCGAGGAGATTTTTCTCCTGGAGTTAACATCAGTGCTGACTCCACTCTCCCCACAAGTCATTCGGATGAGACTTTAAACCGAGGCCTCGTGTGCGAACGCACGCAGAACATCTTGCGCACACGTTAAATCCTGTTCCGCTTTTCGTAAAAGCAGGCCATCGTGTGCCGGTGGGAACAGATGACATTTACAAAACTGCATACACACGGGGACTGGATGTAAAAAAGCACAAGAGTGCTTATCCCATTATCCTCGATATAAAAGAATAATCAAATCAAATCAAATCAAATCAATCAAATATCTCTCTCTCTCTCTCTCTCTCTCTCTCTCTCTCTCTCTCTCTCTTCTCTCTCTCTCTCTCTCTCTCTCTCTCTCTCTCTCTCTCTCTCTCTCTCTCTCTCTATATATGTATATAGTAGGCACCCATAAGTCTCGGAAGACTATGAGAGTTGTGCTCTAGTCTTTAGAGCGCAAAGCCTGGGTAAGTATGGAGCGCAAGCTGTTACCCATGCAGCAGACCCCCCCCCCCCCCCCCCCCCCCCCCCGTCATCCGCTCCTACCGGCACACGATGGCCTGCTCTTCCGAAAGGCGGAACGGGGTTTTAACGTGTGCGCAAGATGTTCTGCATGCGTTCGCACACGGGGCCTCGGTTTATAGTCTCATCCGAATGACTACACACACACACACACACACACACACACACACACACACACACACACACACACACACACACACATACACACAACACACACACACACACACACACACACACACACACACACACACACACACACACACACACACACACACACATATTATATATATGTATATATATATTATATATATATATATATATATATATATATATATATATATATATATATATATATATATATGTATACTCAATAAATTCAATACTATATCCAACCCTATTCACAGCTATCAGTCACCTAACCATACCCAGGGTATACTAACTTCACCCATTCCTGTCCCAGATCCGACACATGCAGGAAAAACACGACTACCCCCTGGTCTGCCATTGGTGCGGGATCAGCGTCTGCTCTGCGCATGCGCTGCAGACTCACGTGGCTCTGCACTTCGAGAAGCAGCACGAATGCGAGGTGTGTGGGCAGCGGTTCTACACCCTTCAGCAGAAGAACGGCCATCGCTACATCACTCACAGGTCATGGAGAGAGGCCTTGAGAGTTGCTAAATAGACAGCTGGGACTTCGGGGTGGGTTACTGAGATGGTTATTCAGAAAAAAACAACTTGTTATTCAGAAACAAAGTGGTTATTCAGAAAACACCAAACTGGTTATTTAGGAAAACCCAAATGGTTATTCAGAAAAAAACCTGGTTTTTTAGAAAAATAACTAGTTATTCAGAGAAAAAAAACGCGTTTATTCAGAAAAAACCCAAAACTGGTTATTCAGAAAAAAACTATTTATTCAGAGAAAAAACCAAATTGGTGATTCAGAAACAAAAATAGTTATTCAGAAACAAACTGGCTATTCGGAGAAAAAACACTGGTTATCAAGAAAAAATCGAACTGGTTATTCAGGAAAAAAAAACAACTAGTTACTCAGGGAAAAAAACCCCTGGTTATTCAGAAAACAACATACCAACCAAACACCAAACCAGTGCCCAGTCACAAACTCAAACTTAACCTAAACCAAACCCCCCCAAAAAGAAAAAAGCATTTTCCTTAGATATAACAAGTCAGCAAAATGCCAACAACTTATACGTATGCACCAAAAGCTGTGACATCTGAACTGCAGCGTACCTGGAAATAAATGACCAGCTTACCTGAATTCCAGTGCCAGCATTCTGTACTCTTGGCGCCAGCATTCCTTTATTATTATAGTCATTTTTTCCTGTAGACATCTTTTTTGTGACTTTCTCCACGGCTTTTTTAAATCAAGAAATTGGAGGACAGGGGATATAAGTGTACACCGTTCCAACAGAACTCTTTTCATCTTCATCTTTCCCCTAGTCTGTCAGACCGTTGGGAGCACCAATTAAGATTTTGCAACCAACTTCCTCCACTCACGGCGGTTCTCAACTGAGAGCCACGAACAAACAGAACACAAAACTAAAACTAAAGCCAAGTTACGTGTAAAAAAAACAACAGCCCCAAAACAACACACAACAAACAAAAATACAATCAAAATCAACTTGAAAAGGACCCACAAGGTGGTGTGTGAAAACATTATAGTCCAAGATTGTTAAAGTCCTAGAAATGAAGTTGAACAAGAATTGAACTCATGTCTTTGTTTAGTAGTACGTATCACTAGAATTGATATATCATGGAAAATGTTGGCTGAGTTAATCATTAGTACTATCAGAGCAAAGAAAATAACATCAACTCGCCAGCGTTACCGAACAACTCATAAAAATCATCAGTTGAACAATATAGTTATAGTCAAGACTTCTTTGAAAGACACGGCTGTGACAACACAGAGAGCTAGTGGTCTGAACAACGCAATCTTTGCTGTGGACAGAAACTGGTTTTAACAACATATAGACGACAATGAAAAAAAAACAAACTGATTCAGTATTTCTTCTTTCTCTTTTGTTGTTATCGTTAGACATCCCCGAAGTCGGAATGCGACTACCTTAATGTTGGGTAAAAACGGTCCCATACGCAAAAAATCTCACTAATGATGAACCTAGGAGCTCTACCTGAGGAATGACACCCCCACCCCATCCCCAATCCACCCGGCCTCTCCCCGACCCGCCCCACCCCACAAATCATAGGCACATATTATCTAGGATCTGTAACAGTGATGTTATTATATAAGTTTACTGGCTCCTGTTCCCTGAGATTTCAGCACTACCACTTCTCCAATGCCACTCCATCCAGTCTCACCACATAATAGTAATTATCTATATCCACCCCCAAACATGTGAGCTGTGTGAATATATACTGTTGTAAAGAATACATTGGAAAAAGAAAAAAGAAAAATGTGCCCTCAAAAGAAAAAAGGCAAAGAGTGTCTCTCTCTCTCTCTCTCTCTCTCTCTCTCTCTCTCTCTCTCTCTCTCTCTCTCTCTCTCTCCTCTCTCTCTCTCTCTCTCTCTCTCTTCTCTGCGTACCCTTACTGGGCGGGAGTGTAGTATCTAGTCTTCTCCTGTGTTTGTAACTTTGCAGGAGGTCTTCCCACTGGTCTCAAGCGACACATTGCGACTTCAGATCAGCTCACTTCATTGTACATGTTGCATACTGGGTGTGTCTGTGTTTCCGTAACCCACCGAACGCTGACAAGAATTAAGGGATTTTTTTTTACTTGCATTTTTGATCTTCTGCATATGTATATACAGAAGGTAGTTCAGGCATTGGCAGGTCTGCGCTTGAAGCTGACCCAGGAGATTGTAAAAAATATCCACCCTTAAGACTCTGGATACAAAAGGGACAAAGAAGTGTGTTATGGCAGCATAGAGTTTTACATAAGAAATTCAGATTGTTTGGTATTCTTTGTGACTAGATTATAGTCTTTGTTGTAGATTTGTTTTTATGTTCATATCAAACTGTTGAAATTGAACTGTGTGATACATAAACTGTGATAACTGTAATTGTTTTTCTAATCACTGAAAAATACGTAACAGTTCTTGCTAAAAATGTACACGCTTTCCTAAAAAGCATCATAATGCTTTGCTAAAAACTGCCAATGTTTTCTTAGCAACACAGCACTTATTGCTGATTAAAAACATACACGTTTTCATAACAGTGATTTTTTTCTCATATCTAAACAGTCTCTCATTACAACACAACATTTTTGGCCGAAAACTACACATGTGTTCATAGCAAAAACTGACGCACGATTTTTGTTTTGAAACAATAGCACATTTATTGTGTATTGAAGTACAGCACTTCTTTATTTTCCATGTTAAAACTGACTTTTGGCAGGGGGAGGTCTCCATAACATTGGGTGTTTTCGACTGCAGGCATCTCAGCCTGACCATAGATTTTAACTAACACACACACGCAATCGCGCGCGCGCGTGTGCGTGCACATGGGTGTGTGTTGGTATGCCCATTCACAAACACACATTATCATCCTTGTACTCAAAGTAGGCTTACATATACATGCAATATTCCAAGGCAAAAAGAACAAAACAAATAAAAAACAAACAAACAACAAAGAAACAAAAGAAAACAAACTAAAGACCTCAGCAAGCTAAACAAGTCTAGAAAGTATACAGGCAACCGGTTTACAAAAAATGTTAATACAAGTATTCTTTGTGAAAATTCTCTCTGTCTCTCTGTCTGTCTGTCTGTCTGTCTGTCTCTCTGTCTCTCTGTCTCTGTCTCTGTCTCCCCCCCCCCCCTCTCTCTCTCTCTCTCTCTCTCTCTCTCTCTCTCTCTCTCTCTCTCTCTCTCTCTCTCTCTCTCTCTCAATTGATGCATTAAAATGCTAAAAGATTCTTTAATCTGTGTTGATTGTTATATTTCTAATGGGCCATGTACATAGTAGTGTGTGTGTGTGCATGTCAGTTTAGTGGTTAAACATTTGTTAGTAGATGTGATCTGTTAAAAAAAAGTGATCTGTTTACTTTCATTTGAGTTTCTGCTCTGGTTTCTAAAGTTGGGTGATATCATTCAGAAAATGTTTGTGTTATTGCAAATATTTCAGGAACTTGTTGTTTGTTGTTGTTGTTGTTTGTTGTTGTTGTTGTTGTTGTTGTTTTTTGTTTTATTATTATTATTATTATTATTATTATTATTATTATTATTTTATTGTATTATATATGATATTATTATTATTATTGCTTTTATATTGAGCAGCAATATTATATACATATAATTTGTAATATATATTAATATATTACTATAATATTATTATTATTATTATCATTATCATTATTATCATATATTATATAAAATGCTTATATATAGATATATATATATTTATATAATTATATTATATATATATATATATATATATATTATATATATATATTATATAATATATATATATATATATATATATATATTAAGTAAAGTCATTTCGACTTAAAAAAACTGTTAAAAAAAGAAAGAAAAAAAAAAAAAAAAAAAACAGATTCGATTTTTGTATGGCCATTTTAAAAACAAAATCCAACAACGTTTTCTTTCACCTTAATCATGGACACCTGCCGATTTTAACAAGAATTTTGCGTAGAATTATTCAAACAATGAGTCTGTAGTTTAATTTGCAGGAGCAAGTGTGTGTTGAAGGGGGGATTTGGGGGTTTTTTGGGTGTGTTTTTTAGGTTTGCTAATCTCTTTCCTGTTGGTGAGTTGTTCCCCTTTTTTTCTAGAATATTGTCGTTTTCTGGCTATCTTTTGTGTATGTCGTTTCTCAACTGGAATTAAACATTCCTTCTAACATGTGTGTGTGCGCGTTTGCGTGCTTGTGTGTGTGTGTGTGTGTGTGTGTGTGTGTGTGTGTGTGTGTGTGTGTGTGTGTGTGTGTGTGTGCGTGCTTGTGTGTGTGTGTGTGTGTGTGTGTGTGTGTGTGTGTGTGTGTGTGTACGCGCGTGCGTTTGCGTGCTTTGTGTGTGTGTGTGTGTGTGTGTTGTGTGTGTGTGTGTGTGTGTGTGTGTGTGTGTGTGTTTTCTGCATGCGCACGTGCGTGCTATGTGGTCGTAGATAAGCGAGGCATCAGAGACCTCAGCATCTCTAAGGGCCAGCATACTGAGGGCGGTGCCCATCTCCTCTCCTTTACTGCTTTACCTTCCCTGTCCCTAAAGAGGGCAGGTACCCATTTACAGTTCGGTGAACTGGGGGACTATACTGAAGCTAAGGTGAGCCAAATGGTCACCCATCCAACTGGTAACCACGCTCGATGCTGCTTAACCTTAGCTTGGGGAAAGCCAGTGCTCTGACCACTGAGCTATTCCGTCCCCTCAGGCAAGCAAGAGAATATTTAGTTTGGTTATATTAGAGTCCCCTTGGTAGCCATCCGATTTAAAGTCTATACTATCATCAACGACGTGAAAGCTCAGTGGTCAGAGCACTCCCTTTACCCATGTTATGTTTAAGCAGCATTGAAGTAGATACCAAGTCCATCGCTGCATACCTTGGCTTCAGTGCAGCCCACCAGTTCTTGCAGCTGTAAAATGCAATGGGTACCTGCCTTCTATAGGGGTCATGGAAGGTAAAGCAGCGCAGGGAGAGGAGACGGGGGCCACCCTCAACACGCTGGCCCCTGGAGAAGCTGAAGTCTCTGACACCTCGCTCCCCAGTGTCCACATAGGTTATAAAAATACCGTTCCCTTTACTTTTTACCATCATCAAAACCATTACTACACATACTGGAGTGAGAGAAGAACTTCCAAATCTCACATACACCCTGGCATCATTTACATTTTCAGATGGTGTCTGACTGGCTATGCAGGATTGTTGCATCATCTTCTCATCTGATCACTCACGCACATACACACACACACACATACACACACACACACACACACACACACACACACACACACACTAACACAATAACACACACACACACACACACACACACACACACACACACACACACACACACACACCAAATCAGCCGACTCTCCACACACGGCTGCAGGAGGTGTGTGTATGTGTGTGTGTGGGGGGGGGGGGAATTAGGAGAAGAAAAAGTGGGAAATGCAATTTCGCAAGTTTGAGGCCCACAAACTGTTGTTGCATAAGACCAGCTGCAGTGCCACAACCTCTAAACTGTGAGTCACGTCACAGTCCAAGTGGACAAGGATAAGTACTCAACTGACCACTCTGTCTATTACAGCGCCTCCGGCCATAAAAAGATAGGACCTCACTGTGGCTGATAAAACCGATAAAGTGGTGGTTGGTTGATAGTAGTTCCTCCTTCTAGACGCTAAACCCCCTTCCCACAGCCCCTAAATCGGGAATCTCCCCTGGGACGTAAGTATACAATCGCAAACAAGAACGATAATGCGGTCCCTAAACTGGATGGCTCCCATAGAACTCTGATAAAATCCACTGAAGTAATGGATAACGGGGCAGTAAAGCCAGGGGCTAAACCACGAGCCTCGAGGCGATGTGATTCACACAGTTATACCATAGCACTGAGTATCATATTCTCAGTTATACCATAGGCCTAGCACTGAGTATCATATTCTCAGTTATACCATAGGCCTAGCACTGAGTATCATATTCTCAGTTATACCATAGGCCTAGCACTGAGTATCATATTCTCAGTTATACCATAGGCCTAGCACTGAGTATCATATTCTCAAGCCATAACATAGCACTGAGTATCCTATTCTCCAAGCCCACAGAGATAAGTCGCTCACTCAAGGGCAAATGGGGGTCATAGAGTCCTCGACTACTTTCTTTATAGTCTTCTTCTTCCTCTTCTAACACTCAGACTACAGCTATTGTCATCTGTAGTATGAATGATACTGTGTTGACGTTGCCTTGCGGTTAAGTGACTGACAAGTCAAGTCTAGTACATCCCACTTCGTGTAGGAGAGAAATGTTATCTTTTAAGTCTTTGGGGGGGGGGGGGGGGAAGGCAAGAGAATGGGCCAAGAAGGCAACAAAAAAAAGACAAGAAAGAGGTGACAGAAAACAAGGCAGAAATGAAGAAAGGGATAGAAAAGAGGGAACTCCTAGCACCTAACTTCCCAAAGGTGGGGATACTATATACACTGACAGGCTCCCAACATCCCCATGGGGGATTTTCTTTAGGCTTACAAGAAAATGGACCAGTAGCCTTGGGTTTGTACCTTGGTTAATTAAGTGAGAGGGGACTGGTTGCTTTTTGAATTCACAGCTCCTAGATGGGATAACTTCCCAGGGACAGCAATACAACTTCATTCCATTACATTGAATACTAGAGAAGAAAGCCTGGAGGCAATGGAAAAGGAGTTCTATGACACAGGCTTTGGGTATACAGAGGGACAATAGTTTTGTTTTCTTAAACAGCATTGCATGGTTGCTTGCTTGCTTGCTTGCTTGCATACATACATACATACATACATACATACATACATACATACATACATACATACATACATACATACATACATACATACATACATACATACATACATACATTCATAAACTACAAACATACATAGGCATACATACATACAGACATACATATATACTTTTTTTAGTTCCTTGGTTAAAACTTTGATGTTCACCAATGTGCATACACCACCGTTTTTTCCCAGCATGAAGGTAGCCGCATTCCGACTTTGGGGATGCATAGACCTACTGAGTTTTGTGTGTTTCCTTAGCTTGCCCAACGCTGACATGAAATACTGGATCTTTAACATGCGTATTTCATCTTTTACACACACACACACACACACACACACACACACACACACACACACACACACACACACACACACACACACACACACACACACCACACACACACAGAATTAATCAAGGTACTGGCGGGTCTGCACTTCAGGTTGTCATGGGAGATTGTAAAAATCCCTACTCTTAATTCACCAGACACCGCCGAGATTCGAACCCATGCCTTCATATATAACTGTCATCACCATTTTAGCCATAACAAAACATGCACACACAACAATACAATACGGGGGACGGGATACCCTGGTAGTTAGAGTGATGCACATTGCGCTCATGATCTGCTGATCCGGGTTCAATCTCGTTCAAGAGGAATTTTTTTCTGGAGTTAACATCAGCGCCGACTCCACTCCCCCCAAAAGTCCTTCGGATGAGATTATAAACCGAAGTCCCGTGTGCGAACGCACCCAAAAACATCCTGGAAACACTTTAAAGCCCGTTCCACTTTTCGGAAGAGAAGTCAATCGTGTGCCGGTAGGAATGGATGCAAAATTTACAAATTGCACACACAAGGGGACTCGATGTGGAAAAATTCAAAACGTTCTTATTCTGGTCTGTTCGAAATAAAAGATTTTTTAAAAATACAAACAAACAAAAAACAAAAATGGCCAAATACGCAAAAAATCTCACGATTGGTAAACCTCGGAGTTCTAGCCCAGGAATGAAGAAAAAACATGCCCCCCCCCCCCCCTCCCCCCTTCTAAAAAAACAAACAAACCCAAACAAACCCAAAATTAATGAAAACGTACTTTTCGTCCCTCTACTCAGTACTGGTCCACTACTGCTGGAAGTTTTGCATATACGACCGATATCCTAGCATTGAGGTTGCCAAGGTCTGTCTTCGGGGTAGTGTCTAAACACCACACGTGTGTGCATTTGTCTCCAGTTTTATCACCCCCTTCTCCATGCACGTAAATTATTACATTTTTTCTAAAAAAATGAATTTTTTTTGCTCCTTGGCTAGTGCTCCCATGTTCACCAATGGTGAGAAATTGCGTATGCAACTGTTTTTCCCGCATCATTAAGGTAGCTGCATTCCCACTTTGGGCATCATGTCTTAATTAGACACTATGTGCATGCATCTTTTGAAATGTTGTCATCCGTTCCAACCTGCACTCAATGGCATACTCTTCCAAAAGGTGGAAAGGTGGGAAGGGTTTTCAACGTATGGACAAGATATTCTGCGTGTGTGTTCGTACTCCTTGCGGTTTATAAGCCTCATCCAAAGGATTTTCGGGGGAGTGGAGTCTGTGCTTGTGTTAATTCCAGAAGAAAATCCCCTTGAACGGGTGCCTCCATTACATGCTTGAAATCATAAGGTTGGTTGGTTTGGTTATAGTAAAGTCCCAACGGAGAAATCCAATTTATTGGACGGGTCCATCAACCAACCACCACTGTACAGGCTGTGTTGCCACATTCATAGATCGTGAGGGATTTTTCCCCTGGAGTTGACATCAGTGCTGACTCCATTCTCCCCAAAAGTTCTTTGGATGAGACTATAAACCGAGGCCCCATGTGCCAACGAAACCCAGAACATCTTGGGCACACATTAAATCCTGTTCTGCTTTTCGTAAGAGAAGGCCATAGTGTGCGGGTGGGAACAGATGACAAGATTTACAAAACTGCGTACACAGGGGGACTGGATGTAAAAAAAAAAAAAAAGCACATGAGTGCTTATTCTAATATCCTGGATATAAAAGAATAAACAAATAAAGAAAGAAAGAAAGAAACAAACAAACAAAATGAGCTCAATACTCTAACCTCTAAGCAAATTCTGCTGAAATCGGCTTATAATACAATGAATTAGAGGGTAAGAAGGAGGGGGGGGGGGAGATGGACTGGAAAACAGAAATGAAGTAACATGTTGGCATACAAGTATCTTGATGAGGACGAAGTCACAAAATTTGATAGCCCTGCATAAGAATGGACTGAGATAAGGGTAATAAAGGCTGGGTTTATGGCGTTTATTATACTGATTATATGTGTGTATTGTGCCTGTGTGCGTGCCTACGTGCATATGTGTGTGTGTGTGTGTGTGCTTGTGTGTGTAGGGCATGTGGGCAGGCAGGAGTGTGTGTGAGTGTGTGTGTGTGTGTGTGTGTGTGTGAAGGCAGGAGCTCAAAATGCGTGTGAGGGAAATACCTGAAAAGGTGCAACCCTCTGAGTGGGTCTGTGGACGTCTACAATATAAGTAAGAACGGAGATGTGAACTGGGAGTCTGCTGGTTTTCTTCTCCTACGCTGTGGTAGGTACCATACTCTCTCTCTCTCATCTCTCTCTCTCTCTCTCTCTCTCCTCTCTCTCTCTCCTCTCTCTCTCTTCATAATGTATAGATTTTGAAAAAGCATTTGATTCTATCTCAGGAAAACTTATTATGGTTTTACATCACAGTAAGCTATGTAAATGTGTAGGAAGTATGCATGATAATGTTAAAGGTAGAATATGACATGACCTGATCTGAAAAAAAATCATCATTTGTGCTAAAGGAATAAAACAAGGTGACATTTGCAGTCCTTTTTTGTTACTCTTATCTATCAATAAATTTTGCTTTGTAAGTAATTCAAAAGGAAAACATTTAGTTACAATTTATTCAGATGTTTTTCGACTTTTTTTTTTTTATTATTTGCAAATGATATGGTTTTGTGGTCATGGATAGTCATAGTATTACAGAATCAGCTGACTAACTTTTACAGGGCAGCTAGTAATCTTAAACTGAGAGTTAACATGACCAAAAATAATGTAATAGTTTTGCGTTTGTTTGTTTTTCGAAATAGTGTATATATAGTAAATATTAAATTCACCATTTTGGAAAAAAACCACACAAAACTATTAAAAATTTTGGTTTCAAGGGAGATATGTGTATATGGTGAAAAAGAAATGAAAACTGTTACTGGGTAGATTATCTGGGCATTTCCTTTGTAACCAAAAAAATAGTTTCTTCACAGCTTGCAATGATGATTTGGCTGGGAAAGTTATAAAAAAAAGCAAGCAAACAA
Source organism: Stramonita haemastoma (assembly GCA_030674155.1). Taxonomy (NCBI): domain Eukaryota; kingdom Metazoa; phylum Mollusca; class Gastropoda; order Neogastropoda; family Muricidae; genus Stramonita; species Stramonita haemastoma. The sequence goes on along the minus strand of CM060340.1, from coordinate 18,250,502 downwards.
AAAAACTTTTAGTGGGAACACAGGCTACATTATAATTTTAAGCTAGAAAACAGTTCACCCATTGTATTTCAAAGGCAGCAAGATAGCCAGTCACAACCAATGTTACAACATGGGGCTGAAATGTGGGCATTTGATATAGCAGTATCTAATATTTTAGAAAGTATACACTTATGGTTTGAAAAGTCTCTAGGGGTATATACAAGGATACTGAATGAATTATAATATGGTGAGTTAAACATGTATCCTATTTCCTGAAATTCTTATGTGCTGTGTATTAGTTTTTGGCTGAAGGTGAGGTGTATGGAAGAACATACAATATCTCATGTCAAACATATAAAGTGTCTTTTTTTTTAGCTATAAAACATCTTCTCCTTTTGGAGGAAGGGGGGGGGGGGGGGGGGAGCAACATGTAAAAGCAATGTAGGCCATACAGGTGAAAACAATGCAAGACAGATAGGAGTATTCATTTGTGTAGGATAACCAGGGAACAAAATCTATTTCAGCCTTTACCAATTTTTTCAAAGAACTGTAGACAGCAGAGAGAAAGAATGGAATAATCACATTGAAACTAGCAAAAGATTTCAGTCCTTTAAAAAAACAACAAAAAACGTCACATT
>CM060340.1:18234639-18249785 GCA_030674155.1 Stramonita haemastoma | reverse complement strand
TTATTAAAGACAATCAATAACACACTTTCCTTACCATTGTGGGGAAATTAATCGTATAATACAGATAACCGTAGAGTTAAAGAAAGTCAGGAAAAAAATTATCACATAATTTCTTTCTTGACATTTTCTTCGATAACAGTTTTTTTGGGAGGGTTGCTGTTACCATGTTCATTTCCCTTTTTTTTTTCTTCTAAAATCCCAAACCAAAAAGAAAAAAAGAAAGACAGAAAGCTAAGAAAGAAAGAAAAGAAAGGACAGACAGAAAGAACGAGAGAAAACTATATCTTTTCCCACGAAAAAGATAAATCATTGCTAGCATTTACAGTATTCATAATCGGGGTGGACTTTTCCTTCAGACAAATAAGTAGTGTAGCAGTGTAGGTTTGTGTTTGATAGGCCCTAGACGAAAGGACCCAACAGAAGAGAATATGCCGGTATGTGAAGAGGTCTTATCTATGTAGTGTCTAACAGTCGAGGTCCAGGAACATTATACAGCACACTCCGGGAAGACTCGTATTATCAGTAATGGATTATTCTCAATGGACACTGGTTGGGTTCGGTTCGTTTCTTTACTTTTGCTTGTTTGCTTGTTGTTGTTTGTTTATATTGTTTGTTTGGAAGGAATGGGGGGTGTTTTACTTTTGGGGGTGGGCTTTGGTGGTGGTGGTGGTGGTGGTGGTGGTTTGTTTTTGTTTTGTTGGTTGGTTTTTGTTTTTGTTGTTGTTTGTTGTTGTTGGTTTGTTGTATTGTTGTTGTCGTGGGTTGGTTTTTTCTGTTTTGTTTAAGTTGGGGGGGGGGGGGGGAGGGGGGGAGGGGAGTAACGGGAGGGGGAGGGTATTTGGCTCTTTGGTTCTTTGGCTGGGTATGTTGTTGTTGCTGTTGTTTTGGTTGGTTTGATTTGGTCGTTATTCTGCTTACTTGGGGATTTTTGATGGAGTATTTATTTTATTGTTGCTGCTGCTGCTGCTGTTGTAGTTGGTTATTACATTCTTCAAAGTCAGTGATCTGTTGTGATAAACTAGCTGGTCAGAAGTTTGTTACAAGTTGTCGTGAATTGCTACTTTTAATTTACAAATGGTACTTTTCTCAGGGTCCCCTCCCCCCCCCCCCCCCCCCCCCCCCCCCCTTCAGTATGCAAACTTAAAACTCCTGCAAGTGCCCCAAATTTAGACACATCAACTCACACCAAACTAACCTATCCAAATTTGAAAGCGGATTTTCGCTTGATTTTCTTTTGGGGGCTGTGGGGGAGGGGATGATGGGAGAGAACAATTAGAGCAACAATGCTCATCTTCGAGGAGAATCAGTCTGGCTGCTGAATTTTAAATCCGACCATTTTTTAATTTATTTTTCAGCGTGGTGTAGTCTCGCTATGGCTCCCGTGGTCTGCTGGTTGTAAACAATACGAATTGAATGTGAATCAAAAGTGTTTGTGTTGTAAAATGTGGGTCGAGAACATATTGTGAAATGTTGTACAAATCATTTGATGGAACAGCGGTGGCACTGGCTTTGCAAACTGAGGAAGAATGTATCTGAATGAATCGGAAATGGAAAATACATCTGAAAGACAAGGGAACAAGAAATGAGTATGTAGGAGAAGGAGGAGAATACAAAACCGATAAAAAAAATCCACTGTACAATGGCGATATGTTGTGGTGATGACCATGATGAAAGGGATGCTGCTTCTGCTGTTACACATGACGATGCTGATGATGACAACGGTAATAATTATTTACCAACATTAGCAATGGCAATGATGACGATGGTAATGGTGATGGTGATGCACCTTGTGCTTGCTGCTGCTAGCCTTCTAATAATTTAAACACAAGAGCACCCCAACCTAACTGACAAATCACGAAACCAAAGCCAGACAGTTACCCACAACGACAACAAAAAATCCACGACAATATGGATTTGAACCTGAAACTCTCTGTCTTCCAGATGCGTCAGTCCAAGACCCCGGGCTCCAAAAACGCCGCAACACAAAGTGGCGCCACCTATCCCCAGCAGCGGCCGTTAACTCTCCAGAACATAAGAGACAACCACCACCCACCCTCCCCAAGACAAAGAAAATGGCTGTTGTGGCGCAGGCCCTCTGATGAACAAAAATGCACAAAAAAAGCGCCGATTTTTTTTCTCTCTCTGCAAAGTAGTGTGTGTGTGTGTGTGTGTGTGTGTGTGTTGTGTGTGTGGTGTGTGTGTTGTGTGTTGTGTGTGTGTGTGTGTGTGTGTGTGTGTGTGTGTGTGTTCAAGTCAAGTCAAATGGACATGAGTAAGCACGATCAATTTTTTCATCAAGCACTCTATCTAAGGAAAAAAACAACAGACAAACAGACATCAAGAAATAAAAATAAGAAAATTTAGAAAAAACAATTAAAAGCAGAGAAAACATTCACCAACATTAAATAACCACACATGACTTCACACCTCAAAAATACAATACTGCTATAGGAAAAATTTAGCAACAACATAACAATAAAACTGAATAATAAACACACAAACCCCAAAAAAAACACCAAGGTCTCTCTCTCTCTCTCTCTCGTTCGTTTTCTGTCTCTGCTGTCTCATCAATCATGACTATCTCATTTCATTTCTCTCATCACCATCTATCTAACACACACAACAACACACACACACAAACATCAAACAAAACATACAAACACAACACACACACAACACTTACACAAGACACACACAATTACAACTTACATTATACCAATCAGACTTCAACAGCTCAAAATCAATCCCTATGAAAATCAATAAGCAAATCTCTACTGTCCAATTACGTTCTCACCACCTGCACTCCACATCACACACCCACAATTACAATGTTACAATACCATTATTTAACTTAAAAAGAATATGAAAAGTCAAAACAATTTATGTCAATCAGTATCGCATACACAGTCATACATATAATTAGAAAGAAAGAAAACACAACGCAACAATACCATATGAAAATACCCATCTCCACTGAGAGGAAACATAATACTAACAAGTATAGGATAAACAAAAAACAAGCAAACAAAGACAACAAAAAACCAAAAGACAATATAAACAAAAGCAGTAAAGGGGAGGGGGATGGGAAGGATGGGGAGGGGGTATCAAGGAGGAAATGGAAGCATACAAACAGCAAATGGAAGAATTAGAGTAATGATTTATGATTATATTAAATAAAAAAATTAAAACCTATACATACAACAAAAATAAAAAGAACCCGCAAATAAAACCAAAAAAAACAACAACAACAAAACCCAAAAAGCAAAAAACGAAAAGAACAAAAAAAGAAAAAAAAAAGAAAAAGGGCCTTATCCACTAACCAAAGTAATATAAATTTAATAATGCTAATAGTCCCATTAATAAAAATAATAGAATAAATTCAAAATCCATTTATACTGAAACTATTGAACTGGGTAAGAAAATTGCATGAGAAAAATGTATCCAATCTAGTCATCAGATCAGTGGTTTGGTTTTCTCCTTTTGAATTTGCGGAATGTACACGTGTTTACATACATCACATATACCCTTTCCTGTCCATAAATATAAAAAAAAAATTTTTTAAAGCAAACAAAAATCATTAAACACACACACACACACACACACACACACCACACACACACACACACTTTCTCCTCCTCCCCCCCCTCCCCCATCTACATACATATAGCAATCAAGATGTAGATTTTTCAGTCACCATAAACCACATGTGAAAGATTTTTAGGGTGAGCAGAGAGTACCATTATCTTTAATCTAATTCAAATATGGTTGATTGGATTCATGATTACATCTTAAACATTTTTGCATAAGTGCATTAAGTGATTTTTCAAATGATTTTTGAACTGATTTTTATTTTTGATACATTTTAAACGTTTTGGGAGCTTGTTCCATAAATCACTACCTGAATATAGGAAGCTTGTTTTGTAAAGATTATTTCTGGGTCTGGAAAATGTTAGTAGATTTTAAATTTTGAATCTATTGGTGGATCTTGGGAGGGGCATTTCCATTGACAACTTTTTGTACAAATAGAGCTTTATTGAAATAAAGCCAGTTTTGGAATGTAAGAATATTTGCTTGCTTATAATCATTGATGGTTAGGGAGCTTGATTTTAATAGGACAAGTTTTAGTGCTCTTCTATATAATCGATGAATGAATTTTAAATTAGTTTCACTGCAGTTGTCCCAAAGAGATGAGGCATAGTCAACTATAGGCAAAATATGTCCACAAAAAAAGAGTATGCGTTAATGATTATCTAGAAAGTGTTTTATTTTTTATAACTGACGTACCTTGTTTGTAAGACGTTTTCCTAGTGCCATCACATGGTCGGTCCAAGTAAGATTTTTGTCAATAATTACACCCAGAATTTTGTGTGAGTCAACTTCTTAAATAATTTTTTGATCTATCAGCAGAGGTTGAAATTTACTTTTCATTTTTTGTCTCTTTTGTCTTGCTAGTACGTACATACTCTTTGTTTTTTTGTGCATTTAAGGACATGTGGTTTAAATGAGTCCAAATAATCAATCTGTTGATATTGTTTTGAAGTTTGAGAGTCAATCTGTGGGGGTCAGTATCACAACAATAAAGGGATGTGTCATCAGCAAACATTTCACAGCTACAATCTAGAAATAAGGGTAAGTCGTTTACATATATTGAGAACAAAAGAGGACCCAATATTGATCCTTGTGGTACACCATGTTTAATAGATACTAGTTTTGATGTTTGATTATTTGCAGTTACCAGTTGCTGTCTGTCTGACAAAAAACTTTTTTAAAGATTGATTATTTCAGGTGTTAGTTTATATAGGTGAAGTTTACACACTAGTAAGGAGTGATTCATTACATCGAATGCTTTTTCGAAGTCCACAAAAATTAGACCTGTATACTTATTTTCATTTATGTTGTGTAAGAGACTGTCTGTAAGTTGAGTTAGAGCTGTGTGACAAGAATAGTTCTTACGAAAGCCTGACTGATCATTTATTAGATTGTTGTTAACAAAGTAGGAATATAAAGATTTTTGAATGTGTTTTTCGATGGGTTTAGATAATACAGATAAGATTGAAATTGGTCTGTAATTTGAAGGACAAGAAGAATCTCCAGATTTGTGAACTGGTATGACTTTTGCCTTTTTAATATGAGAGGAAAGTTGTTTTTCTCTATGCACAAGTTATATAGATATGTCAGTGTTTCAACTATAATAGGACCAGAAAGTTTCAATATTTTTCCATCCAGATTGTCAAGATCACGTGTTCTAGATTTTTTTCGAGAGATAGGCTTTCCAACACATCTTTGATTGTCATTGGCAGTAATTCAAACGGGAGTTTAATTTCTTTTGATTCAATATATTGTTCTAAGTAATGGAGATCATTTTCATTTGACTTATCACATGATATGACTTTAGTAGCAAAGTTTGAGAAATGGGTGTTCAATTCGTCAGCTGTTATGTCTTTAACTGTCTTTCGACTTTTAGATATTGGTCTATTACATAAAATATTGATGGCTTTCCATACCTGGCGAGAGTCCGTAGTTGTGATTAATAGTTTTTGAAAATAATCACGTTTTGATCTCCGTTTTAGTGAAATTAATTTGTTTCTTTGTATTTTAAACTCCTCTTTTGAACCATGGGTTTTCAAATAATCTCTTAAGGGCATTTCAGACTCTATGTCTTTTGTTATCCAAGGAGGTTTAATTTTTTCTTTAACTCTTTATTTGATGAAGGGGGCATGCCTATCATACACTGAAGTAAATGTGGTAATCCAGAATTTTGCAGCTTCGTTGGGGTCTGTGATTTGATGTATATCCTGGAATGGCGAGTTTATCAAGTCTGAAAGAAAGTCTTGTTCGTTGAAGTTATCAATTTTTCTATAAAAGATGGTTTTATGTCCTACTTTGGGAATTTTTATACGATTTTTAAACCAAGTAAAACACACAGAATTGTGATCACTGCATCCACAGGAGGGGGCACATACTTCTGTTATGTTTGGTGTGTGTGTGTGTGTGTGTGTGTGTGTGTGTGTGTGGTGTGCGTGCGTGCGTGCGTGCGTGCGTGTATGTTCTAAACCGGTTCTGTTCAGCAAAGAAGGAAATGACTTCAAAATTTTAAGTTGTGACCAAACCTGTGCCCATCGTGCTTTGTCATATGCTCATGATCCTTTCATCGTCACATCTGTCGTCATCATTGCCGTCATCACCATCTCATTTGCTCAACAACAACAACAAAAATCTCGTTGTTTGCCCAGATCATTATTACCATGTGTGTGACCATAATAATTATAAGAACCCTCAAAGATGAACGTGGATGAGCCATGTGGAACAAGCCTTTGTTATGATACAGTTTCAGCTGTAAGTGCTGGTTGAAGGGAAAAAAAAACTGCAGAAGGGAGTGCGTTTTATTTAGCATTGAAGACTGTGAAGAAAACAGTGTGTGGATATGTGCCGAGTCTGTGCAGAAACAATAAACAAAGAAAACACGATAAGTGGTGAAAGAGCGAAAGTGATAGTACATAATCATTATGCTGTGAGTTTTGACGTTATGTTCAAAACGCCATACCAAACAATGCAAAACTCTATTAGGTTATGTGACAACCTTTCCTCATCAGGAATAGTGATTATCATCATTAGCACAATCACCATCGTTACTGAATCATCAGTTATCGTTATGGTCATCATTGTCATTTTCATCATGATCGTTTTCATTTTTAGATAGGGATGCAAGCAAATCTCGACAAAGAAACTCCTGAGTAATATATGCACTTGGAATGACATCCCTGACCACATTGCCACAAGTGTTGGCCTTAATTAATTAATACTTTTACCATACAAGGAACCTTGATGAACGTTTACCTAATAAAATTCATGCTTCTTTCCATCGATTTCTCAGATACGTGTGACGCAAAGTGTCTTGTTTAGGGTGAGAAAGACTTTATTTCTGCGAAAATTGGGATCCTTTCTTATAATTATGTGTGCAAGTGTTTTTGCGTGGGCTCGTACTCTGACAGTTTAGTTTATGGTCTCATCTTCCTTTCTTTCTGTTTCTATTCCTCAGCTAGAGCTCTGATGTTCACCAATGGTGAGATTTTTGCGTATGTGACCGGCTTTCCCCACCTAATGGTAACCGCATTCCGACATCAGATAATTGTGATATCTAAACACGACACCCTTTTATCATCTATTCTTACCGACACAAATCGCCTACTCTTCCGAAAGGCAGAATGGATTTTAACATAATTGTTATGCAAGATGTTCTACATACCTTTGCACGCGGGACCTAGGTTTATAATCTCATCCGAAGGACTTTCGGGGGAATGCAGTCAGAACTGTTGTTAACTCCACAGGAAAAATCCCTTTGAGTGGATGGGGCTCAAACCCGGGTCATCATATCGCGAGCCCCACGTTCTACCAACTTGGCTATCCCACCCCCAATTTCTCAAATGAAGGGCTCGTGTGGGGAATGGAGGTAGAACCAGTGTTGACACCAGAACCAGTGTTCATTAACGGCAAGGAGGAAAATTCCTGAAGTGGACAGCTAGGTGGGTGGTGATTCCCGCACCCCCAAATCACACTTAGTCCAGTGTTCTTCTGCAATCTCTCGTTCCACTGTTTCAGTCTCATTACAACTACTATCGCTGCTGTTGCTGTTGTTGCTGCTGCTGCTGCTGCTGCCGTATTCACGGCTGCTGGAAAACCTCCTAGCTTCTAGGCTATTAGCTTATAGCCTATTCATCCGAATTCGACGTCAGTATTTCTGCTGTCAGAATTCTTTGCCTGCTAGCATAATATCAGTTCGTCTCTTTCTCTTTCGTGTATGTGTGTGTGTGTGTGCCTGTGCGTGTATGTCTGTCTGTGTGTCTGTGTCTGTGTGTTTCTTCAGACACGTCATATTCGTGGCTAGGCCTATCACAAGCAATATCTCTTTATTTTCTTTTTTCTTGTGTTTTTTTTTTCTTGTTCTTCTTCTTCTTCTTTCCTTTGTCTCTACCGTGGGCTTTCTCTCTTTTTTTCTTCCTTTTTGTGTGTGTGTGTGTCAGCTTCCTGGTTCCTTCCTTTCCGGGTAACATCGCTTGGTTGTTGTCCTTGTATGAAAACTGATGCCATTCTCTATGGTCTAGCCTAGCCTAGCCTAGCCTGTGTAATCTGCTGTTTTCAGGTATTGTTGTTATGTGAAATGTTCAAACCGCCGGTACATAATCGTGTCTCGTTCGTTTCAAAACAAAAATTCAGAGTATTTCTTGATGTTTCGAAGTACAATTGAAATACCCTGTGAGTTGCGATATTTTGTCAGTGAATTCGTTGTGTCTTTAGCTATGTTTTCTTTTGCCCAAATTGTGATGATGGCTCGTTGATTTCAGTGTTTGATCCTTGCCCGTTGCTGTAGTTTTCTTTGTTTGCTTGTTTGTTTGTTGGTGTGTTTATTTCAGAACAACAATACAGGTATTGAATGTGACATTTATGCAATGCTTTGAACATGATTTTTTTTAAAAACGAATTACATGCAAAAGCATTACTACATTATTATTATTGTCATATTAAATTTTGTGTACAATTGTCGCCATTTAGTTTTAGACTTTGAATTTCAGGAGTGATGGTGGTTGCGAAATAATGAATATGTGGTGCTACGTGATAAATATCATGCAATTTTACTCTGTCTGTCTGTCTGTCTGTCTATCTGTCTGTCTGTCTGTCTATCTGTCTGTCTGTCTGTCTGCCTCTCTCTCTCAAACATTCCGATTTTTGTTCATGTGTGCTTGAGTATGCGTTTCATTGTGTTTCAAGTAAATGAAATCGTTTGCATAAGCAATGTGTGTGTATGCGTGCGTGTGGTGCGTGCGTGCGTGCGTGTGTGTGTGTGCGCGCGCGCGCGTGTGTGTGGTGTGTGTGTGTGTATGTGTGTGTATATGTGTGTGGGTGGGTGTGCGCGCGCGCGCGTTCGTGCGTGCATGCGTACGTGCATGTGTGTATGTGTGTATACAGTTTTGTAAATTTTATCACCCGTTCCCACCGCCACACAATGGCCTCCTCTTCTGAAAAGCGGTATGGGTTTTAACGTGTGCTCAAGATGTTCTGCACGCATTCGTACACGGGACCTCGTTTATAGTCTCATCCGAACGATTTATGGGCGGAGGGGGGGGGGGGGGGGGAGGGCTGGAGTCGGCACTGATGATGTTAACTCCAGAGGCAAAATCTTCTTGAACGAGATTCGAGCCCAGGTCAGCAGATTACGAGCGCATCACTGTGACCACCAGGCTATCCCGCCCTTGCGCTGTGTGTGTGTGTGTGTGTGTGTGTGTGTGTGTGTGTGTGTGTGTGTGTGTGTGTGTGTTGCGTGCGGGCGCGCGCGCGCGCGCTCGTGAGTGTGCATACCTATGTGCGTGTGTATGCGCACGCGCGTGAGTGTGCATACCTATGTGCAAGCACACACACACATGCACCGCTTCTACGCAGTGTTTGGATTGAATTGTATTGAGTTGAATCATACACCCTTTTCAGTCACTGCAGATTTTTCTGTGTGAAATTCTGGCCTGCTACCGCCATGGAGAGAGAATGTATCGCCACACGAGCAGCGCCACCCTTTTCAAATATTGCTTTCCTGTGCGCAAGTCTGTTGATTTTGTTTCCCCATCACAGTGGCTTTTTCCACAGAATTTTGCTAGAGACAAATCTCTTGTTGCCGTGGGCTCCTTTAACAGAGGACAATAAAGGTGTTGAATTGTCAAGTCAAGTCAAGTCCAGTCAAAAAACTTTAATCATCCCTGAAGGGCAATTTACAATACTGACAGGCATATTGATACAAATCATAATCAAACACACGAAGTAGCTACATTTCTTATTTGTTCAAACATTATAATTATAACTTCAAATAAAATGTCACAAACACTCACACTCTACGCGCGCGCGCTTGCACACACGCAAACACACGCATACACACACACACCAATGTTTAGATACAATGTTCTTAAAAACCATTGACTAGAAAAGACATATGATCACCATTATTTTCACATTATACGCACGCGTTCACACCCGCACATATACATGCATGCACGCACATGCACACACACACACACACACACACACACACACACACACACACGCGCCCCCCCCTCCCCATACAATCCACACCCACCCGCCCCCACACTCACACATGCTCCCCCCCCTATCCATGCACACCATCCACACCCACCCGTCCCCCCCCCCCCCCCCCCCCGCACACGTACATAATTGGTAGAAAGACATGTGAATTTACAAGCAATTAAAAAAAAAGTCAATAAAGCCAAAACTAAGACATACTTATTTTATGGGTACATATGCATGTATGTGCACGCCTGTATGCATTGGCTACATACATAACAGTGGCACACACACACACACACACACACACACACACACACACACACACACACACACACACACACACAAAAGAGCAAACAAACAAACAAACAAAAACCAAAAACAAACAACCTCAGTCAGTGTTATTATGAGTTTAGAACTCGGATAGCTACTGGCACAAAGGAATTCCTTTTTCTGTTTGTTTTGCTGTTGTGGCATTGAAAACGACGTCCTGAAGGCAACAATTGAAATTCTGAAAACAGAGCGTGGGAGGAATCGGCCAAAATGGCTGTTGCTTTGCGTACAAGCTGCTGATTACAAAACGACCTGAGGTCTCTTTGTTCTTCTCCGATAATTTTAGAGCAGATTCTTACAATTCTCTGAAGACCATTCTTGTTCTTAATGCTAAGGTTATTGTACCAGCAAATGAAAGCAAAACTTAAAACGCTCTATATATAAGACTTGTAGAACAAATTGTAGAATTGAATTGTTCTTGTACATGCGATGAATGTATGTTGCACACCTTGACCTTGGTTTATCGCCTTATCTAAAAGACTAATAGCCATCCGACACTTAAGGTTTAGTGGATGTCGGAAAAGCTTTGACACTCACTAGGATCAAACCGGCACTTCTGGCCTTCTGGGCAGGTGGGTTACTTCCAGCCCACTGATCCACTTTTTATTTATTCTATTTGTTTATTCTTCTATTTCAAGGATAGGCCAAACCGGATAAGCACTCATGTGCTTTTTTGCTTACATCCAGTCCCGTTGTGTATGTATGTAGTTTTATAAAGTGTTTCATCCGTTCCCGCCGGCACACAATGGCCTACTCTTCCGAAAAGCGGAAAAGGTTTTGACGTGTGTGCAAAATATTTTGTGTGCGATCGTATGGGGACCTCGATTTATAGTCTCATCTGAAGGAAAGTGACAGATGTTAGTTTTTCTAAAGGCACATCAAAACAGAGCAAAACGAGATTCGGCAAAACAAAACAAAGCTAAACAAAATAATGCAAACCAAACAAAAACAACAGCAAAAAAACAAAACAAAAGAAAAAAAAGTGACAAGGTAAAAGGTCCATGGGAAACAATCATTACCGTGCATTTTGTGTTTATGATGCACAAGTTATCTCCCTTTACTCACGGTTGATCCTTCTCTACCACTTGTATTTTAGAAGCACAAGCGGATGAGCTCATTTGGATATACAAAACTGAAGTGGATGTTTTACCATAATGAACAATCTGGACCTTACTTTAAAATTTCAACGCGAAACAATACATAAAATTTGTTATCAAACTGTAAGTTCAATACAAATTATTCTGCTCAGATTATTCTGCTCATACTATAATCATTTTTAATAACAATAACAATACTGATACTACTACTACTACTACTACTAATAATAATAATAACGTTGAATTTATATAGCTCTGATTCCTCATAATGCAAACAGATCAAACCTCTTGAATTCAGATTAGAAACATGTCTATAATTCTTTAGAATGTCTGGATCGAGGTCATGATTTTTTAGGAGAGGTCTGACTATTGAGAGTTGACGGAAAATTTCCTGAAAGAAGGGATGAGTTCACTATTTTGATGATAGTAGGTACACATTCTTCTCACCAATTACTTCTTCAAGGTGTTTTTGATTGACTCAGCATGCAGCCTGCTACCTGGAGAGGGATGGGCTCCACCATGACACAGTGACTGAAAAGTTCAGACGGCTCCTCAAAGACTTAGAGAAGTGGAGTGAAAAAAAAAAAAAGGAATAACAGAAATCTGCACAATGTTGCCGGCTGAATCGATTTATCTGTCCTGGTGTGAAGGGAGAAACTGTCAATTCTTTCATTTCCAAGTCAATGGAATAAACTCATAACAAAGGCTTGTTCCCACATGGCTCATCCAAGTTCATCTTTGAGGGTTCTCATAATTATTTATGGTCACACACATGGTGATAACGATCTGGGCAAACAACGGGATTTTTGTTGTTGTTGAGCAAATGAGATGGTGATGACGGCAATGATGACGACAGATGTGACGATGAAAGGATCATGAGCACGTATATGACAAGCACGATGGGCACAGGTTTGGTCACAACTTGAAACTTTGAAGTCCTTTCCTTCTTCCCTGAACAGAACCGGTTTAGAACACGCACACGCACACGCACGCACACACGCACACACGCACACACACACACACACACACGCATGCATGCACACACACATACGCATGCATGCACACACACACACGCATGCATGCATGCACACACACACACATACGCATGCATGCACACACACACACACACACACACACACACACACACACACACACACACACACACTTTGCAGAGAGAGAGAGAAAAAAAAATCAGCGCATTTTTTTTTTTTTTCGTTTTTGTTCATCAAAGGGCCTGCGCCACAACAGCCATTTTCTTTGTCTTGGGGAGGGTGGGTGGTGGTTGACTCTTATGTTCTGGAGAGTTAACGCCGCTGCTGGGGATAGGTGGCGCCACTTTGTGTTGTGGCGTTTTGGGAGTCCGGGGTCTTGGACTGACGCATCTGGAAGACAGAGAGTTTCAGGTTCAAATCCATATTGTCGTGGATTTTTTGTTGTCGTTGTGGGTAACTGTCTGGCTTTGGTTTCGTGATTTGTCAGTTAGGTTGGGGGTGCTCTTGTGTTTAAATTATTAGAAGGCTAGCAGCAGCAAGCACAAGGTGCATCACCATCACCATTACCATCGTCGTCATTGCCATTGCTAATGTTGATAAATAATTATTATCGTTGTCATCATCAGCATCGTCATGTGTAACAGCAGAAGCAGCATGGTTTCATCTTGGTCATCACCACAACCACCATTTTCGTTAACATTCATATCGCCATTGTACAGTGGATTTTTTTTTATCGGTTTTGTATTCTCCTCCTTCTCCTACATACTCATTTCTTTTCCCCTTGTCTTTCAGATGTATTTTCCATTTCCGATTCGTTCAGATACATTCTTCCTCAGTTTGCAAAGCCAGTGCCACCGCTATTCCATCAAATGATTTGTCCAACATTTCACGATCTCGACCCACATTTTACAACACAAACACTTTTGATTCACATTCAATTCGTATTGTTTACAACCAGCAGACCACGGGAGCCATAGCGAGACCACACCGCTGAAAAAATAAATTAAAAAATGGTCGGATTTAAAATTCAGCAGGCAGACTGATTCTCCTCGAAGATGAGCATTGTTGCTCTAATTGTTCTCTCCCATCATCCCCTCCCCCACAGCCCCCAAAATAAAATCAAGCGAAAATCCGCTTTCAAATTTGGATAGGTTAGTTTGGTGTGAGTTGATGTGTCTAAATTTGGGGCACTTGCAGGAGTTTTAAGTTTGCATACTGAAGGGGGGGGGGGGGGGTGGGGGGGGGTGACCCTGAGAAAAGTACCATTTGTAAATTAAAAGTAGCAATTCATGACAACATGTCACAAACTTCTGACCAGCTAGTTATCACAACAGATGACTGACTTTGAAGAATGTAATAACCAACTACAACAGCAGCAGCAGCAACAACAAAATAAATACTCCATCAAAAATCCCCAAGTAAGCAGAATAACGACCAAATCAAACCAACCAAAACAACAGCAACAACAACATACCCAGCCAAAGAACCAAAGAGCCAAATACCCCCCCCCCTCCCGTTCTCCCCCCCCCCCCCCCCCCCCCAACTTAAACAAAACAGAAAAACCAACCCACGACAACAACAATACAACAAACCAACAACAACAAACAACAACAAAAACGAAAACCAACCAACAAAACAAAAACAAACCACCACCACCACCACCACCACCACCACCAAAGCCCACCCCAAAAGTAAAACACCCCCCATTCCTTCCAAACAAACATATAAACAAACAACAACAAGCAAACAAGCAAAAGTAAAGAAACGAACCGAACCCCAACCAGTGTCCATTGGGAATAAATAATCCATTACTGATAATACGAGTCTTCCCGAGTGTGCTGTATAATGTTCCTGAACCTCGACTGTTAGACACTACATAGATAAGACCTCTTCACATACCGGCCTATTCTCTTCTGTTGGGTCCTTCTTTCGTCTAGGGCCTATCAAACACAAACCTACACTGCTACACTACTTATTTGTCTGAAGGAAAAGTCCACCCCGATTATGAATACTGTAAATGCTAGCAATGATTTATCTTTTTCGTGGAAAAGAATATAGTTTTCTCTCATTCTTTCTGTCTGTCCTTTCTTTTCTTCCTTTCTTTCTTTCTTTTTGGTTTGGGATTTTAGAAAGAAAAAAAAAGGGAAATGAACACTGGTAACAGCAACCCTCCCAAAAAACTGTTATCGAAGAAAATGTCAAGAAAGAAATTTTGTGATAATTTTTTCCTGACTTTCTTTAACTCTACGGTTATCTGTATTATACGATTAATTTCCCCACAAGGTAAGGAAAGTGTGTTATTGATTGTCTTTAATAATCATGTAAAACAGTGACAAACTATACAGTTCTTCTCACACTACCTATGCAGGCTTGGTTTAAAAAATTTTTTTATCCACGCTTTCCCTTCTCTGTAGACTGCCAAATTCACAGACACATTTGTGTGTGTGTGTGTGTGTGTGTGTGTGTGTGTGTGTGTGTGTGTGTGTGTGTGTGTGTGTGTGTGTGTGTGTGTGTGTGTGTGTGTTTGGATACCTTATTCACTTAACTGTTAATTCGCAAACGTCAAATCCGGTTCCGCTTTTCGGAATAGGCCACTTTGTGCCATGGGAACAGATGACAAAATTTACAAAACTGCATACACACGGGAACTGGATGTAAAAAA
>CM060340.1:18222039-18229539 GCA_030674155.1 Stramonita haemastoma | reverse complement strand
CCTGTGGGACACCACAGAACAGAACGTCACTTGATTGCATTTGTGTTGATGATTCATTTCTGAGAGAGAAGAGAGAGAGAGAGAGAGAGAAGAGAGAGAGAGAGAGAGAGAGAGAGAGAGAGAGAGAGAGAGAGAGAGAGAGGAGAGAGAGAGAGAGAGAGAGAACACTGAAAAGTTTTATTGTGCATCGGCCTTAGGCCACCATACAAAACATGTTTGAGGCAGGGGGAAGGTAAACATCATAGTAGAAAACATTTCCATCCATTCATCATTTCCAATTCTGCAAGTACATGAAGTCACACTCAATGCCCTCTAGTTATCATCAACCCCATCATCATTTTTATCATGTATATAATCACTGCCATCAGCATCTTCATTATCCATATCTACAGCTGCAGCAAGTATATCAACATCACCATCATTACTTTCATCATCTACGTCATCATTGTCAAAATCATTCTCATCATCATCTGCGCTATCATCATCCTCTTCAACCTATATAATTATCATCGTCACGATTATCATCTCCAGTGTCTACACAATAGTCACGATCATAATCCTCGTCTTCTTCATCACTGTTTCCATCGTCATCTTTAACTTCTTTATCACAGTCACCGTTACCACTATCACTTTCAACACCTACACCATCGTTACCATCATCACCTTTAGTAACCGCATCATCATACCATCATCACCATTAGAGATCACATCATCATTACCATTATCACAATTAGTGATCAAATCATCATTACCATCATCATCATTAGTATTCATATCCTGGTAACCACCAGCACCTCCTTCAACGGTTCTACCATCTACATCCTCCTCTATAATCATCACCTTCCGCATTTACATCAGATGATCACTATCAGTATCATCTTCAGCTTTTGCATCACCATCACCATCATCTTCAGAATTCACATCACCATCAATTTCAACAATTACATCACTATCATCTTCAGCATTTACATCACCATCACCTTCAACATTTACATCACCATCATCTTTAACAATTGCATCACCAGCACCATCGTCTTCAGCATTTACATCACCATTGCATCACCATCACTATCATCTTCAACATTTACATCACTATCATTTTCAGCATTTACATCACCATCATTTTCAACATTTACATCACCATCACCATTTTCTTCAACATTTAAATCACCATCATCTTCAGCATTTACATCACCATCACCTTTATCCTCAACATTTACATCACCATCATCTTCAGCATTTACATCACTATCATCTTCAACATTTACATCACTATCATTTTCAACATTTACATCACCATCACCATTCTCTTCAACATTTAAATCACCATCATCTTCAGCATTTACATCACCATCACCTTTATCCTCAACATTTACATCACCATCATCTTCAGCATTTTCATCACCATAATCATCATCTTCAGCATTTACATCACCATCATCTTCAACATTTACATCACCATAATCATCATCTTCAGCATTTACATCCCCAACATCTTCAGCATTTACATCACCAGCATCTTCAACATTTACATCACCATCTTCTTCAACGTTTACATCATCATCATCTTCAGCATTTACATCACCATAACCATCATCTTCAGCATTTACATCACCATCATCTTCAGCATTTACATCACCAGCATCTTCAGCATTTACATCACTATCATCTTCAACATTTACATCACCATCACCATAATCTTCAGCATTCACATCACCATCATCTTCAGCATTTACATCACCATAACCATCATCTTCAGCATTTACATCACCATCATCTTCAACATTTACATCACCGGCAACATCCTCTTCAACATTTACATCACCATCACCATCATCTTCAACATTTACATCACCATCATCTTCAGCATTCACATCACCATCCTCTTCAACATTTACATCTCCAGCACCATCATCTTCAGCATTTACATCACCATCATCTTCCACATTTACATCACAATCACCATCATCTTCAACATTTACATCACCATCATCTTCAGCGTTCACATCACCATCACCATCATCTTCATCATTTACATCACCATCCTTTTCAACATTTACATCACCATCACCATTATCTTCAACATTTACATCACCATCATCTTCATCATTTACATCTCCAGCACCATCATCTTCAACATTTACATCACCACCATCTTCAACATTCACACCACCATCATCTTCGACATTCACATCACCACCACCATCATCTTCAACATTTACATCACCATCACCATCACCACCATTTTTAACATTCACATCACCATCACCTTCAACATTTATATCACCAGCACCATCATCTTCCGCATTTATAACACCATCATCTTCAACATTTACACCACCAGCACCATCATCTTCATTATTTGCATCACCATTATCTTCAACATTTACATCACCAGCACCATCATCTTCAACATTTACATCACCAGCATCATCCTCTTCAACATTTACATCACCAGCTTCATCCTCTTCAACATTTACATCACCAGCATCATCCTCTTCAACATTTACATCACCAGCATCATCCTCTTCAACATTTACATCACCAGCATCATCCTCTTCAACATTTACATCACCAGCATCTTCAGCATTTACATCACCAGCATCATCCTCTTCAACATTTACATCACCGGTATCATGAACATTTCCACCACTATGCCCACCATCATCACCTGGTTACTATTATCAGAATGAACATTGCGCTGCACAATAGCCCACATGAAAATGGATTCTGATACAGCTCGTTCAGTCTATGCCGGCCTCCCTCATCAGAACACCCTGACCTATCATTTTACATTGTTACAAAACATAATAAGGGCAAGGAACATCCAGTGCTTCAATCGCAAATAAAAAAGAATCAAACAAAACTATCATATTGACATCATCATCCTTGCAGTAACAAAATCACTACCAACGCATTTGGGAATCAACAAAAGTATTAGACCAAGCCCAAATAGAATAGCAAATTTAAATGACACACTTCTTTCGTCTGTTGACAGAATGGAAAACATACCGGGAAACACCATGCATCTGATGAGGATTTTTCACTTCCAACAAAGCATGTAGAGAAAATTGAGCTAAATCACCAAGAACTTAGCTCTAAGATCAGAGTACATGGGGCAGTCAAACAAAAAGTGCATTTCGTTTTCATTCATTGACTTACAAAAAGGACAGGTTTTATCTTGCAAAGAGTCACTATACCAATGAATATTTGCATTTAAAGGCAGGACGTTAAATCTGACTTGGGCAATAGCTACCCTGAAGCAATAAGTATCAACATCGTGTATGTATTTTTCACTTTCAAAAATCATTTTAAAGGATCTATAACTTGCATATCTATCCCGATCTCTAACTGTAGAAGTCCATTCTTGAATAGAAATATCAATAAGTCTCTGTTTAAACTGATTCAATATGCTTTGGTATCTCCAACACCTTGTTGCAACCAGACAAAATGAAATCCTGTTTCACATAAAATTTCCCTGATTTTAGATACCCAACAAATTGTCCCAGTTCTATCTAGATCAAGAAGCATCTCATATGCTTTATGGGGTAACCTTTCATTTTCCATTTGAATAAGTCTGAACTAATATCTTAAGACTGATACACAAGAATTTACATAGAGAGGATACCTTCCCAGATCACCATAAACCATCTTATTAGGATTTCTGACTGGGACACCTAAAAATCTTTTACAAACTAACATGTGAACTTTCTCTAAATGATCTAGCTTATACAACCCCCAGATTTCAGATGCAAAGAGTAAAACAGATTGTACTTTAGCATAAAATATTTTGAAAAATGTATAGGCAGTCATTTCTTTATATTTCTGAAACGCTCTGTTTAATTGAATGGCTGCCTTTTTGCCTTTAACTACCAGATGTTCAGTACCTTTCTTCATACTAGTCGTTGTTGAGAAATTAAACCCTAAGTAACTATAATTATTTACAACATCCAGCTTTCTTCCATCAAACACCCATTGTTCACGTCGCCCTAAATGACCCCTTTTTCTGAAGACCATAATTTTAGTTTTTTCAGCATTTACGTTTAATTTCATTTCTTCACAACATTTATGTAATACATTTAGTTGATTTTGTAAGCCATGTGGACTTGTTGACAAAAAAGCTACATCATCAGCAAAAAGCAATACAAATAATTCTAAAAAGCCTGGTAGAATCTGGATACCATGTTTACCTTTAGCGCTCATATGGTCAGATAACTGATTTATAAATACAGAGAACAAAGTCGGGCTTAACAAACAGCCTTGCCGTAGTCCAACAGGACAATGAAAAAATTCTGTAAACTCATCATTTGCACGTACACATGACAACAATGAAGAATACATTGATTTTAAGCACATCATAAACCTCCCTTTCACACCTTGTGTTTTCATACATTCCAAAAGTTTTCCATGTTGTACAGAATCAAATGCTTTTCTGAAATCCACAAAAGCAACATAAAGTTTTCTTCCTTTTTTTGAGTACATTTCTGAATAACTGCATATAAGTTAAATATCTAGTCAATAGTTGAATAACCTTTACGGAAACCTGCCTGACTTTCAGAAATCATATTGTTATTTTCTAACCATTTATATAATCATTTGTTCAAAATTGTTATAAAACATTTTGGATAATGATTAATAATGATACCCCCCTATAATCATCTGTGTTATCACGATTACCTTTTTTATGAATTGGAATTATTATAGCCTTAGACCACTTTTTTGGGTATATGCCAGATGAAAAGATGACACTGAACATCTTCACCAAAAAAGCTATCACATCCCTACTGCCAACCTTTAACATTTCAGCTGTTATACCATCTATTCCACTTGCTTTTCCCAATTTCAACTTGCCTATTGCTTCTAAGACTTCTAATTCGGACATGTCTCTATTTAAAGTATGTTCAGTGTCTTCCAATAAGTCTGCCGTAATGTTATTATTATCATCAATTCCTTCATGACTTTGGAAAACATCTTTAAAATGAGTAAACCAGCTCTCGGTACTAATACTACTGTATACTTTCTCAGTGTTTCCACATCCCATGCTTCTAACCTTGACCTCTTTGTGTGTGTGTGTGTGTGTGTGTGTGTGTGTGTGTGTGTGTGTGTGTGTGTGTGTGTGTGTGTGTGTGTGTGTGTATGTATGTATGTATGTATGTATGGACACCACAGAACAGAACGTCACTTGATTGCGCTGCATTTGTGTTGATGATTAATTTCTGAAGAGAGAGAGAGAGAGAGAGAAGAGAGAGAGAGAGAAGAGAGAGAGAGAGAGAGAGAGAGAGAGAGAGAGAGAGAGAGAGAGAGAGAGAGAGAGAGAGAGAAAGAAAATTGATACGTACATGCTACTTTAATGATCATTACAGAGAGATACAGACACAGACAGTGAGACAGACAGACAGACAGACTCAGACAAACAGACAGACAGACAGATACACACACACACACACACACACACACACACACACACACACACACACACACACACACACACACACACACAACACACACACACACACAAGATAGACCCATACGATAAAGCTGCTTCTGCAAAAGACGAATAGACCTGATTTGTTTGGGTTTTTTTCGTTCCTCGGCTAAAGCTCCGAGGTTGACCAATGGTGAGTTTTTGCGTGTGCGACCATTTTTCTCCACCATTAAGGTAGTCTAGTCACATTAGGACTTCAGTGATAATGTCTAAACACAACACTAGTGTGCATGCAGGAATATTTTTCGTTATGTTTCTTTGTCACCTGTTCTTACCTCCTCGAATAGCCTACTCTTCCGAAAGGCAGAGCAGGTTTTTAACGTGTGTGCAAGATGTTCTGCACGCGTTCGCGCACACGGGGCCTCGGTTTATAGCCTCATCTGAAGGACTTTCGGGAGAGTTGAATCAGTATTGATGTTCACTCCATAAAAAAAATTACCCCGAAAGGGCGCATACGTTGGTGATGGTTTGAATCCGTGCCGTCGACAGCACGACCGCAACGCTCTAACCACTAGGCTATCCCGTCACACACCCCACCCCCTTGTATAAGATGGAAGAATAAAGGAAGAATTGGAAGATCAGGGGGTGAGATGAAAGGGGGGGGGGGGTAGGGAGGTTGTGAGATGAGAGGGGAGGAAAACGATGGTAATGAAGGCCAACAGCAGCCATTATTTAGATGGAGATTTCTGCCCTTGGGGTGTGGTTCTTTATGGGGGGTATAAGGGAGGGATTGTATACCCCATCGTGATGGCGATGCCACATGTGAATGAATAATAATGAAAGATCTTAGTTCTCTCTCTCTCTCTCTCTCTCTCTCTCTCTCTCTCTCTCTCTCTCTCTCTCTCTCTCTCTGTCGTTGTGTGTGTGTGTGTGTGTGTGTGTGTGTGTGTGTGTGGTGTGTGTGTGTGTGTGTGTGTGTGTGGTGGTGCGCGTGTGTGTGTATTTGCCCGGTTTTGTCCGTCTCTGTTTGTCTGTCTGTCTGTCTGTCTGTCTGTCAATCTGTTTGTCTTATATCTCGTAATATTAGTTTTTCTCTGTCTGTCTGTCTGTCTGTCTGTCTGTCTGTCTGTCTGTGTCTTTCTGCTGTCCTTTGTGGCTGGCTTTCTTATTCTGTATCCCTCACATATCTTTTCTGTTTATTTGTCTGCCCACTTGCCTGCCTGTCTTTGTTTCCTTTCAACTGCCTACCTATCTGGTTGACTGTCTATCTGTCTGTGGCTGTCTTGCTGTCTGTGTCTGTCTTTCTATCTCTTCTTTCCACCTCTTTTTATTCATTACTTTTTTCTGTTTTTATGTTCGTGCTGATGTGCATGCATTACCTCTTTGTGTGTGTGTGCGTGTGTATGTATGTATGTATGTATGTATGTATGTATGTATGTATGTATGTATGTATGTATGTATGTATGTATGTATGTATGTATGTATGTGTGTGTGTGTGTGTGTGTGTGTGTGTGTGTGTGTGTATGTATGTATGTATGTATGTATGTATGTATGTATGTATGTATGTATGTATGTATGTATGTGTGTGTGTGTGTGTGTGTGTGTGATGTGCGTGCGTGCGTGCGTGCATGTGTGGGTGCATGCACACGCGCGCATGCGATAACGGATGTGCACGTGCACGTGCACAATGGTGGTTATGGGGGTAAAAAAAATACTGCAGGGAGTAGGAAGTACTCAAGGTCCACGAAGTAATCTATATGCAAGCAACCTAGCCTCCAGACCCCCCCTCCCTTCCCCTACCCCCTGCACATCTCCCCACCCCGACATTCCACCCTTCTCCCTCCCCCTCCCCTATTTTTTTCTCCCCATTACCATCATATAACAGCATGTACACATTCAAACCAAGAGTCAGGAAAGTTAGACACTGTTTGCCTTACACCCTCACCTCTCTCCTTTCTAGTTTTTGTTTGTTCGTATGTTACCCACCCCTCTAAATGTTCCTCCCATTTCCTCCAACCCAACCTTCCCCCTCCCAAACAATTTATTTTTTGTTTTACCGATGGTGATGATGACTG
>CM060340.1:18187039-18209539 GCA_030674155.1 Stramonita haemastoma | reverse complement strand
AGTGAGATAGTTGTTTCAAGTCAGAATGAGAAGAATAGATAGAGGTGTCATCAGCAAAAAGTTCAGTTACGCCTTTCTTAACAGAGAGAGAGAATGATTTAGTATCAAAACACACATGCACACGCACACAGACATTGAGATAATTTGAATTGTTTGCATGGCATTGGGTCGTGCTGTGTTGGCTCATATCTCGCTTATTGTATTGTATTGTATTGTATTGTATTGTATTGTATTGTATTGTATTGTATTGTATTGTATTGTATTGTATTGTATTGTATTGTGTCGTATCGTATTGTATTGTATTGTATTGTATTGCAATGCTCCTTACATTGCATTGTAATTTGCTCCAGCTTTGTAGGATATGGTATTGTACGGTATTGCATCTATTATATTGCTCCCCTTGAATTGCGTTTGCGTTGTATTGATTTGTTTTTATTTTTGTTGTTGTTATTATTTTCTTCAGCAACAGCTCCAAAGTTCAGCAATGGCGAAATTTTGTGAACAGGATTTGTTCCCCCTTACCCACCATTAAGGCAGTTGGTAGCCGCCTTCCGCCTTCTGGGATGTGCTTTGTGTTTTAAAAAAAAATTGTATTGCGCTTCTTGTGCGTGCTTTTGAGATGCTACTTGATGTACGCACAACATCTTGCGCACGTTAAATCCTGTTCCGCTTTTCGTAAGAGTAGGCCATCGTGTGCCGGTGGGAACAGATGACATTTACAAAGCTGCATACACACGGGGACTGGATGTAAAAAAACACATGAGTGTTTATCCCATTATCCTCGATATAAAAGAATAAATCAAATCAAATCAAATCAAATCAAATCTCTCTCTCTCTCTCTCTCTCTCTCTCTCTCTCTCTCTCTCTCTCTCACTCACACACACACACACACACACACACACACACACACACACACGGTGCTTCCGAGATTCGAACATACACCATCGTGACCTTCACCTCTGCCAAGGGAAACCATTCGCATGGTTTATTCTGCGCGGCGTTTGAGGAAAGATGGCGGGAGTAGAGCAAATGGAAGTTGATACTAATGCCACCGAAGAAAAAGCCCCAGAGGCTTCTCAGCCTAAACCGACGACTACAGAAAGTTCTACATCTAAGAAGACAACCTACGAAATGCCTTGGTACGTTTGTTTATTTTCTGAATTTTTAACTTTTGTTGATTGGTCGCCAATGGCAATACTTGCAGTTTACAGACTGTGCTCGAATTTACACGTGCACACACACACACACACACACACACACACACACACACACACACACACACACACACACACACACACACACACACTATCATCAGCATCAGCATCATCTTGCACGTCACATTTCATACGCAGATTCTCTCTCTCTCTCCTCTCCTCTCTCTCTCTCTCTCTCTCTCTCTCTCTCTCTCTCTCTCTCTCTCTCTCTCTCTCTCTCTCTCTCTCTCTCTCTCTCTCTCTCTCTCTCTCACACATAACTGCCTACACACGGGGACTGGATGTAAAAAATCACATGAGTGGTTATTCCATTATCTTCAATAGGCCTATAAAAGAATAAATAAGATATGAATAAATAACACACACCACACACACACACACACACACACACACACACACACACACACACACACACACACTGAAGTCATTTCAGCCATGAATTGTACAGTAATACTAATAGTAGCTTATCAAAAAATATAATAGTTCATACTAAGGTTTATGATCATAGTAACCAACTATATGTTATAGACATTATTAGTTCTTACTCTTAGTCATAGTTCATTCTCCAGCATGATTTTCTGTTTTAAATCGTTCAAATGAAGTACTTATTTCTCTAAAGCTGTTGAGATCTTTTTGCTTTTCAATTTTATGAACTATTGACTATTGTAATGTGTATTAATCTCAGCCTTCATTTAATTTTCAGTTCTTACCCAGACTGAACAAGATTTCACACAATGTTTGGGTGTGTGTGGATTGGTTTTTTTTTGTGTGTGTGTTTTTTTTGTTTTGTTGTTTTTGTTAATATCATACAAATATAACCAGTAAGTCCCGATTTCATAGATAAGAAACTATACTATGTGAGCATGGATATTTTTTGGACAGGGTGGAGAAATACCGACCCACCAAGTTGCATGATGTGGTGGGCAACGAGGAGACTGTCAGTCGCCTGGAGGTGTTTGCACGAGAGGGTAACGTGCCCAACGTCATCATTGCCGTGAGTTACTCTGTCAGAAGTTGATCCATTTGTTATACCTGCTGTTGTTCTGAGCTTTTAACTGGAGAAGAAGAAAAAAACGTGATGAAAGGTGAAGTTACAGATAGTGTATTACTTTATATTTCAGATGTTTCAGATAGTTCAGCTTAGTCTTACTTTGAAGGATTTATCAAAATTTAGAAAATTAATGTAGGCCTATTTTGTTTAGTTTTGACTTTTGTGTACAGAAATGTTCAGTTTTCCAGCAAAACATTTTGACTTTAGTGTACAGGAATTTTCAGTTGTTCATGTTTATCATTTGAATTTTTTTTTTTAAGTCCTCTTGCGCTCACATTACAAGCAGTTTTGTCTTTCGAAAGAGTAGGTCATTTGTGTTGGAAATGATAGGGGAAAAAAATGGAAAACTGAAAAGGCATGCTGTTTGGTGTTGTGCTCAGAGACATCATCTCTGAAGTCAGAATGTGGCTACTTTAACTTTTAAGTTTAATGATCAATGGGCAAAAATGGCTGTGTGCCTAAAAATTTTACCATTGATTGATGAAACTTGGAACTCGAAAGAGGGAAGGGGGGGGGGGGGGGGGGGGGGGGGATAATGTGTGCACAAGATGTGTTTGTTCATGGGTTCAGTTTATGATCTGATCCAAGTGACTTGCAAGAGAGCTGAGTCAGATTCAATGATAGCTGCAGAAGAAAAATTCCCTCATGTGGAAAGTGTATAAAATAAAGACTTGAATATTCACCTTAAAATCAATTGTCAACTCACAATTCTAGTGCTACGACCACCCCAGCAATCCACCATGTTGACAATTTAAACCACCATGTTCTTTTTAAGAAGAACAAAGATTTGTTAGGAGAATGTTGATTAACACCTGCATCATTTTATTTTTTGTAGGGCCCACCCGGTACAGGGAAGACCACCAGCATTCTGTGTTTAGCCAGAGCTCTTCTGGGGCCATCTTTCAAGGAAGCTGTGTTAGAGCTGAATGCCTCCAATGACAGGTGAGGAGGGACTACCTGTCTGTGTACTGATTTATGTTACTTCAATCTAACATCCTTTCTCACTTACAGTGGGTACCAACCTAGTTGTTTGGGTTTGTTGTTTTTTCTGTGAATGTGGAAGAATTATCTGTTCAAAGAATCATTTCCAAGGAGGTGCCCTCCCCTTCACTGTTTACAGGTTTTTTTTTTTCATCTCTCTGATGTTGTCTCCGTTTATTTTAAAAGTCAGTTTAAGACAAATAGATTTTTCTTCCCCTATATGTTCTTAATCCAAATCATATTGCAGAAAATTATAGATCATTATGTTTTTTTCGTTTTGTCATACTGTAGATTTCATACATTGAATATTGTAATGCACTAAAAACTTACAAATAGATACTAGTGCTATATAAATGCCATTATTGTTATTATTGTTGCTGTCGTTATCATAATCATCATCGTTTCTCTTCTGACCACTATCATAATCATGATTATTTGTATCATTAACACTAGCAGCATTTTCTTCTTCCTTTATCACTTCAGAATCAATGACATCAATATCATATATGATATAGTATGTAAACATTTTCAGCAGCAGCTATAATGACACACACACCAGGGTTCGCGCTCGGGTTTTTTAAAACCGGTACTGCGAGTTGCCATTTCAGAGATATCTTGACCAACTCCCCCAAAATCGGTCCCCAGAAAATAAAATCCGGTACGTACTGTGAACAAAACGTAACTATTCAGTGAGGGGGTGGAGGAGGGGGGGGGGGGGAGTTGTTCGGCAGCAAAACAAAATCTAAATTGAACGCAAATCTCTCAAGAGACTTTGACTGCCGTGCTGCTGCCACTCGCTTCTTGGGCACGAAGCCACGCTGGAAATAGGATTTTTTTTCTAGGGCCTGTGCCACTGTCTGTGTCAGTCTGTTGTTTTGCACAACATCATTCGTGTGACTTAGGCCTATATTCTTCTTTCTTGTTTCTATGCTTAGCGCTCATCTAGATCTTTCGTTCAATTTAGATTTAGTTTTCGACTCTTCTCTCTCAAAGCAACGCGCAAATTCATAGTCATAGACCCTCCACTTTTCGCTTTTCGTAAGAGCAGGCCATTGTGTGCCGGTGGGAACAGATGACATTTACAAAACTGCATAAACACGGGGTCTGCATGTAAAAAAAGCACAGGAGTGCTTATTCCATTATCCTCGATATAAAAGATTAAAAGAATAAAGAATAAATCAATCTAGGCCCCATTTACTCATTGTGAATGGAAGTCACTGTCATGCCGAGAAGAGCTCGAAGCTCTATTCTTTCACAGTAAAGCTTGCTGTTCTGCGTGGTAGGCTATTTAAATGAGGCTGGCGCCAAAGATGTTCGTTGGAAGGGGTGGGAAGGGGTAGGTGCGTAAGCACAGTACAGGCGCATGACAGACTGTCAGAAAATGTCACTTCAGACTTTTTTTTGAGACGGAAATCTAATCGGTCACAGGCAAACAGAATCGGTACGCTGGGTACCGGCTGCTTCGAAAATTTTCGGTATTCCCTGTTTACAATCGGTAAAATACCGACAATTACCGGTTATCGCAAACCCTGACACACAAGACCTTGATTTAAAATCTCTTCCAAAGGACTCCTCTGAATATCTTTCTGGTCAGACTGCACACTGTAGCCTCATGTATGTGGGTAAGACTGTAAACTATGGTTTTCTGAGTGTTGACTTCACAGACAAAAATAAGCAACTAAGTGTATGGAATATCTTCAATATGATGGACACAATACCCAAGTGGATGAAACCATTTTACTTCAATCCTGTATATCTGTGAAGTCATGTGTTCAACTTGTGGTGGCATCTGCCATCTGGTGAATTAACCATGTGGATTTTTACAACCTCCCAGGTCAACATAAAGGGCAGACCTATAAGTGCCTTAATCCCCTTTGTGTATATTATGCAGAATATGAAATACACATGTTAAAGATCCCATACTTCATTTCAGCATTCAGTGGGTTATGGAAACGCAAGTATACCCAGTATGCATCCTCCATTCGAAAAAAAGTTATCTACTATGAAGTGGGTCTGTGTTGGCTAAGGCCAACAGGCAGACCCCCTGCAAAGTTACAAGCACAGGAGAAGTCTAGACACTATAACCCTACCCTGCAAGGGAATGTAGAGAAGAAATGTAATATCTTTTGGTTGTATACACACTAGAAGAAGAACAATCCATTATAAATAAACAACAACATGGGAATGATTTTGCTTTGCAGAGGCATTGATGTGGTGCGGAACAAGATCAAGATGTTTGCACAACAGAAAGTCACTCTGCCCCAGGGACGACACAAAATCATCATTCTGGATGAAGCCGACAGGTGAGACAGCTTTGGATGGCTTTAATGACATGAATTTTAAGAGGAATAAGGGAGGGAAGGTTTATCAGAAGCGTCAGTGAAAGGGAACTGTTAGCAGGTAGATCTAGTAGTTCTTAAGTATTCTGAGGTCACATTGTTACTTTCTTTCTTTCACCTTCACCTGTCCCGTACTTCCGCGAACTGTGGGGGCTCCTCTGAAGATTTTGCAACCAGCTTTCTCCACTCCCCCATGGTCCTCAGGCCTCTGTGGCAGGTTGTTCCACCCAAGCCTGTCCACTCTCTGATGTTGTCTTCCAATCATTTCCTCTGTCTGCCTCTTCGTCTCCCTCCCTTACTGTTCCCTGTGTGACAGTCTTGGCCAGTCCAGATGATCGTGTGACAAGACTGAATATGTCCAGCTGCCATGCTTTTAATTTTTTTAATATTGTTTTCTTCTTTACTTTTTTTCCTCACTGTGTATTCACTTGAAATGTTCTTTCATTTTGCTTCTTTAAAGGGGGGGTGGTGCTTTTTTTGGGGGGAGGGGGTATTTGCTTTTTGGGTTTGTATTTTTTTTTGTATGTTTGATATTATGTCATGCCTGAGTGGTCAGAGTGACAGGTGTGAAATGTTGCAGTATGACTGATGGAGCACAGCAAGCTCTCCGCCGAACCATGGAGATTTACTCCAAGACAACCCGCTTTGCCCTGGCCTGTAACTCCTCAGAGAAAATCATTGGTACGTTTTGGAGAGGAGAGGAACTGCCTGTGTTTGTCAGTGTGTGATTCTGTGTGTGTGGTGTGTGTGTGTGTTGTGGATGTGTGTGCATGTGTGTGTGTGTGTATACTGTGTGTAGTGTGTGTGTGTGTACTGTGTGTAGTGTGTGTGAGAGGGTGTAATGCACATGTGCGCGTGCGCACACACACACACACACACACACACACACACACACACACACACACACTTTATTTTGTTTTTCCAGAAAAAGTGGTTTGTAATGGAAGAAAGGGAAAAGTGTAATTTGCAAAATTATCTGATTAGAGCTCTACTTTAGTAATGGGGGGGGTTGACCCACCACTGAGACTGGAGTTAGCATCACTACCGAGTCTATAACCCCAAAATTCATTTTGATGAGACTATAAATCTTGGTCTTATGTGCAAAAAAAATTTACACACATGTTGAAGCCTGTTCCACCATTTGGAAGAATAAGCCATAATTTGCTTGTAAAAAAAAGATGACAAAATTACAAAAATGTGTGCACATAGGTGTGTTTATAATACATCATTCCAGAAGTTGAAAATGCGGCTACCTTTAATGGTGGGTAAAAGTGGTCACATAGAATCTCGCCACTTGTGGAACCTCTTGAGATCTAGTCAAGGAACAACAACAACAACAACAACAAATCTTTTGTTGGAAGACGAGCAACCTGAGGGGACTGGGCTGACTTCTCCCTTATCTCCTTTAGCAGTTGCTAGGGCACTGTGCTGAATATCGACCAAAAAAAAAAGAAAGGTTATGACTTAGTGTATTTTTATTTTGTTTTTGGAACCCATACAGCCACACTGTATGCAAAGATAAATGATAGGTTTTTGTTTTTTTTCTTTTTTGGGGGGATTGGGGGTTTTTCTTGGGGGATGGGGAATGTTTTGTTTTTAGAGCCCATACAGTCTTGCTGTGTGAAAATAACAGACTGTTTTTCGGTTTTCAGAGCCCATACAGTCTTGCTGTGTGAAAATAACAGAATGTTTTGCTGTTTTCAGAGCCCATACAGTCGCGCTGCGCAGTGCTGCGTTACTCCAAGCTGAGTGACTCCCAGCTGTTGGCCCGGCTGCTGACGATATGCGAGCAGGAAAGCGTCAGCTACACAGACGACGGGCTGGAAGCCATTATGTTCACTGCCCAGGGGGACATGAGGCAGGTGAGGAATGAGGAGGGAGGAGGAGGGTGGTAGGATGGTTAGGACGTTTGCCTGCCAACAAGTAAACTGTGAGGTTTCGAGTTTGATTCCTAGCCTTGCCCTTTTTTCCCAATTTGACTCAAAAAAAATTTAACTGAATGTCAAAGCCCTTCGGATGAGACTATAAACTGAGGCACCATGTGCAATCGCATGTAGAACATCTTGCGCGCATGTTAAAAACCCTTTCCGCCTTTTGGAAGAGTAGGCCAAGGTGTTGCCCCTGGACCTCAGCCTCTAGTCGGCCTCTGTGTGCCCCAGGCAGGCACTGTTTGCAGTTCTCGTGCTTGGTGTTTAAAGAACCTTCATTGCCCCATGATGGCTTTTGCAGTCATGCTACCGTGTACTTTAAAAAAACAAAAAAATCAAAAAGCTACTGTG
This sequence comes from Stramonita haemastoma, assembly GCA_030674155.1. Classification (NCBI taxonomy): domain Eukaryota; kingdom Metazoa; phylum Mollusca; class Gastropoda; order Neogastropoda; family Muricidae; genus Stramonita; species Stramonita haemastoma. Next base: position 18,201,675 of record CM060340.1, on the reverse strand, counting down.
TGGCTTTAAAAAAAGCTACTGGACACCATAGAAAAGCTACTATATGCCTTAAAAAAAATCCATGTGATGACAAAAAAGCCACTGTGACCTTTTTGTGTGCATGTTTGTTTGTCTCTCAGCTCGTTATGCATTTCTCTAATTGTTACCCCTGAGATTTTGCATTTGCAACTGTTTGCCCACCATTAATTAAGGTAACCGCATTCTCACTTTGAGAATGATGTTGAAACAACAACAGTGTGCATGCAGTTTTCCTGTTTGTACCGGCAGGCTATTGCCTACTCTTCTGAAAGGCAGAATGGGTTTTGACATGTGTGCAGGGTGTTCTGCAAGCGTTCATAACTCAGGACCTTTTTTTTTTTCAACTGTCAAAGAATGAGCATGTGACCCATATAATGGCCAATAGTCCAAGCCATCATTTAAGAGTGTTCTGCAGAAAATAAGTTCCATTTATTTGCTTCTGTTTTCAGGCTCTGAACAACTTGCAGTCAACCTTCCAAGGCTTCGGACACGTCAACAGTGACAATGTTTTTAAGGTAGGTGCCCCTCCCCTTCCCCCCTGTCATTCCCTTCATTCCTTAGTCTGTGGAGAAAGGTTATCAAATCTGTTTATAAAGATCTTAAGGGAATATTTGGTAAGGAGCAGTTTTCAGAAGTTTGAGGGTTTTGTTGGTTTTTTAGTTTGTCAAGGGAGAGAACCCCTCTTTCCCTGTACACATGCACTGTGCACATTTGTGGCGCTCCGCCACGAAATGAGTCGCTTAGCACATTACCCAATTGTGCGCTAGGAGCCATTAAAGGCAGTTGGGGGTCAAGTTGTCAATTTTGAGATTTTGATTGATAATAAAACAATATCCGTTTATCTACCTTATAATAAAATAATCAAGGCATAATTTTTATTCCTTTTGCTTTTAAATGTGTTTTGAAAATACCCAAGCCCTCATTCTGACAACCTGTTGCGAAAATAAACTTGCCCGTTTCTCATTTTGTCACGTCCTGCAGTCTATCATTTCAATTTGTAATAACTTTGCACAGAATTGTCCGATTTTCTATCTGTTTTTTGTATTTGATAGCCACTTTATTGTACGTTAATAACATGTCAATAACTAAAAATTGACCTCTGGTGCACTCCGACTTATTATGTGGTGGAGCGTCACATTTGTTTGCTTCTGTAACCCAGTGGTGGGTGCTACATAGGGAAGGGTTAGGAGAGGGTTGTTTGCCCTATAGCAGGCAATCCGTAGTGAAAATATTAAAGACAAGCATGCTGGAACAAGCTTAACTGAAGCAAAAAGTGGAAAAAGTTATATGGCTGAAATTTTTCTTATGTAAAAGATTTAGTGATTGCACTTTTTTTCTTGACACAACAGAAATACCATTAGCACCATGTTGCTAAGTAAATAGAGTCATATTTGACTCATTTTGCGTTATTTTTTTCATTTATTAAGCTGATAATGAAATCAAATGTTAACTTTGTGTCGTCATTGTGAGAAATTGCTTAGACACTACAGGGCTGGGGTTTCATCAGTTCAAAGTTGTTCATATTCTGTAGTCCTCGGGAGGGGGGGGGGGGGGGGGGGGGGGGTGATGTAGAGTGTCAGTAAAAATAGCACCCCCACCTTCTGGAAATTCTGTGTTAGGAATTCCCTGTTTTCTATTCCTCTCTGTGTTTCTGCCTTGTTTATTTTCTCTCTGTCACCTCCTTCTTGTCTATTTCCTGCCTTCTTGATCCATTTTCCTGCCTTTTTTCCAGAAAGACTTAATAATTCTCTCCCCTGCCCTAATCGGATGCACTGGGCCTGACTTGTCAGGTGCTTAGCGGCAACACAACACATTTTTGCTTATACGACAGACAACAATAGCTGCTGTCTGAGTGTTCAACAAAGAATAAGAATATTTGGTAATGCTTTAACCCTCTTAGTCCCGATCCGGGATTTGCCGGGATTGAATAATTACCCGCCCTAAGTCCTGATCTGGGATTTGCCGGGATTTATACACAGTAGATTTCCATCACGCTGTGACCATCACTAATTGCTACCACATGTCAAAGCTCTATCAGGCCAGAAGGAGAAACCCTGTAGAGTGTCTGGAAGTAATTATAGCTGCTGTATGTACTTAGAAGGAGGAAAAGGCCAGCCAGCATGTGTGTCTGACCTGATTTCGTAATGGAATGCGAAATCTTGAGGCAGTTTGTGTTCAGAGACAACGAATGCAAGAGGTTAAATTTGAGTGAATCCTTGGACATATGTTGGTGTAGTTCGTTCTTTCTTTGTTTTTTTTTAAATTTTGTTTTGGGTTTGTTTGTTTTTTTACTTGTTTTTTGTTTGGTCAGTTTGTTTTTTGTTGGGTTTGTGTGTGTGTGTGTGGGGGGGGGGGGGGCTATTACTTTATTTATTTGCCTTGTTTTTTTGGTAGGTGTGTTTATGTGTGGATGGAGAGAGAGAGATATAGGGGAGGATTAACAGATCATCAAACTTCGTGTCCAAAATGTGTATCAAGAATGGGGCAAACAAACTGTGTATCAAAATTAGCCAAACAAACGGTGGTGTATTGTGCAGGTGTGTGACGAGCCGCACCCGGTGCTGATCAAGGACATGCTGCAGCACTGTGTGGGGGGCAACGTGGAGGAGGCCTACAAGGTGATGGCTCACCTATGGCGCCTCGGATACTCCGCCGAGGACATCATCACCATCGTCTTCAGGGTCTGCAAGAACCACAACATGCCGGAATTTCTCAAGCTGGAATTCATCAAGGTAATGGGGGGGGTGAATGGGTGTGGGGGGTTAATCGTCTTGCTGGTGATTTTTTGTTGTCTGTAAAATAAGAGTGGATTTTTTTTTTGGGGGGGGAGGTTAGTGGAAATGCCTCTCCTTTTTTTTTTTGTAGTGACAATATATTTGGCTGTAAACCCTTCAGGGGACGGGATAGCTAAGTGGTCAGAGCGCTAGCTTTCCCCAAGTCAACTTAAGCAGCGTCGAGCGTGGTTACCAGTTGGATGGGTGACCATTTGTGTACCTTGGCTTCAGTACAGTTCACCCAGCTGTAAATGGGTACCTGCCCTCTTTAGGGTCAGGGAAGGTAAAGCAGCGAGGGAGAGGAGATGGGCACCGCCCTCAACATGCTGGCCCCAAGAGAAACTGAGGTCTCGGACACCTTGCTCCCCTATGACCACACAGGTTATGGGACACCTTTACCTTTGATTTTGTGAAATATGGGTACCTTTTTTTTCTTTTATGGTAAGTTTAGACAGTTTTGTGTTGAAATTGAAATGACAGTGATGTGAAGTTGTGTTTGGACTAGAACACTCTTGCAGGTGAATACTTTAGTGAGGAGGAAGTTTGAAAGCTTTGGTTTGGGGGGGGGTTCTAAGTGAAATCTTTACCCTTGTCATAGGTAGTTCTTGGCTACTTATGTGTGGGAAAATGTTCATGACTGCACAAAAGGTTAAGTATATCACTCGCACACCGGACCTCTGTTTATAGTCTCTTCTGAAGGACTCTCGGGGGAGTGGAGTTAGTACCGATGTGTATTTCAGGGGGGAAAATTCCTCTCAAATAGGTTCCTCAGTGAAGACATAATCTCGGGCCATAAGATCATGAGCACAACGCTCTAACCACCAGGCTATCCCGTCCCCTCACTGGTAAGAATGACTCTCAAAACTCTACAAAAATCTTTTATTATGGTTTTATTGTTGTGATTAAAAATGCCTTATTCTTTTTTATTGAGGATAATGGAGTAAGCACTTGTGTGCTTTTTTTTTTACATCCAGTCCCCATGTGTATGCTGTTTTGTAAATCTTGTCATCTGTTCCCGCCGGCACACAATGGCCTACTCTTACAAAAATTGGAACAGGATTTAACATGTGCGCAAGATGTTCTGCGTGCGTTCATACACTCGGGGCTTAGGATTAGTCTCATCTAAAGGACTTTATGGGAGAGTGGAGTCAGCACTGATGTTAACTCCAGGAGAAAAATCCCCTAGTACGGGCATTGATCCCGGGTCATCAAATTGGTTGGATCAGTGGTCTAGGTGGTAACGCGCCTTGCCTAGAAAGCAAAAAGTTCAGGCTGGAGTGTGCGGTGGTTCGTACCCCATTTGGGCCCTAAACTTGTTCCCCATCCATTAGACCCTGAGTGGTGGTCTGGGCGCTAGTCTTTTGGATGACACGATAAACTGAGGTCCCGTGTGTTACACATCACTAGCGCACGTAAAAGAACCCACAGCAACAAGGGGGTGGACCCTGGCAAAATTCTGTAGAAAAAAGCCACTCTGATAGGGATTCAAATATAGTTACATGCAGGAAAAATATATTTAAAAAATAGGTAGGCGCTGCATTTGTGGCGACGCGCTCTCCCCAGGAAGAGCAGCCTGAATTTCATGCAGAGAAATCTGCTGTGATATAAAGTGGTACAAAATACAATTACAAGATACATATGTCCTGACCACTAACCTTGCTGTGTGGCTGTTTGCAGGAGATTGGCCAGACGCACATGAGGATAGCAGAAGGAGTGCAGTCACTTCTGCAGATGTCAGGACTGTTGGCGCGTCTTTGTCAGAAAGCTCTGGCCCCTGAACAACTGGGGCAGTGAACAAACACTTCTTTCTACCTCTGACACCCCCTCTGCTTCGCTGATGCACACTTCGACAGACTCTACTGCCATGGTTCATGAGACTCAGTGCATTGTTGTTGTTGTTGTTTTTCTTTGACTGATGTGAGAATGTTGCTGAAAATGTTATGTGTGTGATGTGCGCTATTGAGACAATTGTGGGAAGACCCCGGGGGATTTTTGTTTGTTTTTTTTTGTTTTGTTTTGATTTGTTCCTCAGCTAGAGCCCTTAAGTTAACCAATGTTGAGATTTTTACGTATGTGACCATATCTCCCCCCCCCCCCCCCCCCCCCCCCCCCCCCCTTCATTTAGGTAGCCACTTTCCAACTTTGGGTGGGGGGGGGGGGTATTCAAAGAAAGATATGCAAAAAATATATATGTGAAAAGTGGACATACGGTAGGTTTGTTGATAAACTGTATTTATTTTAATATTTCCATCATGGGAAATAACATTGTTGGGTTGGATATGTCGGTACATGATTTTTGTTGTTGTTTCTCAGCTAGAGCTCTGAGATTTCATCAGTGATTAGATTTTTGCGTATGCAATTGTTCTCCCCCAACCCCGCCCCCCCCCCCAAAAAAGCCAACAAAAACCACCCATTTAGGTAGCCAGCCACACTCTGACTTCAGGGATGGTGCCTAAACACGACACCTGTGTGCATGCGTTTTAAACATTATTTTCATCCGTTCCTACTTGCACAAAATGGCTAACCCTGTACGAAAGGTGGAGCCGGTGTAAACTTGTGCACAAGATGTTCTGTGTGCGTCTGCACATGGGCACTTTGGTTTATAGTCTCATCCCAAGGACGTTGACATTCAGTTTGATTTTCTAGTCAGACTGGGAAGAAAGGGCAAGGCAGGAATCAAACCCAGAACCTCACAGTTTACTTGTTTGATAGGTGAACATCTTGACCATCCTGCCAGCTACCTTGTATATGATATGAAGAAGCAAGATGCCCGCATTTCTTGGGTATGATGTTGATGCTTGGAGTAGTAATGCTTGCTCAAATATTTGATGAATTGGCATGCACATCTCTTTGCAAAGTTGACTTGTTGAAGAAGAAAAAAGAGAAGACACAAACACAGCTACAGAGAAGTTGAATGGTTGGCATTGAGAAAGCTGCTATCTTGTTAGGTTCTGTGCTAAAATCAGAAATGAAATATAATTTTAACCCTTGTAGCGCTAGCCGCCACTGTAGTCTAGTGGTTAGGGTGTTGGACTCGTAATCTAAAGGTTGCGGGTTCGATCCCAGCTTTCGGCTATGGCGTTGTGCCCTTGGAAAAGGCGCTTTACGGCTATTTTCCCACCCCACCCAGGTGTAAAAGGGGTACCAACCTTGTGTTAGGGGTTAACCCTGCGATAGACTGGTGTCCTATCCAGGGGGGAGTCTATGACTCTCAGTCGCTTAACGCCACAGAAACTGGGATAAGCACCAGCCTGATGAGCCTTAGGCTCGGGACAGACTTTAACTTAACTTTGTAGTGCTGAGTACAGTACAGGATTCAGTTCTGCTAGATGAATTAACATTTGGCAGTGCAATTTCGACGCAAGGTGGGACCAAACAATCCTTGATATCAGTATGTAAAAGTGAACCAAGTATGTAAAGTTATATATCTCTGGAAAGCTTACTTTTTGTATGAATGTGATTTTATAGCAATATATTCTGTTTATAACAATGGGGAAAAAACCCAGACATGATAAAAGACGCAGACTGAATTCACAGTTCTGGAGTGTGTACTTTGGAATATATGGTGAATGATGTGCAAAAGAAGACAGGAAAACAACTGCAAGACCTCAACTCTGGCACCATGAGGAAAACAACTGCGAGACCTCAACTCTGGCACCATGGCTGCCTGATATAGATGGGCTCCCTGTGGACTTAGAGCCCTGAGGATGTGACACAACAAATCTAGGTATGGCTGTGGTGGGGAGATTGAAATGAATGGCATGGAAACAGGAGGACAGGAAATTCACAGAAGATGATTCACCAAAAAAGAAAAGTTTCAGTTGATAAGAGAAAGGGCAGGGCAATATAGACATTGTGGTTTGTTATGTGCTGTAGGAAAATATTTTAGGCTGGTATGAGAGAGAGAGAGAGAGAGAGAGAGAGTTCAGTCCGTTAGAGTTGTCATTTATTTGATGTCAAGTGTCGCATCCAGCTTGAATGTACAGATGTAAATAAAGAGGATTCTTCCCAGCGGCTGCCTTCCCTGTGTCTCCTGTTGCACGATAGCTGTGCATTGCTCTGTACTTTCCTTACCCTGCCTATACCCTGACTTCTCGGCATATCACATGCCACAAAACACCCCCCAAAAATGTTGAAGGTCCTACAAAAACAAAACAAAAAAGTGGCATTCTTGAAAGGTACAGCATTACCTGCAAAGAAGTAAAAAAAAAAAAGATGTTTTATATTAGTTTCTTTGATGCTGCATACTAAATATCCTGTCAGGGGAGGTCATGAAAACCCCTAAAAAATGCTCAACATCCATTCCAGCTGTGTGTGGGGTGGGGGGAAAGGGGGCTGAATTTTCTCACCAGGCATTGCCCCTAGACCTTCATCAAAGCAGTAGAAGTCATCTTAGGAAATTCTGTTTCTAATTCATTATTGCATTAATTGTTGTCTCCCTCCTGCATAGTCTAAAAGTTAATAACCACCCCCCCCCCCCCCCCCTCCTTAAAAAAAATCCTGTCATCAATATTCTTTTGTTACATGTTGAATTTTATTCCTAAATTTTGAAGGAAAAAAAAACACCTTTTCATGCAAGTCACACTAACCCCCCCTTTTTTTTAATACATTGCTGGGAGGTTTCTTCCACCTTGCATTACTGTTATATTCTGAATAAATACAAGTTTCTGAACAACTGCACTTTTGCAGAAGTCTGTAGTGATATCACTTGTAACAAAATGAAACCAGTGCAAGAGCTATCAGATGTACAAAAGACTGATCGAGTGTCTGCTGCTCCCTTACCTTGTCTCTGTAGTTCCCAGAACTGTGTTACTCTTCCCATTCCATCTCTCTCTCTCTCTCTCTCTCTCTCTCTCTCTCTCTCTCTCTCTCTCTCTCTCTCTCTCTCTCTCACTCACTCACTCACTTACACACAGAGACATACACACGCACAGAAAAAGCTGTGTGCGTGCACACACACACACACACACTCACAAAATCTACACACACACACACACATACACACAGAGAAAATCAACAAACACACGCACACACACACACACCCACAGGCATCAATATGATTAATCTCTTGGTCAATAAGCTGTGAATATGAAGTGATCTGTATGTAGTGACTCCTCTTCAGGAAAACTGAAATGAAGCAAATTGATCTTCATAAACACACACTTTCATTCATTCAGTCAACAACCAAAAAAAAAAAAAAAAAAAAAAGCAACAAAACCTTTCACAGCAAAGAAATGAACCCTGTCCAAGACTGTGAAGAGTAAAGCACTTTATTCTGGACGGCACAGTGAAAAACAATGGAATGTATTTTCTCATTTATCACACTGTCTGCGGTGAAGAACCAAAACCGCATCTTAACACACATTCAAGAAAAAAAAAAAAAAAGACTTGCACAATAGGGTGCTATACATGAAAAAATCCCCCTCCCCTACCTTCCCCTGCCCAAAACTCCTTTACATATGGAGTCAACAAAGGAAAAAAGGATTGCTCTTACATATTAAACGATCACGGGCAAAAATAAAGAGGATACATCTGTAACATTATTGATAAAAATAAAACAAAAGTCAAAGTAACCTTGACATGCAGCATATTTACATACATGCAAACACCCACAAGCGCACACATAGATGATGTAAAAAAAAACAACAACAATAAAATCTATCTACATACTCAATATCTGTTCGTGTTCTGGAGGTTTTTTTTCAAAATGAAGTCAGCTGCATATCTGTCTCTAAATTCAATACAATTATGAGAAATATTTAGGTTTTTTTTTCCCTGATTACTACACATGGAGCTTCCAGTGACTATATAATGATACGATAAAGGCTCTGCCTGATTGTTGTTTGGGTGGTTACTTGTTTAGGTGTTTGCTTGGATGCTTGTTTCTTGATGTGCATTTTCTTTGTTATTTGTTGGATTATCTCTTTGACCGTGTGCATTATTTATCTATAAATTGTTTTTTGCTGCTTGCTTGCTTGTTTGCTTATTTGATGCTTTTATTTTTTTTCCTTCTGTTCTTCATGAAAAAATAACGATAACAGCACATCATGAAGACGACAAGTATCCTGTGCACCAGACGACATACAAATGAAGTCTTTTGAGCACAATATACGCTTTAAGTTTGTTGTTGCTATGCTTCTGCTGACTTGTTCGTATATATGTAATAATAATATGCTCTGTGTGTTTTTTCGTCTTTCTTTTTTTTTAAGATAAAAATGCTTAACTAATTAACCCATGGTTTTGATATGTGATTTATATCAAATTCATATTACTCAAGATTTTTCAAGGCTATAGCACACATAGAATCACTTTGTGTGTGTCAGCATATTTTGAATGTAAAACGAACTCATCACAAAGGCAATCATAGCATAGCATAGTAATGGTAATTCCAACTCAACAGTCCAGCCATAATATATAGTTCTGCCTTCATATAAGTATTTACTCGGGGATTTATAATATTTCATCTTATTCATTCGTTTCTCACCAGAGTTTTTAAACTGCCAAATGATCCATGATTTAGAATTCACCTTTATCCTAAACTTTGAATCATTACTGATGTACACTTTAGCTGAATGGTTAAGACTGTTTGATTTCAATCCCTTGGGTCCAATAAGTTGCGAGTTTGAATCTCAGCTGTGTATGGTGAATTGAGGGTGGGGATTTTTATCATCTCCCAGCTCAACTTCAAGAGCAGACACACCAGTGCCAGAATTCCCTTTGTGTATAACATACACATGCAGAAGATCAAATATGCCCATTGAAGATCCCGTAGTTCATGCCAGTGTTTGGTGGGTTATGAAAACACAAAAACACCCAGCATGCAACCTGTACCATGAAATGAGCTGCTCTGAAGTCGGAATGTGTTGGCTGAGGCCAGCAGACAGACCTCCAGCAACATTACAAGCACAGGAAAAGAACAGGCATAACGAACCCCAGCCAGTAAAGGTACACACACACAGAGATAGATTCATTACTAATATTTTTCAATTTTTTCATTTTTCCCCACCAGCACAATTTAGTTCCCATTCAACTGACTGTACCCTGCTGCCAACAAAATTAAAAGAGAAAAAAAAAAGGAGAATAACCTGGATGGATCAATCTTTACTATTGTTTTCCCACCTCCTACACATCCATTACCTCTACACATATCTCCTTTGTAAAGCGGATACAGTTTGGTCAGTCTTTAGAAAGGGTGTGACAGCTGTGTGTTTGTGAGAGTGTGCTAGCTTGAAACATTGCATTAAAAAAGAATCTTGGAGACTATCTCTTTTTTTCTCTTCTCTTTTTTTTTAAAGTTCTAAGCCTAAAGCTCTGAGGTTCACCAGTAGTGATATTTTTGCATATGCAGCCTTTCTTCCCCGCCACTGAGGTAGCCGCATTTTAACTTTGGGGATACAACTGGGATTTGAACCTACCAGATTTGCCAAGACAGTCAGGAGCTACCACCCTGCTATTTCCGATTTTCAGCTGTCGTGGGTTCTTTTGACAAGTCTGTAAGCACTTAGGTCTGACCAGTTTAGAGTCTCCTCTAAAAAAAAATTCACATTCAGTTTGATTTTCCAGTCAAACTAGAAAGACAAGGCAAGGCTGGGAACTGAACCCAGAACTTCACGGTTTACTTGTTAGGCAGGTGAATGTCTAAACTGTTCTGCCACCTTCCTTCCCTGGAAACTATCAGACAAGTATTCATTATATTTTCATATGAAACCTTACCTTGAAGCTAAACATAAAGTTTGAAAAACATTTGACAAGAGCCTTTGTGGGAATGCTCTCATACCACACACATGGCCTTGAAACCAACACATCTTGGAAATCATTTGACAAGAGTTTTTGCAGGAATCCTCTCTATATAAATCATAGCCTTGCAACCAAAAATGCTGAAGACATTTTTTTTTCAATCTATAGAAATATTAAGAACTACCAACTTAAGATCAGCTGCACTAAGAAGTGAGAGATGCACATGCAAAAAAAAAAAAAAGGTCGCACACAAAAACACCAGACATCAAACCCATGACAATCAAATCGTTTCCACAGAAACAAACATTCCAAGACAATTTCTTTGGAGAGAAATGATGAGAAAATATCACCCAAGTGAGACAGATGTGCAGCTGGTTTTTTCTCTTCTATGGCCTGGTCGAACAAGAAAGAACATTTGATATTCATGACTAAACAAGGCTGATGGCAAACTCCTACGGCTATTCGTGCGGTATGATTTCCCTCCGTAGCTTGGCCTTCTGCAGGATCTGTGTGCGTTTCCTCCTCTCCACTGCCTTGTTCCCCACCGTCTGCTTCAGGGCTGGTAGAGAGACCGTGTCACGGATGTAGGCCACTTCAGGGCTGGGGGAAAACACAGACAGAAAGATATCAGAAACAGCTGTGGTTTTTATACCCCAATTATTATACTAAACATCATTGTTCTAGATGCTAAACACAAAACTGTCATGGTTTTACTCCATTTATCTTCCTAACAAGAACGGATGGGGGGAAAGAACAATCACAATTAGTTCTAGTAACACACACACACACACACACACACACACACACACACACACACACACACACACAACATACATACATAAAAGAAGAAAATTGGACAAAATTCTTTTTTTTCTATTAGCAGTGATCACCTTAGATTTAGGACTGGAAGGTTGCGGGTTTGAATCCCACAAGAGTCATAGGGATTTTCTGGACTACGGCCCGCTTCTTCCCAGACTGAGTGTGCTGTGGGCTCAGTGGGGAGACTGGGACCACACAGTCAAGCATCATCTACCTTAAGGATGCGAGTTTGAGAGTGTTGTTCAAATTACCTGACCAACACTGCAGGTGTCTGTATCTCTCAGGCTTAATTGATGCTCAGTTATATTATGATTTTTTTTTAAAGTGCAGAGTACAACTCTGTCAAGAAGTCTCACAGCACATGCCCTTCAATAACAGAATAATTTCATCATTCTCATTATCAGTGATCATCGCCTTTGATTCAGTGTCCCCAGTTATCCTGTTCTATGGTGACCTCAGATTCAGTTTCCCAGTACATTTCTGTGCCTGTCGTGAGTTTGTGTTAAAGCCTTTGGGGTTGGAAATTCACAGGGGACAATTGTTGGAGGGATGTTGTGTGGTGTCGCCACCTTGAGTGGGTGACTCACTCAATCTGGCTCCACGACTGAGCTAATATTGTCGTTACTAGGGGGTTAGTAGGTGGTGTCCTGCATATGTTAGCTCAGAACAGGCACTACTAAACACCACCAAAGTGACCCAGCAGCAGTGCAGGGCCCCTCTGGCTGGTGGCCCCACAACAGCCTGATATTGATGAGCTCCATGTGACCCTGAGGATGAGACATAACAAATCTGGGTATGGCTGTGGCAGAGATTGAACTGAGTGGCGTGGGAGCAGCAAGACAGGAACGTCACAGAAGATAAGGCAGCAATAAAACAAAAACAAAGAATTTTGTCATCCATTCCCACCAGCATACAATGGCCTACCCTTTCGAAAGGTGGAACAGATTTTAACAGGTACGCAAGTTGTTCTACGCTCGTTCTTACATGGGACCTTGGTTTACAGTCTCATCCAAAGGACTCTCTGGGGAGTGGAGTGGGCACTGATGCTAACTCCTTGGGGAAAACCCCATGAACAGGAATCTCTGTGAGCTAGGGCACAGCACAGAATACAACGGTGCTAAAACTTTTGACGTCCAGTTCTTCAAGAGTATTTTTCTTTTGCTAACTTCCACTATGAACAAGGACAGAATACAGACTAGCACAGAAAGATGCTCACAGTTTTCGTGTCTGGTTTTTGAGGGGTATTTTGGGCAGCACGCTCTTGGCCTCGGGGTCCTCCTTCTTGTCGTCCTCGGCAATGTAGGCTTTGGCCAGCAGGTAGGCATCAGGGGTCCACTTGTGGGAGTACAGCACATCCCGCAGGTCTGACTTCAGGCACTCCAGCTGTTGGGAGAGAGAGAGAGAGAGAGAGAGAGAGAGATTATTTCAGACAGTGTCAGAGCTCGAGAGTCATACTCAAGTTTACACTGTTGCTATTCTGTGATGGGCTATTTATTTTCATTTTATTTCACAGCAGATTTCTCTGCGTGAAATTCCGGATGCTCTCCCCGGGGAGAGCGCGTCACCACAAGTGCAGCGCCTACCCATTATTTATATATATATATATATATATATATATATATATATATATATATATATATATATATATATATATATATATATACAGCCCCAAGCCACCCCTGGGGACTCCAACCCCCCGATTTTTCCTCAGGGATGGTGTTTAAACACGACACCTGTGTGCATGCTGGTGTTTTTTTTTTATATTTTGTCATCCGCTCCTACCGGCACACAATGGCCTACTCTTCCAAAAAGCAGAACAGGTTTTAACATGTGCACAAGATGTTCTGTGTGCGTTCGCAGACAGGACCTCAGTTTATAGTCTCATCCGAAGGACTAAACAGCACACAGAAGCATGATGGCAATAACCATCATGGGGCACTGCAGAAATTAATCCATTCGCTTGTTGCACCTACCAAAACAATTACCTCAGACCACCCTCTCTCTCTCTCTCTCTACCAGCCTTCCACCCCAAAGCCCTCCTGTCAGGGGGGACGGGATAGCCTAGTGATCAGAACACTGCGCTCGCAATTTGACGACTCATGTTCGATTTCCAGTCAAGGAGATTTTTCTCCTGGAGTTAACATCAGTGCCAACTCCACTCTCCCAAAAAACCTCGGATGAGACTATAAACCGAAACCCCGTGTGCGAACGCACGCAGAACATCTTGCACACACATTAAATCCTGTTCCGCTTTTCATGAGAGTAGGCCATTGTGTGCCGGTGGGAACAGACGACATTTACAAAACTGCATACACAAGAGGACTGGATGTAAAAAAGCACACAAGTGCTTATTCCATTATCCTCGATATAAAATGAAAAATAAAAATAAAATAAAAAAATCAGTCAGCCATGTCCACTGACCTCATGGGCCTGTCGCTCGTTGACCTGCTGAAGGTGACGGATGACGGCCTGACACTCAGCCAGGGTCAGAGGTCGGCCGCCACTGGCCTCCATGGGACTCTGGCCCTCAGCAATCTGCTCTGCCACCTGCGACATCTGGGCCCCCCCTTGTGACGTCTGGTACTTCAGAGACTCCAACGAGGCTTGTCTGAGAGCAAAGGAATGCAAAACGTTCCAGTTTTATTTCAAAAGTGAGTAAAGTACTGTAAGACACGGTCCCTTTTCTAGCAGTAAAAAAGAAATTTTAAGATCGGTCCAAACTGTATGAATTTGAACAAAAATAGAATCTGAAATTTTGTCCTTCACTTTGACAACAGATTTTTTGGGGGATTGTTTTCCCCGTAATTTTTCCAGATAAGGCCCAAAAAAAGCAAAATCTGGTGAACAAACCCGCATGTGGGACATTTAAAAAATTTCTAATCAACAATAAACAACAATCAGATGGGAAAAAAAACGCAAACAAACAAAACAGCACATTCAGACACATTTTTTTTAGAAGAGAAGATCAAAAAAAAGAAAACCCAAGTGCGTTTTCATGATAGTGACATGCTCTCATTTGGGAAAGGGAGCTGATTTTTAGAAAAAAGGGGTTTTTTAAAGTGGGTAAGGGGCATTTTTTGTCCAGCGTGGTTACCAGGGTTTGGGTGGGTGACCGTTTTTCGTGCCTTGGCTTTGTACAGTCCCCTCAATTTTTACCCAGCGGGAAATGTGTAAACCCGCCCCCTTTAGGGTCAGGGGAAAGGTTTAAAGCAAACAAGGGAGAGGAGATTTTGGGGGCCGCCCTCAATATACTGGCCCCTAAGAAGCGAGGTCCCTTTTATGCCTCGC
>CM060340.1:18178154-18186939 GCA_030674155.1 Stramonita haemastoma | reverse complement strand
GTTTAAGAATTGTGAAGGATTGTATCAGATGTAAAATCATAGCTTTGTCATGTTTGTGTGTGTGTGGTAAACTGTTGCAAAGTATTGGAAGTGCCACTGGTTCTTTTTTCAATGTTTTATTTATTTATTTATTTATTTATTTATTTATTTATTTATTTATTTATTTATTATTACTTTTCCACTAAGGGATACGGCCAGACATGTTACATGTCATTGTCGTTTGTAGCCAGTTGGCAACAACACAAAATGAGAAATTCAGCTGTTAGTTATAGGCTATTCAGAGGTGCTATCACATTTCATATATCAGCTGTGTTATCAACTGAAAAACAACATAAGGCAGTTTAAAGTAGCGTTACAGAATATGGTCCACTTTTTAAGTTTATGTAAAAGATTTGTGTTTTATATTCATAATTCACAATGATTCCCTCTGTCTTTACGCACCTTATATCATAAAACGTACTTTGGAAAAGGGGGGGAGTATACACATTTTCCCTACCTATAACCATTAGGAAAAAAATTCTATGTATCTTAACATACCTGAGCATTCCTGTTATCAAATAATTCAGTTAATATTTACTTGTGAGATGGATTTATCAGAATCTTCGAACATTAAACAAATCATGAAGGAAAGTGCAAGTTTCGTCCCAGAAGTACGAGCCATGTCCTTGAAAAAAACACTCATATTGTACCAAAATTGCTACTTTTACACATAGTACCAATGATTACTGAAAAAAAATCCTAGCATGGTTCCAGATCTACATTTCAAACCCACTACTAACATTTTACATGCACATCTACATTCAGCTTAGTGGCATAATTTACGTGTTTGTCCATAAAAGAATGATAACATTCGGGCAAGGACACTGCGAAGCCTGTTAAATTTTAACTGACGTGAACTTCATCTAAGTTGAAATAAGGGCCGAAAACGTCTTTAGAAAATGGAACAGGACTATGGTTTGGAAGGATATGATATCATAATGATGTATTTTTCAGGAAAATGCCTGTATTTTGCAGGAAAATAGAGACAAGGAGAGGGGCAAAAACGAGACAAGCTGCATCTTAGGGCATCATGTCCAATATAGTCGATTTATATTGTCTTTTTTATCCTTGACCCTTTTGGTGCCCTGGAAAAGATGCATAATTACAAAAAATATCAACAAATAGTGATAAGAAAAAAACAGCTGGAATAATAACATTCTAACACTATGACAGACGAAAACAATACAGAAAAGAAGAGAAGGGTAGGGGGAAAGAGGAAGGAGAAGGAAAATTAGAAGAATGCATCGAAGAAGAATGCAGAAAAGAATTCAAAGAAGAAGAAGACAGAGAAGAGGAATTCAAGGAAGAACAAAAATGCAAAGAAGAATGCAAAGAAGGATTCAAAGAAGAACAAGAATGCGAAGAAGAAGAATGCAAAGAAGAATGCAAAGAAGAAGAATGCAAGAAGAATGCAAAAAAGAAGAATACAAAGAAGAAGAATGCAAAGAAGAAGAATGCAAAGAAGAAGAATGCAAAGAAGAAGAAGAAGAAGAAGAAGAAGAAGAAGAAGAAGAAGAAGAGAGAAGGAGGAGGAGGAGGAGGAGAGGAGAATTCAAAGAAGAAGAAGAATTGCGAAGAACTGCGAAGAACTGCAAAGAAGAAGAAGAATTGCAAAGAAGAATTGCAAAGAAGAAATGCAAAGAAGAAATGCAAAGAAGAAGAAGAAGAAGAAGAAGAAGAAGAAGAAGAACAAGAACAAGAACAAGAACAACAACAACAACAGCAACAACAAGAAGAAAGACACACGCTCGTTACCTTCACCAGATCGGTGGAAGAAGCCATAGACTCCGCATACAACGTGTCGTCATCGTCCTCCTCCTCTTCCTCCTCTTCTGTGGGCACATCCACATTCCCTCCTCTATCCTCAGTCCCGGGACCGCGGGATTTGGGCCGGCTACGAACTGCGGACCGACTCCGGTGCCGAACCTGAACGGACCCCAGCGAAGAAGACCTCCTGGACAGACTCATGTGCTCCAGAAGGTCGATAGTGTCTCCCAGAACTTGAGGCGGCACAGACACGGAACGGGGCACCGGGGGCTCCCCCCACCCTCCTTCCCCCCCACTGTTCTTGTTGCTGAGGCTGCTGTTGTTGTTATTGTTGTTGTTGTTACTGTTGTTGTTGTTGTTGTTACTGTTGTTGTTGTTGTTGTTGTTGCGGGCGGTGTTGCTGCTGCTGCTGCTGCTGCTAACTCTAGGCAAGGTTCTGCTACTATGACTCTCCAGGCTGGTCCGCGGCATGGGCCTGTAACGGGAAGTCGCTCTAGAGGAGGCCGAGACGGTGGAAGGACGATTCCGCACCAGGGTTCTGGGTATGGCCCTCCTCCTCCTCCTCCTCCTCCTCCTCCTCCCCCCTACCCACATCCTGCGAGGACTTAGAAGAGGCGTGGCGCCGCCTGCTGGTTCGGGTTGTGGAGGTGGCGGTGGTGGATCGGTCAGGGTTGTCTGAGGTCCAGATGGAGAACCTCTGAGCCAGGTTCTTGAAGGTCAGGGTGACCTCTTCCCGCATGAGGTCGAAGCACATGGCTAGGAGAGCCAGTCCCAGGATGAGGTACACGGCGTTTCCGATGGCTCTGCCTTCGTTTATGTTCGTGCCGAAACCTGCAAAGTAGTGGTGTGTGGGTGAGGGTGGGGTGGGGATGTGGAGTTAAAAGGTGGGACATGGGGGTCAAAACTGATGAAATTTTGTTTACAAGCCCAAAGTTATGCCAAATATTGAAACGGCATTACTTGTAAAGCATAAAAATATAAGAAGTATTCAGTTTTATGCTCTGTTGCCATGGAAACAATCCAATACGGCCGTCAAAATTTAATGTTTCAAACCCCTAAACCTTTTTTTCTATAAAAAGTTGAAGCAACCTGTTTCTACAGAACATTTTTTACAACCTGAATTGTTTAAATTCACACAGGGAGATCTTCATAAATGTATCCATCAATTTTTTTATATTATAAAACAACATGATTTTGGGCACCTCTGGACCCATGTCTACCCTTTAAGGTGAGACATGGGTCCAAAAGTGGCCAAATCATGTGGGGTTTTTTTTAGAATTAAAAATTGCTGGATACATTTATGGAGATTTCCCTGTGTGAAATTAAGGAATTCAGATCATAACATATGTCTGTGGAAACAGGTTATTCGTACTTATATAGATAAAAAATGTAAAAAAAAAAAAAAGGTTTAGGAGTTTGAAATGTTGAGTTTTGGCGGCCATTTTGGATTGTTTCCATGGCAACAGTGCACAAAACTGTGTAGTTCGTTGATTTTTATGCTTTACAAGTGATGCCCATAACTTTTAACATGGGCTTGTAAACAAAATTTCATCAGTTTCGACCCCAGTGTCCCACCTTAAAAAGGTAAAAAGGTGAAGAAAGGTGTCACTTGTTTAAGAAAAAAAATGCATTTTTTACTTTTTCTTTTGGCAGGTTTATTTTGTTTTGATGAGAAACGTTTGCCTCTGTTGTTTGTAATTGAAAAATGAACATCAAAAAGTTTTTAACAAAAAAGGTGTCCCATAGCCTGTGTGGTAGTAAGGGGAGCGAGACATCAGAGACCTCAGGGGGGGGGGGGGGGGTTGTGCGTGTCGTTTAGGGTGTGAGTATATTTGTGTTGGGGAAGGTGTTATTTAACTTGGAAGATGTCGTTGTTAGAGATTTGTGTGTGTGTGTGTGTGGTGTGTGTGTGTGTGTGTGTGTGTGTGTGTGTGTGTGTGTGTGTGTGTGTGTGTGTGTGTGTGTGCGTTTGTGTGTGTGTTTGTGTGCGTTTGTGTGTGTGTTGTGTGTGTGTGTGTGTGTGTGTGTGTGTGTGTGTGTGTGTGTTGTGTGTGTGTGTGTGTTCATGTGTGTGTTGTGGTAGTGTGTCTGCGCGCGGTGCGTGTGTGTTGTGTGTGTGTGTGTGTGTGTGTGTGTGTGTGTGTGTGTGTGTGTGTGTGTGTGTGTGTGTGTGTGTGTGTGTGTAATTTGTCTTGGCGTTTGTCTGTCACTATTCTATTTCACCGTTTGTGTTCAAGTGCAACATGTACGCGCAAACGAGCTCGCGCGCACACACACATACGCACACAGACACACAGACACAAAGACACAGACACTAAGACTCCCCCCCCCCGACACACAACACAAACAAAACACACACAACACACAGACACACAAGAAAAACAACACACACACACACACAGTACCAAGGGCTGACGACACATACACACGACACTCAGTCACCAACCACCACCACACATTACTACACACACACACCACCACACCCACCACACACATACTCTGTACTCCAAACATTATTACTCACCCATGAACAATTACTCAGTTACTACACTTTTAACACACATACAATTACCTCAGTTCTACTACTTCTTCCACCACCACCACCACACCACCACCACCACATCAGCACTACCACCACCACCACACCGCCATCATTACCTTTATGTCAATTACCTTCAGTACACTCTTCATACATAACCACCACCAGCCGCCACCACCAACCATCCTCACCACCACCACCACCACCACCATCACCACCACCCACTCACCAACCCTCAACACCACCAACCTCCTTACCACCCCACCACACCACCTCCTTCACCACCACACCCACCACCCACACCACATTCACCACCACACCCTCACCACCACCACCACCATCACCACCACTCATCATTCACCACCAACCAACCACCACACCACCACCATCACCACCATCACCACCACCACTCCTCACCACCACCACCACACTCCTTCACCACCACCACCACCATCACCACCACCATCATCACTCACCACCACCACCACCACCACCACCACCACCCCACCATTCACCACCACCACCACCTCACCTTTAAACCACCAACCACCACCACACCACCACAACAACCACCACCACCACCACACCACCACCACCCACCACCACCACCACCCCCTTCACCACCACCAACCACCATCACCACCACCACATCACCACCACCAACCACCACCACCACCCACCACCACCACCCACCACCATCACCACCACCACTACCACCACCCATCATTACATTTATCCATCCAGCCTTCACTTCAGACCTCTTCACAGCAACATGATTATTAATGATTAATTAAGGAAGGAGGACTTAGGCCTACAGTCATGATCGTTCAGATGAGACTATAAACCAAGTCTTTCGGAGGAGACTATAAACCGAAGGCCCCGTGTGCGAACGCACGCACAACATCTTGCGCACACGTTAAATCCTGTTCCGCTTTTAAGAAGAGTGAGGTCATCGTGTGCCGGTGGTGGGAACAGATGACAATATTTACACAAAAAAAACTGCATACACACCGGAGAGTGGATGTAAACAAAAAAGCATATGACTGCTTAATTCCATTATCCTCGATATAAAGGAATAAATGAATAAATAAAAAATAAATGAATAAATAAATAAATCACATACCTGGCACATAGTCTCCAAAGCCGATGGTGGACAGGGTAACGAAGCAGAAATAGGCGGCCACGGAAAGCTCCCACCCCTCCCACGTGGAGAATAGCACTGCCCCCAACATGATGTACGACACCAGGATCAGCAGGGACACGAAAGGGGGTACCCGCACTTTCTTCTTCTTCACCTCTCCATCCTTTTTGTCTCGTCTGCCTCCTCTTTTGGAAGGGTCTGCCCTCTCCATCCAGTCTTCGTCCGTGTCTTTGTTCCTGCGTTTGTTTTTGCGGCTGCGTCTGGTGGTTGGAGTTTGATTGTTGTTGTTTTTTTTTGGGGGGGGGAGTACGGAGGGGTGTTAGGTTAGGAGGAGGTGAGAGAGAGAGAGAGAGAGAGAGAGAGAGAGAGAGAGAGAGAGAGAGAGAGAGAGAGAGAGAGAGAGAGAGAGAGAGAGAGAGAGAGAGAGGTATATATATGTGTGTGTGTGTGTGTTTGTGTGTGTGTGTGTGTGTGTGTGTGTGTGTGTGTGTGTGTGTGTGTGTGTGTGTGTGTGTGTGTGTGTAGTGTGTGTTTGTGTGTGTGTGTGTGTGTGTGTGTGTGTGTGTGTGTGTGTGTGTGTGTGTGTGTGTGTGTGTGTGTAGTGTGTATAGTGTGTAGTGTGTATAGTGTGTGTGTGTGCTTGTGTGTGTGTTGTGTGTGTGTGTGTGTGTGTGTGTGTGTGTGTGTGTGTGTGTGTGTGTGTGTGTGTGTGTGTGTGACTGAATTATTTCCTAAATACTGATAATCTGTTGATCAGGAAATCGTCACTAATCATTCTTTATGCTATTCCTTCATGTGTCTTCTCCACTCAAATCAAATCATGACCTGATGTGTTTTTTTTTCTCAGCAGCCATCTACAACACCGTACCACAATCAGAAAACTAACTACTAAAGCAGCTAGCATGCTCATTTTCTTCTTATAAAAACGTTATATAGATTTTACGCCAAATTTCCGAATGTGTAACATATATTGATTCCTGTTTTGAAAATGAACAATTCATTAATAACACGAAAACACAGCAGAACTTGCGAAAATACAGTAGAATTGGAGAAAAGATCACAATACATTAGCAATATATATATATATATATATATATATATATATATATATATATATATATATATATATATATATATAATATATATATATAACACATAGCGAAAGTAAAACAACCCGCATATTATGTTTCCCCAATATTTCGGCTTTCGCCTTCATCAGGGGGTGTTTATATATACATATATATATATATATATATATATATATATATATATACACACACACACACACAGGTAATATTCAAGAATAAAAAATATAGAGGAAGAAAAGCCTCCAGGAGGGAAAGAGGGGGGGCGGTCCTTCAAACGGGTGGCTCAATGGTGCCTCCAATCCGAGCCGTCAGATTACAAGCTGAATGCTCTAATTATAGGCTTTTCTTCCTCTATATTTTTTATTCTTGAATATTACCTACAGTCACCACCATCACCACCATCACCACCACCACCACCACCACCACCTCCTTCACCACCACCACCTCCTTCACCACCACCACCACCATCACCACCACCATCATCATCACCACCAACCACCACCACCACCACCACCACCCACCACCACCACCCACCACCACCACCACCACCATCATCATCACCACCACCACCACCACCACCCACCACCACCACCCACCATGTTGGTAGTAACTGAAGTAACTTTGGTGGTGGTGGTGGTGGTGGTGGTAATAATGTTGGTAGTAACTGAAGTAACTTTGGGGGTGGTGGTGGTAATAATGTTGGTAGTAACTGATGATGGTGGTGGTAGTAATAATGTTGGTAGTAACTGATGATGGTGGTGGTAGTAATAATGTTGGTAGTAAACTGATGATGGTGGTGGTAGTAATAATGTTGGTAGTAACTGAAGTAACTTTGGTGGTGGTGGTAGTAATAATGTTGGTAGTAACTGATGATGGTGGTGGTAGTAATAATGTTGGTAGTAACTGATGATGGTGGTGGTAGTAATAATGTTGGTAGTAACTGAAGTAACTTTGGTGGTGGTAATGGTAATAATGTTGGTAGTAAATGAAGTAACTTTGGTGGTGGTGGTGGTAATAATGTTGGTAGTAACTGAAGAAACTTTGATGGTGGTGGTGGTAATAATGTTGGTAGTAACTGAAGAAACTTTGATGGTGGTGGTGGTAGTGGTAATAATGTTGGTAGTAACTGTGGGGTGTGGTGGTGAACGATCATGACTGTAGGTCCTAAGTCCTCCTTCCTTATATGTGTGTGTGTGTGTGTGTGTGTGAGTTATATACAGCCCTTACTTTTGCAACTTGTCAATATTAAGAACAACTTCTGGCACCAAGCCATTTAAATAATGCTTCTTTTTAACGCACTATGACATGCAAATTAAATACCATAAAAATCCCTGCATAATTTTGGTATCACCAATAAACAAAAAAAAAACAACTTTAAAAACAAACGACAACCAACTTCACATAACCAAGAAAAACAACACCCCCCCCCCCCCCCCCCTCCTCCCCTAAACCAATGTCACAATCCCTGAAAACTACCAACACTAAACCACCGCTACGCAACCAGCCCGAGTCGACCCAGCACTGTCTTTTGAACTAGGCTGCATACACGCTCACTTACTTCTTGCAGGCCAGGCAAAGACAGAGGTCAGCCAGTTTCCTGTAGAGGAATCGGAAGACGGAGGCCATGAAGCCACCCATGTAGGTGAGCCATATCAGGCAGAGGGGGATGCCCACTATGGCGTAGGCTATAGTGCTGTAGCGTCCTAGCAGCGTTTTAGGTGTGACGTTGCCGTACCCTGTGGGACACCACAGAACAGAACGTCACTTGATTGCATTTGTGTTGATGATTCATTTCTGAGAGAGAGAGAGAGAGAGAGAGAGAGAGAGAGAGAGAGAGAGAGAGGAGAGAGAGAGAGAGAGAGAGAGAGAGAGAGAGAGAGAGAGAGAGCAAATTGATACGTACATGCTACTTTAATGATCATTACAGAGAGATACAGACACAGACAGTGAGACAGACAGACAGACAGACTCAGACAGACAGACAGATACACACACACACACACACACACACACACACACACACACACACACACACATACACACACACACACACACACACACACACACACACACAACACACACACACAGGTAATATTCAAGAATAAAAAATATAGAGGAAGAAAAGCCTATGATTAGAGCATTCAGCTTGTAATCTGACGGCTCGGATTGGAGGCACCATTGAGCCACCCGTTTGAAGGACCCCCCCCCCCC
>CM060340.1:18133154-18170654 GCA_030674155.1 Stramonita haemastoma | reverse complement strand
TAAGTCATAAACAGAACCATCTGTGAACACTTTTAGATGATTTAGATAATTTGTTTCAAAATGTTGTTTAACATCAGAAGTCAGAATATAAATATTGTCATCTTTTTTGTGAATGGTATAATCAATATCAAATTTTGCCTCCTTATGCTCTCACTGTGGTATCTTAGGAACTATTGGTGCAATGGGTATTGATGAAATGTCAATATTACACTTTCACTGTAAGTCATCTATGTAATTATGGATTGGACAAAATGACGAGATATGTTGGGCGTGCTTAGGATAATCCTTGACTGAATCAATAAGTACTTCAGTTTTTAATTAATTTGATGCTGAAAGACTTCTTGTAACAAATTTAGCGACAGATAAATGGCGATGATCTGATAGAGAAAGTAAATTAGCTTCTCTATATGTATTCAGTGTATTTGTGTGCACTGGAACTCCAAGAGCTAGTTTAATCGATTTACTATCAATGCTTTGCAACTTTTTCAATAAAAAAAAAAAAAAGGCGGAGCTGAATAGTAAACCTCCTGTCCATAAACCAACGTTGATCTGACTAGACTAATTGCTAAGTGAAGGAGTCTCTCTCTCTCTCTCTCTCTCTCTCTCTCTCTCTCTCTCTCTCTCTCTCTCTCTCTCTCTCTCTCTCTCTCTCTCTCTCTCTCTCTCTCTCTCTCTCTCTCTCTCTCTGTGTGTGTGTGTGTGTGTGTGTGTGTGTGTGTGTGTGTGTGTGTGTGTGTGTGTGTGTATGTGTGTGTGTGTGTGTGTGTGTGTGTGTGTGTGTGTGTGTGTGTGTGTGTGTGTGTGTGTGTGTGTGTGTGTGTGTGTGAAAAGAAAACCACACACATAAAAACAACATAAAAAAACCTTTAACAAACAAAAAATCTACATAAAACACATCTCTTATAAAAGCAAGAAATATCAATTAAAAGACCAAAATAGAAAAAAAGCATAGAAAGTCAGGATATCATATAAGGAAGGGAGAAGGAAAGAAGGAAGAGGGGGAGGAGAGAGAGAGAAGAGAGAGAGAGAGAGAAGAGAGAGAGAGAGAGAGAGGAGGGAGGGGGATGAGGACGAGAGAGAGGGCAGGGGGGGGGGGGGGAAGAGAAGAGAGGAGGGGGAGAGGGGGAGAGGAGAGAGAGGGGGAGGGGGATTAACACACACACACACACGCACACACGCGCGCCGCACACACACACACACACACACACACACACACACACACACACACACACACACACACACACACACACACACACACACACACACACACACACACACACACAAATCGACGTGTTATAAACCCACATCTCTGACTACCTCTTTCCAGTCTTTAAAGCATGACTTATATGCAAACAAGAATCTATGAGCACATGGCATTACAATTTTAGCTAGAATTGATGTATAATAGATTCTGAAAAAGGTGATTACAAAATTTGATTTCAAAACAAACAAAAAAAAAAAACCAACAACCAGCAACAACAACAACAACAACAACAACAAAAACTCCCAACAACAACAACAGCAGTCAGAGTACATTATCATTATAACATAATATACAATAATCATAATACAGAAGCGTAATACATATGTACGAGACCTGAGGTCATGAATACAGTTTGTCGATGCTGGTTTTTTTGTGTTTTTTTGTTATTTTTTACCAGGTGATTTCTTTTAGAATGTGATTCTAATAGTTGCCCCAATTTTTTAACATGTATAATAATGATAACGACTATAGTTTAGGAGCATGTTTGACGCATTTTTTGAAACAGGAAAGATTTATAGTTACGCTTAAAAGATACAATACTACTTTTCTCTTTAATATTTTTTGGTAAAGAATTCCAAACAATTCCTCCAGAGTAGCGAAGACTTGTTTTATAAAGATCGAGTCTTGGTTTAGGAATTATTATATTATTGGTGTATCTTGACTGATTAATTGGGAATCTAGTAGCCAGGGTAGATGGAGCAAGACCGTTCATTATACGATACATTATGATTGCTTTATTATATTCCAGATGGTAAGTTAGGGGGAGAATGTCCAGTTTAGTATAGTCTTGGGGTGACAAGGTGGAGGGCTTTAAGAGTACCACTTTAATAGCTCGTTTATGGATTCTTAAAAGGGGTTTTAAGCTATTAGCACTACTTCCATCATACAATGTTGAGGCGTAATCAATAAATGATTGACTATAAGTAAAATAAAACTGTCTACGAGAATCTAGATCAAGAAAGTGTTTGATTTTAGAGAGCTGAAATATCTTTTGAGAGATTCGTTTGTATAAAAAATCAATATGGGGCGACCAGGAAATATCATTATCAATAGTAACTCCTAGGAGTCTATGCGTGTCTTCTTCTTTCTTCTTCTTCTTTTCTCATGACCGGGATGGTCGTGGAGGAGACATGAGAGACGATTCTGCAGCCAGCCGTCGCCATCCAACCCTGTCCTCCGCCTTCCGAATGAGTGTTGGATTGTCCAGGTGGGTCCACTCCTTGATGTTATCCATCCAGCTTTTGGTTTGTCTGCCTCGGCATCTGCCACCTTCTAGCGTTCCTTGTAGGACTGTCTTGGGGAGGGTGTTGTGGCTTGTGACATGGCCGAACCATGCCAGCTTCCTTAATAACATTAATCTCAATATAAATTGGTAGCAAAACTAAGGTTATATTTTGGCGTTTTTGTCGAGATGTAATTATCATGTATTTTGTTTTTTGATGATTTAGGGCCATATGATTAAGTTTTGTCCATTCCAGCAATTGATTGGCATCTTCTTGCATATAGTAGAATAGTTGTTTCAAGTCAGAATGAGAAGAATAGATAGAGGTGTCATCAGCAAAAAGTTCAGTTACGCCTTTCTTAACAGAGAGAGAGAATGATTTAGTATCAAAACACACATGCACACACGCACAGACATTGAGATAATTTGAATTGTTTGCATGGCATTGGGTCGTGCTGTGTTGGTTCATATCTCGCTTATTGTATTGTATTGTATTGTATTGTATTGTATTGTATTGTATTGTATTGTATTGTATTGCAATGCTTCTTACATTGCATTGTAATTTGCTCCAACTTTGTAGCATGTGGTATTGTACGGTATTGCATCTATTATATTGCTCCCCTTGAATTGCGTTGCGTTGTATTGATTTGTTTTTATTTTTGTTGTTGTTATTATTTTTCTTCAGCAACAGCTCCAAAGTTCAGCAATGGCGAAATTTTGTGAACAGGATTTTTCCCCCCTTGCTCACCATTAAGGCAGTTGGTAGCCGCCTTCCGCCTTCTGGGATATGCTTTGTGTTTAAAAAAAATTGTATTGCGCTTCTTGTGCGTGCTTTTGAGATGCTACTTGATGTACGCACAACATCTTGCGCACGTTAAATCATGTTCCTCTTTTCGTAAGAGTAGGCCATCGTGTGCCGGTGGGAACAGATGACATTTTCAAAGCTGCATACACACGGGGACTAGATGTAAAAAAGCACACGAGTGCTTATCCCATTATCCTCGATATAAAAGAATAAATCAAATCAAATCAAATCTCTCTCTCTCTCTCTCTCTCTGAACATTGCGCTGGCAATTTGAAGACCCGGGTTCGAGTCCGGTCGAGGAAATTTTCTTCCTGGAGTTAACATCAGTGCTGACTCCACTCTCCCCAAAAGTCCTTCGGATGAGACTTTAAACCGAGGCCCCGTGTGCGAACGCACGCAGAACATCTTGCGCACACGTTAAATCCTGTTCCGCTTTTCGTAAGAGTAGGCCATCGTGTGCCGGTGGGAACAGATGACAATATTTACAAAACTGCATACACACGGGGACCGGATGAAAAAAAGCACATGGTTGCTTATTCTGTTATCCTCGATATAAAAGAATAAATATAAATATAATATCTCTCACACACACACAGTACACACACACACACACACACACTCGGTGCTTCCGAGATTCGAACATACACCATCGTGACCTTCACCTCTGCCAAGGGAAACCATTCGCATGGTTTATTCTGCGCGGCGTTTGAGGAAAGATGGCGGGAGTAGAGCAAATGGAAGTTGATACTAATGCCACCGAAGAAAAAGCCCCAGAGGCTTCTCAGCCTAAACCGACGACTACAGAAAGTTCTACATCTAAGAAGACAACCTACGAAATGCCTTGGTACGTTTGTTTATTTTCTGAATGTTTAACTTTTGTTGATTGGTCGCCAATGGCAATACTTGCAGTTTACAGACAGTGCTCGAATTTACACGTGCACACACACACACACACACACACACACACTATCATCAGCATCAGCATCATCTTGCACGTCACATTTCATACGCAGACTCTCTCTCTCTCTCTCCCTCTCTCTCTCTCTCCATCAAATTCAAGCACACTAATTGACCATATCTATGTATCAAACCCCGAAAACATCATAGAAACATGTGTCCCTGTCTATAACTGCAGCGACCACTACCCAGTCTGTGCCACTTGGTCAAAAAAAGGAACAAAAATTCCCAAACCTGGCCATAAAACTATAACCTATCGTTCTTTTGCAAAGTTTAATGAACAACATTTTCTCCTAGAACTATGTAACTCCACGCTGTCGGAAACATTCAACATTGCTGATCCAGACTTAGCTATTGAGTTCTGGTTAAAGACATTCACTGAAATCTATAACAAACATGCCCCACTAAAAACCATTAGGATCAAACACGTCCCCAAACCACCTTGGCTCACAAAGGAACTAGAGGAAGCATGTTATCTAAGAGATTTTCTAAAAGAACACAAATATTATGAGGAGTCCAAAAAATTAAGAAACGCCATAATCTCACAAAAACGGCGTGAAAAAAAGAAATATTTTCAAGACTTACTATCTTCCAAACAAAATTCAAAGACTGTATGGCGAGCAATAAATCAAATAACAAACAATCAATCATCTTCCAAATCAAATATAATCAAAGACATCTCTGCTGAAAAACTTAACAACCACTTCATCAATGTTTCTTCTAACGTAATTAGCAATGATAACTCAGAATCCAATGACCTCAATAAATTAAAACAATACTGCCAAGAAAAGCATATACCTTCAAAACATCACTTACCATTCATGTCTGTTTCAGAGGTCTATAACTATCTGACTCACCTCAAACAATCCAGAACGCGTGGTCTTGATGGAATAGACAGCAAAATATTAAAATTATCAGCTCCAGTTATCACAGACACCCTAACATATATATACAACCTATGCCTTGATAAGAACTATTTCCCCAACGCCTTCAAATGTGCTAAAGTGATCCCCATCTACAAGTCAGGTGATACTTCAGATCCTTCAAACTATAGACCAATCTCTATTATACCTATCCTTTCAAAACCCCTGGAAAAACATATGAATAAACACTTAGTCCATCATATAGAAACCAATAACTTACTCCATCCTAATCAGTCTGGATTTAGACAAAAGCACTCGTGCCATACAGCACTAACCAGTCTTGTTGACAACTGGCTATCAAACATTAATGATAATAAATTTTGTGGAGTATTATTTGTTGATTTCAAAAAAGCATTTGATACAATTGACCACAAACTTCTCCTTAAAAAGCTAGAACTGTATAACATTTCAACAAAAACCATACGGCTACTACATTCCTATCTTACAAACAGGCAACAGTGTGTCTCAATAGCTACATCAACATCCAAACTAAAAACCATTCATTATGGAATACCACAGGGATCCATATTGGGACCAATTCTCTTTTCATTATACATAAATGACCTCCCTTTACATATCCATTCCAAATGTGAACTATTTGCTGACGACACAACCATACATACGAGCCATAACAACATTGACTATCTTGCAACCATATTACAAAAAAGCACTGACGAACTTGTCAAATGGACAGAACAAAACCACATGTCAATTCATCCCCAAAAAACAAAATGCATGCTTATCACCACCAGACAAAAGCGACAAAATTTATCACATAAACTGTTTAAAATCTACATAAAAAATGAAGCAATTGAACAAACCTCTCACCACAAAGTACTAGGAGTAACAATTGATGAAAATCTCAGCTGGTTCTACCACATATCTCATCTATGCAAATACTTGTCCCAAAAAGTTTACCAGTTGACTAAAATTAAACACTTTCTTGACTTCAACTCAAGGAAACTGTTCTTTCAAGCTTATATACAATCCTCAATAGACTATGCAGCAACCCTGTGGGATTCTGCCAGTGCAAATACCATGAAACCGTTACTTAGCCTGTATAAACGTGGTCTTAAACTGGTCCTTTTGAAGAAAACAACCTTGCAAGAAGTGGACTATAATCAGTTGAATATTCTTCCCCTACACCAACGACTAAAATATAACAAAGGCATTATGATGTTTAAGATAATGACAGGAAATGTCCCCACACCCTTAAAAGATAATTTCCCAATAAATCGTTCCAGAAATATGGAAAAGCCAAGAGTCCCAATCCCAAGAATAGACTTGTTCAAATCTAGTTTACTATACTCAGGTCCTACCCTGTGGAACTCCCTTCCTGATTCAATTAAACAGCACCAATCATTAACAACCTTCAAAAATCACCTCCTAAACCACTTAAAACATCAAAAATGACAAACCACACTCCCCCCCTCTCCCCCCCTCTGTGTGTGTTAGTGTGTGTGTGTGTGTGTGTGTGTGTGTGTGTGTGTGTGTGTGTGTGTGTGTGTGTGTGTGCGCGCGTTTAAATGTTTCACATGTATCTTACCATTGTATCATTGTAGCTGATTTTTAAGACTGAGTTTCACTATCCCACTTGTTATATAATAAAGATATTTAGCATCCTTATCAGTAGCCTACACTTACAATCTCTCTCTCTCTCTCTCTCTCTCTCTCTCTCTCTCTCTCTCTCTCTCTCTCTCTCTCTCTCTCTCTCTCCCCCCCCGAATGTCTCACCTATTACCATCCATTTTTAGTCATATTTTGTACTTCCTTTTTGATAATCATGTGTGACGAATGTAATCGATTTTATGTAAAATTTTAATTAATGATCGTTAAAAAAAAATAATTAAAAAAAACCCTGAATAACTTTGTCCATTATCACATATATAATTAAAAACATAAATTTTATGATGTAATCATAAGATTGATATGATATTAGGGTTTATATATTTTTAAATATGTGCCTGACAGCGGATAGAGTATTCGTGTATTCTTTATGATTTTATTCAGAATTCAAGGCATATATTTTCCTTAGAATGCAGTTTATTGATGAAATGTGTCAGAACCGGTGAAAATGTGTGTGTGTGTGTGTGTGTGTGTGTGTGTGTGTGTGTGTGTGTGTGTGCGTGCATGCGTGTGTGTGTGAGAGTGTGTGTATGTGCGTGTGTGTGTGTGTGCGAGCGTGCGTGTGTGTATGTGTGTGTGTGAGTGTGTGTGTGTATGTATGTGTGTGTGTGTGTGTGTGTGTGTGTGTCAGTGTGTGTGTATGTGTGTGTTTGTGTGTGCATGTGTATGTGTGTGTTTGTGTGTGTGTGTGTTTGTGTGTGTGTGTGTGTTGTGTATGTGTGTGTGTGTGTGTGTGTGAGTATATGTTTGTGTGTATATGTGTGTGTGAGAGTGTGCTTGTGTGTCTGTGTGTCTGTGTGTGTGTGTGTGTGTCTGTGTGTGTGTGTGTGTGTGTGAGTGTGTGAGTGTGTGAGTGTGAGTGTATATTTGTGTGTGTATGTGTGTGTGAGAGTGTGTTGTGAGTCTGTGTATGTGTCTGTGTGTGTGTCTGTGTGTGTGTCTGTGCGTGAGTGAGTGTGAGTGTGTGTAAAACATTATCCGATTGAAAAAAAATGATATGCCTATTTCTTTTAAACATCTAGGATGTTTTATGTTGTTGTTGTTGTTGTTGTTTTTATTGGGTTTTTTTGTTTTTTTGTTGTTGGTTTTGTTGTTGTTTTTTTAATTATAATTCTATTGGTAGTATGACTCCCCCCCCCCCCCCCTCCAATAAGGATGCTAGTTTAAAAAAAAAAAAAAATCCCCTTCTATCCAAATGTATGATTTATATTACATGTACAATTTTTGATAGATAGTGGTGGATTGATGTTTTCGGTTGTCTAATTCATTTTGTTCTCTTGTTTGCTCCTTATCTACTAACGCTTTTCTTTTTTTTCCATAATCAAAAATTTTTTTGTTGTGACTTCTGATTTTTGTCTTCTGAAAGAGTGCATTTTAATACCTTATCATATATAGTGTCCTTTATTCTTGTGTGTTGTTTGGTACTGCGTAAAGTCTTATTGTTTAGTATATTTTCAACTTGATGTATCCCTGAAAAGGGCGGGACTGGATGTAAAAAAGCACACGAGTGCTTATCTATTATCCTCGAATAAAAGACTTTGCCTTGCCTTGCCTTGTCTCTCTCTCTCTCTCTCTCTCTCTCTCTCTCTCTCTCTCTCTCTCTCTCTCCTCTCTCTCTCTCTCTCTCTCTCTCTCTCTCTCTCTCTCCTCTCTCTCTCTATGTGTGTGTGTGTATGTGTGTGTGTGTGAGTTGGGTTTTTTTTTGTTAAAAAACTTGTGCTTTATGGGACTTATTTTGATAATAGATGGAGGGATTGATGTTTTCAGTCATTTAACCTCATCATATTCTCATGTTTGCTCTTTAATTATTGCGCCTTTTTTGTTGTTGTTGTTGTTGTTGTTGCTTTGATTGGTTTTTGTTTGTTTTTTTGTACTCAAATCAAATTCTTCATTGATTCTTACTTCATATTTTCGTTTCTGAATGAGTGCCTTTTTATAACATTACCTTAATATTGTATCTCTGTCTTATTTCTTACCTGTAGATGTTGTTCTTTCTCACCCTTTATCAAAATCTTATGTTTTATGGGACATATTTTGATGATAGATGGTGGTGGATTGATATTTTCAGTCATCTAACCTCATCATATTCTCATGTTTAATCTATAATCATTGCCCCTTTTTGTTTGTTTGTTTGTTTGTTTGTTTGTTTTATTACTTTTATTTTTTTTATTTATTTTATTTATTTATTTATTTATTTTGGTTTCTTTGTTTGTTTGTTTGTTTATTATTCAAATCAAAATCATCACTGATTCTTACTTCTTATTTTCTTTTCTGAATGAGTGCCTTTTTTTTTTATAACATTACCTTAATATTGTATCCCTGTCTTATTTCTTACCTGTTGTTTGATACTTGGTATGGTTTGCTCTTGGTAATTGGATCATTATAATTGTTCTTGTTTTAGTTGAGGCTGTCTTTTTATCTTGATGTTATCCCTGAAAGGGGCGGGGACTGGATGTAAAAAAGCACATGTGTGCTTATCTATTATCCTCGAATAAAAGAATTTTGCCTTGCCTTTGCCTTGCCTTCTCTCTCTCTCTCTCTCTCTCTCTCTCTCTCTCTCTCTTCTCTCTCTCTCTCTCTCTCTCTCTCTCTCTCTCTCTCTCTCTCTCTCTCTCTCTCTCTCTCCTTCTTTCTCTCTCTCTCTCACATAACTGCCTACACATGGGGACTGGATGTAAAAAATCACATGAGTGGTTATTCCATTATCCTCAATAGGCCTATAAAAGAATAAATAAGATGAATAAATAACACACACACACACACACACACACACACACACACACACACACACACACACACACACACACACACTGAAGTCATTTCAGCCATGAATTGTACAGTAATACTAATGGGTTATTCTCAGAAACATGTGAGGTTTTTGTGACATAGACCTTGAAAAATAAATGTCCTTGGAAGATTTTGCCTTCTTGTCATATATTAGAGTACTCTGTTGCAACATGCAATCTGTTGAAAAAATTATGACTCATTAATTGTTTTTTTAGTAATTGAGGCATAAAGGTTCTATTTTTAGCTGTGTTGCGGTTGTGACATGGAAACCAAAAGTAGCATTAAAACATCTTTTTACACAAAATATCAAACAAAAAACACTCACAAATGCTTTTGTTTTTATCTATAAAACAACACTATCAATTGGAAGTATGACAATCATCGACAAAGCATATGTTTTTGCTTTTTTGTAATGACACCCTAAGACATTTTGTATACCCAGATTTAAAGTTTGGTTTTTGTACAAATGACCACAGCAAGCATCCCCCAGATTATCCTGAACTTAAACCACAGAATGATATCCATTAAACTAAACAGTTTTCTTTACATAAGAATGGAAGCTGTTTAATATTAATGCCTTATAGAAGTAATATGTTTCAGTTGTGACATGGAAACCGTTTGGTTGTGACATGGAAACCACACCCTTCAAAAGCACAAAACCTGAAATTGTAGCAATGAAAACACAAATTAAATCCAAAAAACAACCTACTTGAATTGGGAACAATACATTCTATTAGCATTATTATGATTATTTACATTGATTTGTCATTTTAGAGTGATCTGTTATGGTTGTGACATGGAAACCGTTTGGTTGTGACATGGAAACCGTTTGGTTGTGACATGGAAACCACACCCCTCAAAACCCACAAATCACTGAAGTGAAGCAATTTAAACACAAATTGAAAAAAAACCCACCATCTTAAATTAGAAACAATGCATTCTATTAACATTATTTATACTAATTTGTCATTTTAGAGTTAGATGTTTTTTGTTACGGCTGTAACATGGAAACCGTTTGGTTGTGACATGGAAACCACACCCTTCAAAACCACAAATCACCCAAGTGTAGCAATTTAAACACAAATGGAAAAAAAAACACCATCTTAAATTAGAAACAATGCATTCTGTTAACATTATCTACATTGATTTATATAATTAAAGTGATATATCAATCAATATTATTATTGATCAAATGCTGCGTTTGGTTGTGACATGAAAAAGCTGGGAGAAACCAAAGACTGGAACTCTAATTATAGCATCGCGATACTCCTTTGGCGGGAAAAAGTATGTGTCAGAGATATTTAAGGTCAAGATGAAGTATCTACCTGAAAATCTCGGTCAGTGAAAGAATGTGCCGGATTTTGCAACAGATTTACATCGTTTGGTTGTGACATGAAAAAAGGGAAACCATGTTGGTCATCTGGGGTTTCAAGCAATTTACAAGGATAGGAGCTCCAGCTGATCAAAAACAATGTTTTCTTTATACTGTTAACAGTTTAATTCATCCCTTGTGGCTATAATGTGTTGATGATAACATATAGTTCTTTGTGAGTAAATTGTTAAAATTGTGCCTACTTTGGGAAACCAACATCACAACCGCAACAAGCTTTTAATCTGCCCTCTATTTAATGTCCATGACAAAGAAAGTACAATTTTTCTTCTAGGGAACTTGAAACAACATCTGGGCATTACTTTAATACAAGTTGTGTTTCAAATTAGCAGTCTTTCAAGTCAGAAGAACAATCTGAATAAAGTATGCACCAAAATGTCACAAATCTGCCATGTTGGAATGAGCAATTTGGTGAAATAAATTCACAATATTTAAAAGCAAAAACACAAATGGTCATAAAAACATTTAAATTTTATTTTTTAAAATTAAACACAACCTGTAAACAGCATTCACCACAATTTTAAACTTAATTCAGCCAAATGGCAGATGTGTAAAGTAGGTCACTATCATGCCTCACATGTTTCTGAGAATGACCCTAATAGTAGCTTATAAAAAAAATATGATAGTTCATACTAAGGTTTATGATCATAGTAACCAACTATATGTTATAGACATCATTAGTTCTTACTCTTAGTCATAGTTCATTCTCCAGCTTGATTTTCTGTTTTAAATCGTTCAAATGAAGTACTTATTTCTCTAAAGCTGTTGAGATCTTTTTGCTTTTCAATTTTATGAACTATTGACTATTGTAATGTGTATTGATGTCAGCCTTCATTTAATTTTCAGTTCTTACCCAGACTGAAGAAGATTTCACACAATGTTTGGGTGTGTGTGGATTGGTTTTTTTTGTGTGTGTTTTTTTTTTTGTTTTGTTGTTTTTGTTAATATCATACAAATATAACCAGTAAGTCCCGATTTCATATATAAGAAACTATACTATGTGAGCATGGATATTTTTTGGACAGGGTGGAGAAATACCGACCTACCAAGTTGCATGATGTGGTGGGCAACGAGGAGACTGTCAGTCGCCTGGAGGTGTTTGCACGAGAGGGTAACGTGCCCAACGTCATCATTGCTGTGAGTTACTCTGTCAGAAGTTGATCCATTTGTTATACCTTTTCATAAGAGTAGGCCATCGTGTGCCGGTGGGAACAGATGACAATATTTACAAAACTGCATACACACGGGGACCGGATGAAAAAAAGCACATGATTGCTTATTCTGTTATCCTCGATATAAAAGAATAAATAAATAAATAAATACCTGAGCTTTTAACTGGAGAAGAAGAAAAAAACGTGATGATAGGTGAAGTTACAGATAGTGTATTACTTTATATTTCAGATAGTTCAGCTTAGTCTTACTTTGAAGGATTTATCAAAATTCAGAAAATTAATGTAGGCCTATTTTGTTTAGTTTTGACTTTTTGTGTATAGAAATTTTCAGTTTTTCAGCAAAACATTTTGACTTTTGTGTACAGGAATTTTCAGTTGTTCATGTTTATCTTTTTAATTTGAATTTTTTTTTTTAAAGTCCTCTAGCGCACACATTACAAGCAGTTTTGTCTTTCGAAAGAGTAGGTCATTTGTGTTGGAAATGATAGGGGAAAAAAATGGAAAACTGAAAAGGCTTGCTGTTTGGTGTTGTGCTCAGAGACATCATCTCTGAAGTCAGAATGTGGCTACTTTAACTTTTAAGTTTAATGATGGGCAAAAATGGCTGTGTGCCTAAAAATTTTACCATTGATTGATGAAACTTGGAACTCGAAAGAGAGGGGGGGGCGGAGGGGGGGGGGGGAGATAATGTGTGCACAAGATGTGTTTGTTCATGGGTTCAGTTTATGATCTGATCCAAGTGACTTGCAAGAGAGCTGAGTCAGATTCAATGATAGCTGCAGAAGAAAAATTCCCTCATGTGGAAAGTGTATAAAATAAAGACTTGAATATTCACCTTAAAATCAATTGTCAACTCACAATTCTAGTGCTACGACCACCCCAGCAATCCACCATGTTGACAATTTAAACCACCATGTTCTTTTTAAGAAGAACAAAGATTTGTTAGGAGAATGTTGATTAACACCTGCATCATTTTATTTTTTGTAGGGCCCACCCGGTACAGGGAAGACCACCAGCATTCTGTGTTTAGCCAGAGCTCTTCTGGGGCCATCTTTCAGGGAAGCTGTGTTAGAGCTGAATGCCTCCAATGACAGGTGAGGAGGGACTACCTGTCTGTGTACTGATTTATGTTACTTCAATCTAACATCCTTTCTCACTTACAGTGGGTACCAACCTAGTTGTTTGGGTTTGTTGTTTTTTCTGTGAATGTGGAAGAATTATCTGTTCAAAGAATCATTTCCAAGGAGGTGCCCTCCCCTTCACTGTTTACAGGTTGTTTTTTTCATCTCTCTGATGTTGTCTCCGTTTATTTTAAAAGTCAGTTTAAGACAAATAGATTTTTCTTCCCCCTATATGTTCTTAATTCAAATCGTATTGCAGAAAATTATAGATCATTATGTTTTTTTCGTTTTGTCATACTGTAGATTTCATACATTGAATATTGTAATGCACTAAAAACTTACAAATAGATACTAGTGCTATATAAATGCCATTATTGTTATTATTGTTGCTGTCATCATAATCATCATCGTTTCTCTTCTGACCACTATCATCATCATGATTATTTGTATCATTAACACTAGCAGCATTTTCTTCTTCCTTTATCACTTCAGAATCAATGACATCAATATCATATATGATATAGTATGTAAACATTTTCAGCAGCAGCTATAATGACACACACACAGGACCTTGATTTAAAATCTCTTCCAAAGGAGTCCTCTGAATATCTTTCTGGTCAGACTGCACACTGTAGCCTTATGTATGTGGGTAAGACTGTAAACTGTGGTTTTTGTATGTGTGTTGACTTCACAGACAAAATAAGCAACAAAGTGTATAGAATATACAAATTCCATGTATTATTATTATTATTATTAATATCTCCAATATGACGAATGCAATAGCCAAGTGAATGAAACCATTTTACTTTAATCCTGTATGTATCTGTGAAGTCATGAGTTCAAATTGTGGCAGCGGCATCTGGTGGATGGATGGATTTTTACAACCTCCCACATCAACATTAAGGGCAGACCTACCAGTGCCTTAATCCCCTTTGTGTATATTATGCAGAATATCAAATACACATGTTAAAGATCCCATAATCCATGTCAGCATTCAATGGGTTATGGAAATGCAACCATACCCAGTATGCATCCCCCACTCAAAAAAAAGTTAGCTACTTAGTACTATGAAGTGGGTCTGTGTTGGCTAAGGCCAGCAGGCAGACCCCCTGCAAAGTTACAAGAACAGGAGAAGACCAGGCGCTTCACACCCTACCCTGTAAGGGAATGTAGAAAAGAAATAAAATATCTTTTGGTTGTATACATATCAGAAGAGGAAAAATCCATTATAACTTTTTAACTGTCTGTCGTAACTGGCATGGAGTGAAATAGGGGAGAGGGGAGGGGGGTTCACACACAGGATGAGGACATGAGGGCTTGCAGGCTTTGCCGGGAGGGTGGTACCAATAGTACTGGTTACCAGTTGGATGGGTGACTGTTTGTTCGCCTTGGCTTCAGTACAGTCCCCCGAGTTCATCCAGCTGTAAATGGGTACCTGCCCTCTTTAGGGTCAGGGAAGGTAAATAAACATCAACATGGGAGTGATTTTGCTTTGCAGAGGCATTGATGTGGTGCGGAACAAGATCAAGATGTTTGCCCAGCAGAAAGTCACTCTGCCCCAGGGACGACACAAAATCATCATTCTGGATGAAGCCGACAGGTGAGACAGCTTTGGATGGCTTTAATGACTTGAATTTTAAGAGGAATAGGGAGGGAAGGTTTATCAGAGGCATCAACTATAGGGAACTGTTGGCAGGTAGATCTGGTGGCTTAGAGGTCAGTGTGTTGGACTTGTTGTTCTGAAGTATTCTGAGGACACATTGTTTCTTTCTTTCTTTCACCTTCACCTGTCCCGTAGTCCCGCGAACTGTGGGGGCTCCTCTGAAGATTTTGCAACCAGCTTTCTCCACTCCCCCATGGTCCTCAGGCCTCTGTAGCAGATCGCTCCACCCAAGGCCTGTCCACTCTCTGATGTTGTCTTCCAATCATTTCCTCTGTCTGCCTCTTCGTCTCCCTCCCTTACTGTTCCCTGTGTGACAGTCTTGGCCAGTCCAGATGATCGTGTGACAAGACTGAATATGTCCACAGGGTTCGCGCTAGGATTTTTAAAAACCGGTACTGGGAGTTGCCATTTCAGAGATATCTTGACCAACTCCCCCAAAATCGGTCCCCAGAAAATAAAATCCGGTACCTACTGCGAACAAAACGAAACTATTCAGTGAGGGAGTGGGGGAGGGGGGGGATTGTTTGGCAGCAAAACTAAATCTAAATTGAACGCACATCTCTCTGACTTTGACTGCCGTGCTGCTGCCACTCGTTTCTTGTGCACAAAGCCACGCAGGAAATAGGATTTTTTTTTTCTAGCGCCTGTGTCACTGTCTGTGTCAGTCTGTTGTTTTGCATGGCATCATTTGTGTGACTTATATTCTTCTTTCTTGTTTCTATGCTTAGCGCACATCTAGATCTTTCGTTCACGTTAGATTTAGTTTTCGACTCTTCTCTCTGAAAGCAACGCGCAAATTCATAGTCATAGACCCTCCGCTTTTCGCTTTTCATAAGAGCAGGTCATCGTGTGCCGGTGGGAACAGATGATATTTACAAAAGTGCATACACACGGGGACTGAATGTAAAAAGCACAGGAGTGCTTATTCCATTATCCTCGATATAAAAGATTAAAAGAATACAGAATAAATAAATCTAGGCCCCATTTACTCATTGAGAATGGAAGTCACTGTCATGCCGAGAAGAGCGCGAAGCTCTATTCTTTCACAGTAAAGCTTGCTGTTCTGCGTGCTAGGCTAATTACATGAGGCTGGCGCCAAAGATGTTCGTGGGAAGGGGTAGGAAGGGGTAGGTGCGTAAGCACAGTACAGGCGCATGACAGACTGTCAGAAAACGTCACTTCAGACTTTTTTTTTTTTAGACCGAAATCTTATCGGTCACAGGCAAACAGAATCGGTACGCGGTACCGGCTGCTTCGAAAATTTCCGGTATTCCCTGTTTACAATCGGTAAAATACCGACAATTACCGGTTATCGCGAACCCTGTGTCCAGCTGCCATGCTTTTAATTTTTTTAATACTGTTTTCTTCTTTACTTTTTTTCCTCACTGTGTATTCACTTGAAATGTTCTTTCATTTTGCTTCTTTAAAGGGGGGGTGGTGCTTTTTTTGGGGGGAGGGGGTATTTGCTTTTTGGGTTTGTATTTTTTTTTGTATGTTTGATATTATGTCATGCCTGAGTGGTCAGAGTGACAGGTGTGAAATGTTGCAGTATGACTGATGGAGCACAGCAAGCTCTCCGCCGAACCATGGAGATTTACTCCAAGACAACCCGCTTTGCCCTGGCCTGTAACTCCTCAGAGAAAATCATTGGTACGTTTTGGAGAGGAGAGGAACTGCCTGTGTTCGTCAGTGTGTGTCTGAGAATGTGTGTGTGTGTGTGTGCATATTTTTTTGTGTGTGTGTATGGTGTGTGTATGTGGGTTGTGTGTGTGGTGTGTGTGTGGTGTGTGTGTGTATGTGTGTGTGGTGTGTGTGTATATGTGTGTGTGTGTGTGTGTGTGTGTGTGTGTAGTGTGTGTGGTGTGTGTGTTTGTTTATGTGTGTGAGGGTGTAATGCACATGTGCGCACACACTGTATTTTGTTTTTCCACAAAAAGAGGTTTCGTATGGGAGGAAGGGGAGAAATTTAATTTGCAGAGCTATCTGATCAGAGCTCTACTTCAGTAATGGGGGATGGTATAGCCTAGTGGTCAGTACATTGAGCTCACGATCCAACAGCGTGGAT
This sequence comes from Stramonita haemastoma, assembly GCA_030674155.1. Lineage (NCBI taxonomy): Eukaryota > Metazoa > Mollusca > Gastropoda > Neogastropoda > Muricidae > Stramonita > Stramonita haemastoma. Next base: position 18,153,659 of record CM060340.1, on the reverse strand, counting down.
TTGACCCACCACTGAGACACTTGTTCAAGGGGATTTTTCTCCTGGGGTTAGCATCACTACCAAGTCCACTTCCTCAAAATTCCTTTTGGGTGAGACTATAAATCGGGGTCCTGTGTGCAAAAGATTTACACACATTTTGAAACATATTCTACCATTTGGAAGAATAGGCCATAACACGCTGGTAAAAATGGATGGCAACATTACTAAAATACATCATTCCGTATGTCGAAAATGCAGCTTTCTTATTGGTGGGTAAAAATCGTCACATAGTCAGAATCTCACCACTGGTGAACCTCTTGAGATCTAGTTGAAGAACAAAAAAAAAAACTTCTGTTGTAAGACAAGCAACCTGAGGAGACTGGGCTGACTTCTCTCTTATTCTTAACTCCTTGAGCAGTTGTCAGGGCACTGTGCTAAATATTGACAGTTTAAAAAAAAAAAAAAAAATTATGACATGGTGCATTCTGGTTTGGGTTTGGGTTTTTTTTTCAAAAGGATGAATATTTTTAAAAAATTTTTTAGAATGCATACAGTCAAACATTGTGCAAAGATAGGATTTTTTTTTCTTGATTTTTTTTAGTTCGGGTTTTCCTTTGGGAGGGGGTGTCTGGAATGTTTTTACAGCCCATTCAGTCTTGTGTGAAAGTAATAACTGTTTTGTTGTTTCCAGAGCCCATATAGTCACACTGTGTGCAAGGATAAATTATAGGGGCTTTTTTCTTTATTTTCTGTAGGTTGGGTTTTTCTTTAGAGGGGGGCAGGGGAGTTTTGTTTTCAGAGCCCAGTCAGTCTTGCTGTGTGAAAATAGCGGACTGTTTTGTTTGTTTTTAGAGCCCATACAGTCACACTGTGTGCAAAGATAAATTATAGGTTTTTTTTAATTTACTTTTTGGGGGTGTGGTTTTTCGGGAGGGAGGGGGGGAGGGGGAGCTCTTTTCAGAGCCTATTCAGTCTTGCTGTGTGAAAACATCACACCATTTTGTTGATTTCAGAGCCCTTACAAGCATACTGTCTGCAAAGATAAATGAAAGGTGTTTTTTTTCTTAATTTCTTTTGGGTTGGGGTTTTTCTTGGAGGAGGGAGGGGGATGTTTTGTTTTCACAGCCCATTCAGTCTTGCTGTGTGAAAACATTACACCATTTCGTTGTTTTCAGAGCTGTTTTGCTGTTTTCAGAACCCATACAGTCTTGCTGTGTAAAAATAACGGCCTATTTTTATTTGTTTTCAGAACCCATACAGTCGCGCTGCGCAGTGCTGCGTTACTCCAAGTTGAGTGACTCTCAGCTGCTGGCCCGGCTGCTGACAATATGCGAGCAGGAAAGCGTCAGCTACACAGACGACGGGCTGGAAGCCATCATGTTTACCGCCCAGGGGGACATGAGACAGGTGAGGAGGGAGGAGGAGGGTGGTAGGAGGGTAAGGACGTTTGCCTGCCAACAAGTAAACCGTGAGGTGCTGGGTTTGATTCCCAGCCTCGCCCTTTTTTCGCAGTTTGAACCCAAAAAAATTTAACTGAATGTCAAAGTCCTTCGGATGAGACTGTAAACTGAGGCCCCATGTGCAAACGCATGTAGAACATCTTGCGCGCACATTAAAAACCCTTTCCGCCTTTTGGGAGAGTAGGCCAGGGGGCAGGGTGTTGCTTTTGGAACCTACAGGGGCCAAGGTGGCTCCTGGACCCCAGCCCCTTGTCGGCCTCTGTGTGCCCCAGCCAGGCACTGTTTGCAGTTCTCGTGCTTAGTGTTTAAAGAACCTTCATTACCCCATGATGGTTTTAGCGGTCATGCTACTGTGAACTTAAAAAAACAAAAAATTCGAAAGATACTGTGTGACTTTAAAAAATAGCTGTTGTGCACCTTTAAAAAAAAAAAAGCTACCATAAAAAAAAAAATCCATGACAGAAAAGCCACTATAAACTTTTTTGTGTGCATGTTTTTTCGTTTCTCAGCTTGAGCTATGCGGTTCTCTGATTGTAAGATTTTGCATTTGCAACTGTTTGCCCACCATAATTAAAGTAGCCACATTTTGACTTTGAGGATCATGTCTAAACGACAGCAGTATGCATGCAGTTATACTGTTCATACCAGCAGGCTATTGCCTACTCTTCTGAAAGGCAGAATGGGTTTTAACATGTGTGCAGGGTGTTCTGCAAGCGTTCATAACTCATGATTTTTTTTTTCAACTGTCAAAGAAAAAACTTGTGTTCCATATAATGGCCAATAGTCCAAACCATCATTTAAGAGTGTTCTGCAGAAAATAAGTTCCATTTATTTGCTTCTGTTTTCAGGCTCTGAACAACTTGCAGTCAACGTTTCAAGGCTTTGGACACGTGAACAGTGACAATGTTTTCAAGGTAGGTGCCCCTCCCCTTCCCCCCTGTCATTCCCTTCATTCCTTAGTCTGTGGAGAAAGGTCATCAAATCTGTTTATAAAGATCTTAAGGGAATATTTGGTAAGGAACAGTTTTCAGAAGTTTGAGGGTTTTGTTGGTTTTTTAGTTTTTTAATACTATCCCTACATAAAGGGAGAGAACCCCTCTTTCCCTGTACACATGCACTGTGCACATTTGTGGCGCTCCGCCACGAAATGAGTCGCTTAGCACATTACCCAATTTTGCGCTAGGAACCATTAAAGGCAGTTGGGGGTCAAGTTGTCAATTTTGAGATTTTGATTGATAATAAAACAATATCCGTTTATCTACCTTATAATAAAATAATCAAGGCATCATTTTGATTCCTTTTGCTTTTAAATGTGTTTTGAAAATACCCAAGCCCTCATTCTGACAACCTGTTACGAAAATAAACTTGCCCGTTTCTCATTTTGTCACGTCCTGCAGTCTATCATTTCAATTTGTAATAACTTTGCACAGAATTGTCCGATTTTCTATCTGTTTTTTGTATTTGATAGCCACTTTATTGTACGTTAATAACATGTCAATAACTGAAAATTGACCTCTGGTGCACTCCGACTTATCATGTGGTGGAGCGTCACATTTGTTTGCTTCTGTAACCCAGTGGTGGGTGATACATAGGGAAGGGCTAGGAGAGGGTTATTTGCCCTATAGCAGGCAATCCGTAGTGAAAATATTAAAGACAAGCATGCTGGAACAAGCTGAACTGAAGCAAAAAGTGGAAAAAAATATATGGCTGAAATTTTTCTTATGTAAAAGATTTAGTGATTGTACTTTTTTTTCTTGACACAACAGAAATACCATTGTGCTGTTGCTAAGTAAATACAGTCATATTTGACTCATTTTGCATTATTTTTTTCATTTATTAAGCTGATAATGAAATCAAATGTTAACTTTGTGTCGTCATTGTGAGAAATTACTTAGACACTACAGGGCTGGGGTTTCATCAGTTCAAAGTTGTTCATATTCTGTAGTCCTCGGGGAGGGGGGGGGGGGGGGGATGTAGAGTGTCAGTAAAAATAGCACCCCCACCTTCTGGAAATTCTGTGTTAGGAATTCCCTCTTTTCTATCCCTCTCTTCATTTCTGCCTTGTTTCTTTTCTCTCTGTCACCTCCTTCTTGTCTATTTCCTGCCTTCTTGGTCCATTCTCCTGCCTTTTTTCCAGAAAGACTTAATAATTCTCTCCCCTGCCCTAATCGGATGCACTGGGCCTGACTTGTCAGGTGCTTAGCGGCAACACAACACATTTTTGCTTATACGACAGACAACAATAGCTGCTGTCTGAGTGTTCAACAAAGAATAAGAATATTTGGTAATGCTTTAACCCTCTTAGTCCCGATCCGGGATTTGCCGGGATTGAATAATTACCTGCCCTAAGTCCTGATCTGGGATTTGCCGGGATTTATACACAGTAGATTTCCATCACGCTGTGACCATCACTAATTGCTACCACATGTCAAAGCTCTATCAGGCCAGAAGGAGAAACCCTGTAGAGTGTCTGGAAGTAATTATAGCTGCTGGTATGTACTTAAAAGGAGGAAAAGGCCAGCCAGCATGTGTGCCTGACCTGATTTCATGATGGAATGCGAAATCTTGAGGCAGTTTGTGTTCAGAGACAACGAATGCAAGAGGTTAAATTTGAGTGAACCCTTGGACATATGTTGGTGTAGTTCGTTCTTTCTTTTTTTTTATTAAATTTTGTTATGGGGTTGTTGTTGTTTTTTTACTTGTTTTTTGTTTGATCAGTTTGTTTTTGTTGGGTTTGTGTGTGTGTGTGGGGGGGGGGGGGGGGGGGAGGCTATTACTTTATTTATTTGCCTTGTTGTTTGGGTTTTTTTGGTAGGTGTGTTTATGTGTGGATGGAGAGAGAGATATAGGGAAGATTGACAGATCATCAAACTGTGTTCAAATTGTGTATCAAGAATGGGGCAAACAAACTGTGGTGTATTGTGCAGGTGTGTGACGAGCCGCACCCGGTGCTGATCAAAGACATGCTGCAGCACTGTGTGGGGGGCAACGTGGAGGAGGCTTACAAGGTGATGGCCCATCTCTGGCGCCTGGGATACTCCGCCGAGGACATCATCACCATCGTCTTCAGGGTCTGCAAAAACCACAACATGCCGGAATTCCTCAAGCTGGAATTTATCAAGGTAATGGGGGGGTGAATGGGTGTGGGGGGTTAATCATCTTGCTGGTGATTTTTTGTTGTCTGTAAAATAAGAGTGGATTTTTTTGGGGGGGACAATATATTTGGCTGTAAACCCTTCAGGGGGCGGGTTAGCTAAGTGGTCAGAGCGCTAGCTTTCCCCAAGTCAACTTAACCCTCTCCCATTTTCTAATGCCGCAGCGGGCTTTTCGGAAAAGGCCCCATTTATTTTATCGTGCCGCAGCATGCCGAGAATCGCTCGCGGCCAGTGGGTATTTTCCGTCACGCTGTAAGCATGAACAAGGTCACACACACCATGAGTGACTTTTCCCGCTATAGTAAGGATAGCCCAATGGCTTTTCAGTACTATTTCTGGCACCACACATCCTTCCCTTCTCAAGAAATTAGTCAGCGTCTCTCATTTTCATTCACACATTTTCTCATAGTTAAGAATGGCAGCAAAGCACGAAGATGAAATGTGGGAAGATTTTCCAGAGGATGAAATTGACGAAATTATGCGTCAAGTTGAGGAGATTGAAAGACAACAGAATGGAGAATCTGATGTTGAAATTGAAACTGAAGAAGGAAGGGATGAAATAGATGAGGATTATGCAGTAGAAAGTGACCCTGAAGACAACATTCCACTACTAAATTTGCAGACGACGTGGCGCGCGGCGCACACAGCGCTGGCAGTGAAAGATTTTCAGTTGCCTGTAGGCCCTGTACACACACTACCACTCAGTGCCAAGCCCCTGGATTATTTTTTTCTGTTTGTTTCCCCAACTTTTTTTCGTAGTGCGGCAGATGAGACAAATAAGTATGCTACACAAAAGATCGCTGCTAGAGGTGTGGCTTCTGATCCTTTGTGGACAGACACAACACCTGAGGAGATCAGGGCTTACCTGTCTATACTGATAATGATGGGAATCAATCGTCTGCCCAGAATACATATGTACTGGTCCACTGACCCCAAGTTTTCTCACTCATGGATCAGTACTGTCATGCCCAAAACAAGATTTTTGAAGCTGAATCAGTATTTTCATTTGAGAGACACAAGTGACACACCTGGACGTGACAGCCCCCAGTACGACCCTCTCTACAAGATCAGGCCCTTTCTCAATGACATCAAAGCCCAGTTCAAGGCACGACGCAATCCATCCCGTGACTTGAGCATCGATGAATCTATGATTGGATTCAAAGGAAGGCTGTTTTTCAAGCAGTACATGCCAGCAAAGCCAACTAAGTGGGGCATCAAGGTGTGGCAAATATGTGAGGCAGACACAGGGTACTGTGTGGACTTTGATGTGTACACAGGTCGACACAGTCGCCAAAATACAGGTGTTACCCTTGGTGAAGAAGTTGTCACCAAACTGGCCTCTGACTACTTCAAACAACATCGACACCTATATTTTGACCGATTTTTTACCTCTGTACCTCTTCTGAAACACCTGTACTCCCAGGACACCTATGCTTGTGCGACAGTCATGCACAACAGGAGAGGACTGCCAGATGATGTGAAGGGGGCCAAGCTGGCCAACAGAGGAGATCTGCTGCAGAGACAACAAGGCCCACTGATGGTTTCTGTCTACAAAGACAAGCGGCAGATTTTCATGTTGAGTACAAACCAGCCCCCAGGTGTGCAGATGACAGAGGGCAAGGAGACCCCCACAGTCATCACTGCCTACAACAAGAACATGGGCGGTGTGGACAAGTGTGACCAGCACCTGGCCTACTATCCAGTGGGCCATGCTAACAAGAAGTGGTGGAGATACATTTTCAATTCAATGATCAATCTCTGCATTATTCAGGCATTTCTCACCTGGGAGAGGTCACCCCATGATCCACCTGTGAGAAAAAGCTACGACCACCTGTCCTTCCGTTGTGACCTCATCGAACAACTAAGAGGAGGTTTTTCATCCAGAAAAAAGGTGGCTATGAAACGTAAGGAGACACCAACAGCTCTCATTGCATACCAGAGCATCCACCAACACAAGCTGGTGAAGAAGGAAGGCTGCAAGAGAGTGTGTCGCCAATGTGCCATCGCTGGGCGGCGCACACCCAAAAATGGATCAGTGCAGTCATCCTACATCTGCACTTTCTGCCAAGTGCACTTGTGCCATCAGAAGCGGGATCGGGACTGTTTTAGGGACTACCATGAGCAGAATATGGCAGGACAACCAGCACAAGAGGAGAACACAGAGTGACACCTGCGAGGTGACATGTGACACAGGTGTGACAATGGGCAGTGACACCTGCTGTGTGACACCCATACTACATGTTGATAGTGTATAGTGCACCACTTGTGCAGTGTAAATATGTACATTTGTGAATAATGTACCGTGTTTTGCGTATTTTTTATTTCTCTTTAGTGTGTAGAAAAACTGTACAATCCCAGACAATGGACTTGGTGACAATCTTCATGTGATGTGTATTATTCAATCGGATTACCCTGACGTGGAATCCTACAGAGGGCCTGTAGGTAGGACACTATTTTTTTCAATTTTGACTCATACTAGTGCATGATGTGCATGTTAGAGCATATTATTTTACTAACAGCATGAAGTGAACATGTTGTCACCTTGATTTGGTGACAAAAAGGGGGACAGCAACACGACATATATAAGCAGGACTGTCAAATTTTGATGCAAAGTAAACTATGACAACTTATGAACACTCCTGTCAAATTTCAAGACTCTACTATCAGTAGTATTTATATGGTGGTGTATATTACTAAGGAACGTGTTTTACTAGAAAAAGATTGAAATTTTCCGAATACTAGGAGGAGTTTCTTGGTCAGAAAAGCGAATGGAAGAGGGTTAAGCAGCGTCGAGCGTGATTACCAGTTGGATGGGTGACCACTTGTGTACCTTGGCTTCAGTACAGTTCACCCAGCTGTAAATGGGTACCTGCCCTCTTTAGGGTCAGGGAAGGTAAAGCAGCGAGGGAGAGGAGATGGGCGCCGCCCTCAATATGATGGCTCCTAGAGAAGCTGAGGTCTCTGATGCCTCGCTCCCCTATGACCACACAGGTTATGCAATGCCTTTTACCTTAAACCTTTTGATTTTGTGAAATATGGGTACCTTTTTTTTTCTTTTATGGTAAGTTTGGACAGTTTTGTGTTGAAATTGAAATGACAGCCATGTGAAGCTGTGTTTGGACTAGAACACTCTTGCAGGTGAATACTTTAGTGAGGAGGAAGTTTGAAAGTTTTGGGGGTTAAGTAAAATCTTCACCTTTGTCATAGGTAGTTCTTGGCTACTTACTTGTGGAAAAATGTTCATGAGTGCACTAAAGGTTAAGCATATCATTCATACTCCGGACCTCAGTTCATAGTCTCATCTGTAGGACTTTCAGGGGAGTGGAGTCAGTGCTGATGTTTATTCCAAGGTGGAACAAAATCCCCTCAAACAGGTTCCTCAGTGAAGACTCAACCTCAGGCCATAAGATCACAAGCGCAACGCTCTAACCACCAGGCTGTCCCATCCCCCACTGGTAAAGAATGACTCTCAAAACTACAAGAATCTTATGATTTCATCGTTGCGATTATAATTGCCTAATTGTTTTATATCAAGGATAATGGAGTAAGCGCTCGTGTGCTTTTTTACATCCAGTCCCCGTGTGTATGCAGTTTTGTAAATCTTGTCATCTGTTTTCGCTGGCACACAATGGCCTACTCTTAGGAAAATTGGAACAGGATTTAACATGTGGGCTAGATGTTCTGCATGCGTTCGCACACACGGGGCTTCAGATTATAGTCTCATCAGACGGACTTTTGAAGGAGTGGAGTTGGCACTGATATTAACTCCAGGAAAAAAAAATCTCGAAAGGGAATGGAACCTGGGTCGTCAAATTGGGAGCACAATGCCCTGACCACTAACCTTGCTCACAGCAGTCAGTTTCCCTCACTTTCAGCTTCGCTCAGGAGCTAATTATCCCAGCCCAGCCCAGCTGTGGCCAGGTGGTGCTATTTTGAGAAGGAGCTGACCACACATGGACAAGGTGTAAGGAAGGAGTGTGCTGAATTTAGCACTCTTGACTAGGCCCTACTGAGTGATGTTGGATTTGTGCACTGTGTGCTGTGTGACTGTGTGCAGGAGATTGGCCAGACACACATGAGGATAGCAGAAGGAGTGCAGTCTCTGCTGCAGATGTCAGGACTGTTGGCGCGTCTGTGTCAGAAAGCTCTGGCCCCTGAGCAACTGGGGCAGTGAACGAACACTTCTTTCTACCTCTGACACCCTCTGCTTGGCTGACGCACACTTCGACAGACTCTACTGCCATGGTTCATGAGACTCAGTGGATTGTTGCTTTTTTTTTTTTTAATTTGACTGATGTGAGAATGTTGCTGAAAATGTTGCTTGTGTGATGTGCACTATTGAGACATTTGTGGGAAGACCATGGGGGGAGGGGGGGGGGGGGATTATCAACAAAATATTTGTGCGAAAAAAGGACATAAAGTTTGTTGATAGACTGTATTTATTTTAATATTTCCATCATGGGAAATAACATTGTTGGGTTGGATATGTCGGTACATGATTTTTGTTGTTGTTGTTTCTCAGCTAGAGCTCTGAGGTTCATCAGTGATTAGATTTTTGCGTATGCAATTGTTCTCCCCCAACCCCGCCCCCCCAAAAAAAGCCAACAAAAACCACCCATTTAGGTAGCCAGCCACACTCTGACTTCAGGGATGGTGCCTAAACACGACACCTGTGTCACTCACTCACTCACTCAGTCCCATGTCCCAAAGGACGTAGGGGGGACATGAGAGAAGACGCAACGGAGATCTTTTTCCATGCTTCACGATCCTGTGTGGCTAGTAGGAGGCGTTGCAGGGGTTGGGCAGTCCAGTCTTTGATGTTGTCAACCCATGATTTCTTTTGGCGGCCTCTTCTTCTCTTGCCCTCGACTGTTAAAATATTTTCATCTGTTCTTACTTGCACGAAATGTCTAACTCTGTACGAAAGGTGGATCCGGTGTAAACATGTGTACAAGATGTTCTGCGTGCATTTGTACACGAGGCCTCAGTTTATAGTCTCATCCCAAGGACTTTGACATTCAGTATTATTTTCTTGTCAAACTGGGAAGAAAGGACTAGGCTGGAATCAAACCCAGAACCTCACAGTTTACTTGTTTGAAAGGTGAACATCTTAACCATCCTGCCACCTACCTTCCTTGTACATGATATGAAGAAGCAAGATGCCCACATTTCTTGGGTATGATGTTGATGCTTGGAGTAGTAATGCTTGCTCAAATATTTGATGAATTTGCATGCAAATTTTTTTGCAAAGTTGTGACTTGTTGAAGAAGAAAAAAGAGATGACACAAACACAGCTACAGAGAAGTTGAATGGTTGGCATTGAGAAAGCTGCTATCTTGTTAGGTTCTGTGCTAAAATCAGAAATGAAATATAATTTTAACCCTTGTAGCGCTAGCCGCCGCTGTAGTCTAGTGGTTAGGGTGTTGGACTCGTAATCTAAAGGTTGCGGGTTCGATCCCAGCTTTCGGCTATGGCGTTGTGCCCTTGGAAAAGGCGCTTTACGGCTATTTTCCCACCCCACCCAGGTGTAAAAGGGGTACCAACCTTGTGTTAGGGGTTAACCCTGCGATAGACTGGTGTCCTATCCAGGGGGGAGTCTATGACTCTCAGTCGCTTAACGCCACAGAAACTGGGATAAGCACCAGCCTGATGAGCCTTAGGCTCGGGACAGACTTTAACTTAACTTTGTAGTGCTGAGTACAGTACAGGATTCAGTTCTGCTAGATGAATTAACATTTGGCAGTGCAATTTCGACACAAGGTGGGACCAAACAATCCTTGATATCAGTATGTAAAAGTGAACCAAGTATGTAAAGTTATATATCACTGGAAAGCTTACCTAATAAGTTTTTGTATGAATGTAATTTCATAGCAATATATTCTGTTTATAACAATGGGGAAAAAACCCAGACATGATATAAGACACAGACTGAATTCACAGTTCTGGAGTGTGTACTTTGGAATATATGGTGAATGATGTGCAAAAGAAGACAGGAAAACAACTGTGAGACCTCAACTCTGGCACCATGGCTGTCTGATATAGATGGGCTCCCTGTGGACTTCCAACCCTGAGGATGTGACATAACAAATCTGGGTATGGCTGTGGCGGGGAGATTGAAATGAATGGCATGGAAACAGGACAGGAAATTCACAGAAGATGATTCACCAAAAAAGAAAAGTTTCAGTTGATAAGAGAAAGGGCAGGGCAATATAGACATTGTGGTTTGTTATGATGTGCTGTAGGAAAATATTTTAGGTTGGTATGAGAGAGAGAGAGAGAGAGAGAGAGAGAGAGAGAGAGAGAGAGAGAGAGAGTTCAGTCCGTTAGAGTTGTCATTTATTTGATGTCAAGTGTTGCATCCAGTTTGAATGTACAGATGTAAATAAAGAGGATTCTTCCCAGCGGCTGCCTTCCCTGCGTCTCCTGTCGCACGATTGCTGTGCATTGCTCTGTACTTTCCTTACCCTGCCTATACCCTGACTTCTCGACATATCACATGCCACAAAACACCCCCAAAAAATGTTGATGAAGGTCCTACAAAAACAAAACAAAAAAGTGGCATTCTTGAAAGGTACAGCATTACCTGCAAAGAAGTAAAAAAAAAAATAATAATAATTTTTTTTTTTTTTTTTTTAAAAGATGTTTTATATTAGTTTCTTTGATGCTGCATACTAAATATCCTGTCAGGGAGGTCATGAAAACCCCTAAAAAATGCTCAACATCCATTCCAGCCGTGTGTGGGGTGGGGGGAAAGGGGGCTGAATTTCTCACCAGGCATTGCCCCTAGACCTTCATCAAAGCAGTAGAAGTCATCTTAGGATATTCCGTTTCTAATTCATTATTGCATTAATTGTTGTCTCCCTCCTGCATAGTCTAAAAGTTAATCCCCCCCCCCCCCCTCCTTAAAAAAAACCCTGTCAGCAATTTTTTTTTACATGTTCATTGTTGACTTTTATTCCTAAATTTTGAAGGAAAAAACCCCCACCTTTTCATGCAAGTCACACTAAACCCCCTTTTTTGTTTTAATATATTGCTGTGAGGTTTCTTCCACCTTGCATCACTGTTACATTCTGAATAAATAAAAGTTTCTGAACAACTACACTTTTGCACAAGCCTGTAGTGGTATCACTTGTAACAGAATGAAGCCAGTGCAAGAGCTATCAGATGTACAAAAGACTGAACGAGTGTGCTGCTCCCTTACCTTGTCTCTATAGTTCCCAGAACTGTGTTACTCTTCCCTTCCCTCTCTCTCTCTCTCTCTCCATTCTCTCTCTCTCTCACTCACTCACTCACTCGCTCGCTCACTCACTTACACACAGAGACATACACACGCACAGAAAAAGCTGTGTGCATGCACGCACACACACACTCACTCACTCACTCACTCACAAAATCCACACACACACACATACACACAGAGAAAATCAACAAACACACGCACACACACACACACCCCCACAGGCATCAATATGATTAATCTGTTGGTCAATAAGCTGTGAATATGAAGTGATCTGTATGTAGTGACTCCTCTTCAGGAAAACTGAAATGAAGCAAATTGATCGAGGGTGGGCTTCATAAACACACACTTTCATTCAGTCAACAACCAAAACAAAAAAAAAAGCAACAAAACTTTTCACAGCAAAGAAATGAACCCTGTCCAAGACTGTGAAGAGTAAAGCACTTTATTCTGGACGGCACAGTGAAAAACAATGGAATGTATTTTCTCATTTATCACACTGTCTGCGGTGAAGAACCAAAACCGCATCTTAACACATATTCAAGAAAAAAAAAAAAGACTTGCACAATAGGGTGCTATACATGAAAAAATCCCCCTCCCCTACCTTCCCCTGCCCAAAACTCCTTTACATATGGAGTCAACAAAGGAAAAAAGGATTGCTCTTACATATTAAACGATCACGGGCAAAAATAAAGAGGATACATCTGTAACATTATTGATAAAAATAAAACAAAAGTCAACGTAACCTTGACATGCAGCATATTTACATACATGCAAACACCCACAAGCGCACACATAGATGATGTAAAAAAAAAAACAACAATAAAATCTATCTACATACTCAATATCTGTTCGTGTTCTGGAGGTTTTTTTTCAAAATGAAGTCAGCTGCATATGTCTTTAAATTCAATACAATTATTAGAAATATTTATGGGGGTTTTTCCCTGATTGCTACACATAGAGCTTCCAGTGACAATATAATGATACGATAATGGGTGTGCTTGTTTGATTGTTGTTTGGGTGGTTACTTGTTTAGGTGTTTGCTTGGATGCTTGTTTCTTGATGTGCATTTTCTTTGTTATTTGTTGGATTATCTCTTTGACCGTGTGCATTATTTATCTATAAATTGTTTTTTGCTGCTTGCTTGCTTGTTTGCTTATTTGATGCTTTTATTTTTTTCCTTCTGTTCTTCATGAAAAAATAACGATAACAGCACATCATGAAGACGACAAGTATCCTGTGCACCAGACAACATACACATGAAGTCTTTTGAGCACAATATACGTTTGTTGTTGCTATGCTTCTGCTGACTTGTTCGTATATATGTAATAATAATATGCTCTGTGTGTTTTTTCTTCTTTCTTTTTTTTTAAGATAAAAATGCTTAACTAATTAACCCATGGTTTTGATGTGTGATTTATATCAAATTCATATTGCTCAGATTTTTCAAGGCTATAGCACACATAGAATCACTTTGTGTGTGTCAGCATATTTTGAATGTAAAACGAACTCATCACAAAGGCAATCATAGCATAGCATAGGAATGGTAATTCCAACTCAACAGTCCAGCCATAATATATAGTTCTGCCTTCATATAAGTATTTACTCAGGGATTTATAATATTTCATCTTATTCATTCGTTTCTCACCAGAGTTTTTAGTTTGCCAAATGATCCATGATTTAGAATTCACCTTTATCCCAAACTTTGAATCATCACTGATGTACACTTTAGCTGAATGGTTAAGACTGTTTGATTTCAATCCCTTGGGTCCAATAAGTTGCGAGTTTGAATCTCAGCTGTGTATGGTGAATTGAAGGTGGGGATTTTTATCATCTCCCAGCTCAACTTCAGGAGCAGACATACCGGTGCCAGGATTCCCTTTGTGTATAATATACACATGCAGAAGATCAAATATGCCCATTAAAGATCCCGTAGTTCATGCCAGTGTTTGGTGGGTTATGAAAACACAAAAACACCCAGCATGCAACCTGTACCATGAAATGAGCTGCTCTGAAGTCAGAATGTGTCGGCTGAGGCCAGCAGACAGACCTCCAGCAACATTACAAGCACAGGAAAAGAACAGGCATAACGAACCCCAGCCAGTAAAGGTACACACATACACACAGATAGATTCATTACTAATATTTTTCAATTTTTTCATTTTTCCCCACCAGCACAATTTAGTTCCCATTCAACTGACTGTTCCCTGCTGCCAACAAAATTAGAAGAGAAAAAAAAAAGGAGAATAACCTGGATGGATCAATCTTTACTATTGTTTCCCCACCTCCTACACATCCATTACCTCTACACATATCTCCTTTGTAAAGCAAATACAGTTTGGTCAGTCTTTAGAAAGGGTGTGACAGCTGTGTGTTTGTGAGAGTGTGCTAGCTTGAAACATTGCATTAAAAAAGAATCTTGGAGACTATCTCTTTTTTTTCTCTTTTTTTTTTAAAGTTCTAAGCCTAAAGCTCTGAGGTTCACCAATAGTGATATTTTTGCATATGCAGCCTTTCTTCCCCACCACTGAGGCAGCCGCATTCTAACTTTGGGGATACAACTGGGATTTGAACCTACCAGATTTGCCAAGACAGTCAGGAGCTACCACCCTGCTATTTCCGATTTTCAACTGTCGTGGGTTCTTTTGACAAGTCTGTAAGCACTTAGGTCTGACCAGTTTAGAGTCTCCTCTAAAAAAAAACTTCACATTCAGTTTGATTTTCCAGTCAAACTAGAAAGACAAGGCAAGGCTGGGAACTGAACCCAGAACTTCACGGTTTACTTGTTAGGCAGGTGAATGTCTAAACTGTTCTGCCACCTTCCTTCCCTGGAAACTATCAGACAAGTATTCATAATATTTTCATATGAAACATTACCTTGAAGCTAAACATAAAGTTTGAAAAACATTTGACAAGAGCCTTTGTGGGAATGCTCTCATACCACACACATGGCCTTGAAACCAACACATCTTGGAAATCATTTGACAAGAGTTTTTGCAGGAATCCTCTCTATATAAATCATAGCCTTGCAACCAAAAATGCTGAAGACATTTTTTTTCAATCTATAGAAATATTAAGAACTACCAACTTAAGATCAGCTGCACTAAGAAGTGAGAGATGCACATGCACACAAAAAAAAAAAATGGTCGCACACAAAAACGCCAGACATCAAACCCATGACAATCAAATCGTTTCCACAGAAACAAACATTCCAAGACAATTTCTTTGGAGAGAAATGATGAGAAAATATCACCCAAGTGAGACAGATGTGCAGCTGGTTTTTTCTCTTCTATGGCCTGGTCGAACAAGAAAGAACATTTGATATTCATGACTAAACAAGGCTGATGGCAAACTCCTACTGCTATTCGTGCGGTATGATTTCCCTCCGTAGCTTGGCCTTCTGCAGGATCTGTGTGCGTTTCCTCCTCTCCACTGCCTTGTTCCCCACCGTCTGCTTCAGGGCTGGTAGAGAGACCGTGTCACGGATGTAGGCCACTTCAGGGCTGGGGGAAAAGACAGACAGAAAAATATCAGAAACAGCTCTGGCTTTTATACCCCATTTATTATTCTAAACATTGTTCTAGATCCATTCAAAAACAAATCTGTCATGGTTTTATTCCATTTATCTTCCTGACAAGAACAGATGGGGGAAAAAAACAATTATGATCAGTTCTAGTAACACACACACACACAAACGCACAAACGCACGCACACACACACACACACACACACACAATAGAAGAAAATTGGACAACTTCATTTTTTTCTATTAGCAGTGATCACCATGGATTTAGGACTGGAAGGTTTGAATTCCACAGGAGTCATAGGAATTTTCCGGACTCCGGCCTGCTCCTACCCAGAGTGAGCGTGCTGTGGGCTCAGTGGGGAGACTGACCACACAGTCGAGCTTCATCCACTTTAAGAATGTGAGTTTGAGAGTGTTGTTCAAATTACCTGACTAACACTGGAGGTGTCTGTATCTCTCTGGCCTGATTGATGCTGGGATATATTATGATTGAAAAAAAAAGTGCTGAGTATAACTCTGTCAAGAAGTCTCATAGTACATGCACTTCCATAACAGTATCATTTCATCCTCATTATCATTGATCATCATGTGATAATTTTATATATATATACATATGCCTTTGATTTGGTGTCCCCAGTTACCCTGTTCTATGGTGCCCTCAGATTCAGTTTCCCAATACACTTCTGTGCCTGTGGTGAGTTTCTGTTAAAGCCTTTGGGGTTGGAAATTCACAGGGGACAGTTGTTGGAGGGAAGTTGTTGTGGTCGCCACCTTGAGTGGGTGACTCACTCAATCTGGCTCCACAACTGACCTAATTGTGTCGTTAGTGGGGGGCTTAGTAAGTGGTGTCCTGCATATGTTAGCTCAGAACAGGTACTACTTAACACCACCGAAGTGATCCAGCAGTAGCGCAGGGCCCCTCTGGCTGGTGGCCCCACAACAGCTTGGTATTGATGAGCTCTCTGGGACCCCGAGGATGTGCAAAATAAATCTGGGTATGGCTTGGGTGGAGAGATTGAACTGAGTGGTGTGGGAACAGCAAGACAAGAACATCAAAAAAGATAAGGCAGCAATAAAACAAAACCAAAAAATTTTGTCATCCATTCCCACCACCTTTCGAAAGGTGGAACAAATTTTAACAGGTACACAAGTTGTTCTGCATGTGTTCTCACATGGGACCTCAGTTCATAGTCTCATCCAAAAGACTCTCTGGGGAGTGGAGTGGGCACTGATGTTAACTCCTAGGGGGGAGAACCCTCTGAACAGGTATCTCTGTGAGCAAGGACACACCACAGAATACAATGCTGCTAACACTTTGGATGTCCAGTTCTTCAAGAGTATTTTTCTTTTGCTTACTTTCACTATGAACAAGGACAGAATACAGACAGCACAGGAAGATGCTCACAGTTTTCGTGTCTGGTTTTTGAGGGGTATTTTGGGCAGCACACTCTTGGCCTCGGGGTCCTCCTTCTTGTCGTCCTCAGCAATGTAGGCTTTGGCCAGCAGGTAGGCATCAGGGGTCCACTTGTGGGAGTACAGCACATCCCGCAGGTCTGATTTCAGGCACTCCAGCTGTTGGGAGAGAGAGAGACACAGAGAGAGAGAGAGAGACACAAGAGAGAGAGAGAGAGAGAGAGAGAGAGAGAGATTATTTCAGACAGTGTCAGAGCTCTGGAGTCATACTCAAGTTTACGCTGTTGCTATTCTGTGATGGGCGATTCATTTTTATTTTATTTTATACAGCTTTATGTCACAGCAGATTTCTCTGCATGAAATTCCAGCTGCTCTCCCCAGGGAGAGCACGTCACCACAAGTGCAGCGCCTACCCATTATTTTATATATATATATATATATATATATATACATATATATATATATATATATATATATATATATACAGCCCCAAGCCACCCTGGGGACTCCAACCCCCCGATGTTTCCTCAGGGATGGTGTCTAAACACAACACCTGTGTGCATGCTGGGTTGTTTTTTTTATAATTTTGTCATCCGCTCCTACCAGCTCACAATGGCTTACTCTTCCAAAATGCAGAACAGGTTTTAATGTGTACACAAGATGTTCTGCGTGTGTTCACACACAGGACCTCAATTCATAGTCTCACCCGAAGGACTAAACAGCACACAGAAGCATGACGGCAATAACCATCACGGGCACTGAAGAAATTAATCCATTTACTTGTTGCACCTACCAAAACACTTACCTCAGACCACCCTCTCTCTCTCTCTCTCTCTCTCTCCCAGCCTTTCACCCCAAAACCCTCCCGTCAGGGGGGACGGGATAGCCTAGTGGTCAGAACACTGCGCTCGCAATTTAATGACCTGGGTTCGATTCCCGTTTGAGGAGATTTTTCTCCTGGAGTTAACATCAGTGCTGACTCCACTCTCCCCAAAAGTCCTTTGGGTGAGACTGTAAACCAAAACCCAGTGTGCGAACGCACACAGAACATCTTGCGCACATGTTAAATCCTGTTCCGCTTTCATAAGAGTAGGCCATTGTGTTCCGGTGGGAACAGATGACAAGATTTACAAAACTGCATACACAAGGGGACTACATGTAAAAAAGCACACGAGTGCTTATTCCATTATCCTCGATATAAAAGAATAAAATAAATTAATTAAAAAAACAGAAGCATGACAGCAATAACCATCACGGGGTACTGAAGAAATTAATCCACTCGCTTGTTGCACCTACCAAAACATTTACCTCAGACCACCCTGTCCCTCTCTCTCTTTCTCGTTCTCCCAACCTTCCACCCCCAAGCCCCCCCCACCCCCACCCCCATCAGTCAGCCGTGTCCACTGACCTCATGGGCCTGTCGTTCGTTGACCTGCTGAAGGTGACGGATGACAGCCTGACACTCGGCCAGGGTCAGAGGTCGGCCGCCACTGGCCTCCATGGGACTCTGGCCCTCGGCAATCTGCTCTGCCACCTGCGACATCTGGGCCCCCCCTTGTGACGTCTGGTACTTCAGAGACTCCAACGAGGCTTGTCTGTGCACAGGAATGCAAAACATTCCACTTCATGTTCAACAGTGAGTGAAGGCTGTAAGGCACGGTCGTGTCTAAGCAGTAAGAGGAAATTCAAGATCGGTCCAAACTGTGTCAATTTGAACTATATAGAATCTGAAATTGTTGTCCTTCACTTCCAAAACAGATTTTGGGGAGTTTTCCTTGTCAGTCTTCCAGATAGGGCAATAAAAGCAAAATCTTGTGAGCACCCTGCATGTGGCACATGAAAAATTATTAATCAACAATAACCAAGGATACCACAGTACTGACAAAAAGTACAATCAGTTGGGGGGAATGCAAACAAACAAACAAAGCAGCACAATCAAGACACAGGTTTAAGAAGAGAAGATCATAAGAAATCCTAGGTGTTGTTTTCATGATAGTAGCATGCTCTCATTTGGGAGAGCAGCCGATTTTCAGACAAAGGTTTTTGATGTGGGTAAGGACATTTTACAAACACAGAGCTGTATACTCCTGTAAGACAATGTGTGTCACTCTATCTGAGCCAAGCTGAGCAAAAAAGTTGTAAAAAAAACCCACCACCATAAAGTTCCCTTTTTCCCTGTCACAAACACCCCCCCCCCCCCCTTAAAAATTTAAACGAACACAAACAAAATATAAGTGTTTTTTTTCATGAATATTGTTGTTGGTACATTCCCCAGCTTTACACCCTAGGAGTCACCCAAAATACGCACTCTGACTCACTCATCCCACCTGGGCATCACTGTGAGATCATGACTACATACTGGGTGAGAAGTTTGCATACAATGACTGTTGTCAAGTACCTCACCACAAAGGCAACCGTACTGCGGATTCAGAGGATTTCATAGATGTGAAAAGTCTGCAAGGTGAACACAACTCCACACAATCAGTAAAAAAACAACAAAAAAACACTCAAATCAACACACACACAAGAACAACAACAGAACATCTTGCGCACACATTAAATCCTGTTCCGCTTTTCATTAGAGTAGGCCACTGTGTGCCAGTGGGAATAGATGATAAGATTTACAAAAACTGCATACACACAGGGACTGCACATAAGAAAGTACAGAAGTGCCTATTCCATTATCCTCGATACAAAAAAAGAAAGAAAGAAAGAAAGAAAGAAAAAAGAAAGAAAGAAAGAAAGAAAGAAAGAAACCAACAACAACAACAAATAAAAACGCAGGTGAGAGCCAGGGCGGCAGGCAGAGAAGAAAGAGAAGAGAAGAGAGAATCTCACTGTCTCTTGCGGGTGTCCTCGGAGTGCTCCAGGAGCTGCTGGATGTAGGTGTTCTTGCTGCGGGTGTCCCTCAGGGCGTGCTTCAGCTCCTTGATCTCCTCCTCCAGGAAAATCACCTTCACCTCGTCCAGACGCTCCTCCCCTGTGACACAGCCCACAGGAGAAAGAGAGACGTTCAACAGGCAGGTGGTGGCTACAGGGAAACACTGCTGCCTGCAGTGTCTACATTGATCACCAGCTTTCTATAAGGCTTCCACAGCCAAAAGGAAAGAGACGTTCAACAGGCAGGTGGTGGCTACAGTTTTTATCACCAGCTTCCTAAGGTTGCCACAATGGACAGGAAAGAGACAATCAACAGGCAGGTGGTGGCTACAGCGAAATACTGGGGCTGCCACAAGTTTAGAGTGCAGGGCACCTATATGACCCACTTTTTGTTAAGAGACTAGTATAGTACTCCCCCCATGGGGTTGCTGGGGCCCTATCAGTAACAGCATTCCCACCTGAAGAAAATTTGGTGCTTGGAATTCCCTCTTTTCTATCCCTCTCTTTGTTTTTTGCATGGTTCCTTTTCTACCTGTCACCTTCTTGTCTATTTTCTGCCTTCTTGGTCCACTGTCCTGCCTTTTTTTCCCCAGAAAGACTTAAAAGAGAACAATTCTCTCCAATGCCAAAGTCGGATGCACTGGGCCTGACTTGCCAGGTACTTAACAGCAGTGCAGTGAAGAAGGAGAAGTATAGTACAGAGTAAAGGTGCATTACAAACATAAACTTTTAATCTCCATATGTCTTCCACAGAAGAACAGGCCAGCTATGGACAGTGGAAAGAATGACACAAACATACCCAGCATGCACCCTGCTATGTGAAAAGGGATAGGCTCCACCAGGGCACTTTTCAGA